>JAWZYT010000309.1:0-232500 GCA_034508575.1 Petrolisthes manimaculis
CACCTTCCTCTCTCCCTCCTCATCCCTTCCCCCATCCTGACCATCCTATCTATCTATCACCTCTCCCCAATTTCCTCACCCCCCTAACCTACCCCAAGCCTGTCGCCCTACTCCTGCATCCCCCAAAACCCCCACAAGCCTATCCCCTACTCCCGCACACCCCTAAACCCCCCTCCAATCCTTCCCCCCTATTCTCGCACACCCTTAATTAAGTTAGTTAGTTATACTCAGCATACACTTACCTTCCTGGCCTTTCTGAACAACCACGAACTCACCTGGAATGAAAAAGAATAAATACCTGGAATGAAATAAATACCTGGAATGAAAAAAGAATAAATACATTACAATTCTTCCCTTCCAATTGGTTTTTCCTCCCTAGGGGTCGTTTAGTACACATTTCCCTATCTAATAAAGTATTTAATTAGAGAACGCTGTGATTAAGGACGAATTTTAGGGAGAATCGCCCCCCACCAACTTAATCTGTGTATCCCATGGGTAAGAAAGAATGAGGAGGAGAAGGAGTAAGAGGAGAAGAAGGAGGAGTAGGAAAAGGAGAGTTGTAGGAGTAGGAGTAGGAGGAGGAGGAGGAGGAGGAGGAGGAGGAGGAGGAGGAGGAGGAGGAGGAGGAGGAGGAGAGGAGAGGAGGAGGAGGGAGAAGGAGGAGGAGGAGGAGGAGGAGGAGGAGGAGGATGGTTAATGATGATGCGAGTCGAGAAAATGCGAAGTGAAGTGAAAAATGTGTTGTTTACGAGGGAAGATAGGGATTACCAGGATTCAT
Source organism: Petrolisthes manimaculis (assembly GCA_034508575.1). Lineage (NCBI taxonomy): Eukaryota > Metazoa > Arthropoda > Malacostraca > Decapoda > Porcellanidae > Petrolisthes > Petrolisthes manimaculis. The sequence continues at coordinate 779 of JAWZYT010000309.1, forward strand.
TCAGGCGTCTGGGTCCTCCTCATTCACTCAGTACCTCTCTCTCTCTCTCTCTCCTCTCTCTCTCTCTCTCTCTCTCTCTCTCTCTCTCTCTCTCTCTGCATGTCAACCTTGCCCTTTCACTTTAAAATCATCAACGTTTTTTACTCCTTGTTAATGTGTCTGTCAAATCTTTCCTTCTTAATTACTCGTTGTTTCTTATCTTGCTTTATTTTTACTGATGCTTTCTTCTTCCTTCTCTCGATATTACACGAGGCATTGTTATTTATTTGAGAGAGAGAGAGAGAGAGAGAGAGAGAGAGAGAGAGAGAGAGAGAGAGAGAGAGAGAAAGAGTAGAGAGAGAGAGAGAGAGAGAGAGAGAGAGAGAGAGAGAGAGAGATACAATGATGGAGAAAGTATGCCTCGTATGTGTGATTCTGCCTCGAACACACACACACACACACACACACACACACACACACACAGAGGGGGAAAACTCGCACAAAACCAAAACAAAAAAGACACAATAAAGATAGCATAAACAAATATAAAAGACAGCACAACGACACGTACACATCGCAAAGCCAACCAACCAACACACACACACACACGCTGCCGAGAAACACACAAACAAACAAACTATAAACGAAAGATGGCACATGTTAAGATATAAAGACAAACGTATACAAACAACACGTCACAACGACGACAACAACAACAGCAACCACACACACACACACACACACACACACATTCCTAAGACTTCTGTGCAAATGCCTCTCGATACAATTCTTGGAAGCCTGAACGAGATAGGAGAAAAAAAATACTATATGAAGAAAGGAAACAATATCTCAGAAAGAAATAAAAAAACCTATAGAAAAGTGTGATAGGAGAGAGAGGGTTGAAACTGAAGGAAGGAAGAACAGACAAAAAAGTAAAGGAAGTGAACGAAGGGGAACGAATGAGAGAAGAGAACTAAGGACAAGGAAGATAGAGAAAAAATGGAGAAAAGAGACTAAAGGATAAGGAAAATAGAGAGTGATGGAGAGAAGAGAACTAAGGACAAGGAAGATAGAAAAAGAATGAGAGAAGAGAACTAAGGACAAGGAAAATAGAGAGAGATGGAGAGAAGAGAAGTAAGGACAAGGAAGATAGAAAAAGAATGAGAGAAGAGAACTAAGGACAAGGAAGATAGAGAGAGATGGAGAGAAGGATGCTGGGACAGGCGTATAGGACACACCAGTAATCGCTACACAGCCTCTTATAAAGGATTACACTCGTCCCCTGACTAGCTCTGGCTCTCTCTCCTCTCTCTCTTACTCTCTCTCTCTCTCTCTCTCTCTCTCTCTCTCTCTCTCTCTCTCTCTCTCTCTCTCTCTCTCTCTCTCTCTCTCTCTCTCTCTCTCTCTCTCTCTCCATTTATCTATCTCATCATTTTACAAATAGATGTTTAAAAGATGTTTACTTTCCTCTTGTTTTCTTCTAACATTACCGTAATTTAGTACTTGCATTGTATAACACACACACCCACACACACCACATACACACACAAACACAACACACACACACAAACACAAACACACACAATACGGTTTTCCAAGCCATATCCCTTTTTCAACTTCCTCGCAGGAGATTAAATAAGTTTCTTAATCAATGGAGGGAGCTTCTCTGTTGGCCTGAACCGCTGGGGAAAAAGGAAAGGGTCAGAAGAGACGATGACTTGTGTGGTGTGTGTGGTGTGTGTGTGTGTGTGTGTGTGTGTGAATATCATGTACTGTATGGTGTGTAACTGTGCATGCGTGTAAAGTGTGTTTCTCTCTGGAATTTTAACCCCAGACATCAACCCTAAATTATTGCCCTCTGGTGGTTGTGATTCACGAGGTGGGATCAGGGGGCTATTTGAGAGGACGCCCGTTGCCCATTCACTTCTGCAATACGTGGCGACCCTCGAACTGCAGGTAGTTGATGTGATCGTTGCATGCATCGTCTGGACCCCGAGTCTTGTTTTTGCAATGACCAAACAGGGTGCATGAATATTGGGACGTTTTAGGTTTGGCTACTTAAGGGTTATATTATGTTATTATGTTAGGGTTAAGTTAGGTTTGGTTGTTTTAGCTTAGGGTTGATTAGGTCAGGAAAGGGTATAATATGCGATACGGTTATAATTCATATGATTTTTTCGTCACGCATGGATAAAGGAAAATGATCTTGATTATTCTAGGAAGGTTATAAATGAAGCAGTGTTTATTGTATCCTGTGTGACTGTGGAGTATTGCTTTGGGAGAGTCCTGCCTGATCTGTTTGCAGGATCGAGTACAGTTTTGGATTGTTTGCAGCTGAACAACTTTTTGGGATGAGCAATTTCGAGGTTATGGTCCATCGGATTGGCTGTAAAAGATGGGTGGGTCTATTGGCTTGTTCTGAGCGGCTGTTATGAGTCTGACCGGTGCCTGTGTCAACCCGCAGTGCTGTACAGTCACGAGATTAAGTCCGAGCACATTATTTACCACTACTACCTTTCCAACGTTCTGTGTGGTCTGTACATGTAGCTCTTTTCACCACTGCAGCCTCACTCCCAAACTCACATCTTCCTCATCATAGTTAGTGGTCGGGTGGAGAAATACATGTGCCGGAATCAGAAGCGTAGTCGTGGAAGTAAGAGTGTGCTAAGTTTTGGCAGTGACTGTTGTTGGTGGTGTGTCAACGGTGGCCTTCCTCCCTGGTGTCTTCATTCTCTCTCAGGCGTTGCCAATCTCCCTCTGACACCTTTTCCTCTCCTCATAACTCTTCATGGTCAAGGGAGGTATAGTACTTGTAGAAATTTACTCCCCTACATTAATAAATTTCTTGTACGCTGTATGTTAAAGTGTGTGTGAGATTAAAAGTTATACATTAATAAATTTCTTGTACGTTATATGTTAAAGTGTGTGTGAGATTAAAAGTTATACATTTAGTTGGATAATTTGTTGTTCATAATATAATGTAAGAAATTAAAATATTAAGTGGGCAAATATCCACGCACTTAAAGGTGTCCTCCGGCTACAAAAATACATATACGTATTGAATTAAACAAGTTTAGACAAAAAATAAACAAGTAAAACCCAAAGAAGATTTGGTTCTATAATATGAAAACGTAAAAATTTCATAATGTTTAAAATGAAGGAATGAAGGAGTGACACAACTGGTAGTTTATTATCTGGTCTGCCACAGGTGTAAATTTTTCAGTTCATGGTTCAACATCCCCACATCACCCTTTTATTGTACTGTTTGTATACTAAACACGTTTAACACACACACACACACACACACACACACACACACACACACACACACACACACACACACACACACACACACCTCATGTTTTCACTACAAGAACCTCAGCTTTATTGTGGTATCATGTGACACAGGTCTTGTCAACTTTCCCTGGTGCGTGGTCCTTCTCCCTTTTATTGCATATTTGCCTTACAGTATTTACCCCTTTCCATCTTTTGCCATTTCAACATTACTCTACCCTCTCTCTACTTTTAAAGGGAGGGTATAGTTTTGATATTTTTGGAGATTATGATTCCTCCAAAATATTCCAAGCAACAGGACACCACTATTTTTGTTCATCTGGTCCTGTTTATTGGCATACTTTGGAGGAATCAAGGCACTCCAATGTATCTAAAGTGTATCCTCTCCTTAAAGGACCAATTAGCTACCTCTTTTCATTCAAGTTCCTTCGTATTTCTTATTTGTTTAATCTTCAGTTCACTCTCCCTTCTTTATTATTTCATACTCTACTGTCTTGTTGTTGTCTTTCCCTGCACCTCCTCCATATTGTTCGTCTCACCACACCCTTGCCTCTAACGACCTTGACACTTGTATGATAATGTTCCCCTCTCTCACACCCTCCTCTTTCCCTTCCTTCTGGATACACTATTTACTATTTTTCTGTCACTCGTTTTAGAGAGTCTGTCCTAAGAAACTCCTAATGGTGGAAGTGCTATACAAAATGTAGTAGGCCCTTATTTCTACTAATTTCCTTCCTTCTTTATAAATACAGCATCGTTAAAGATTTGTTAGTATCTCCATATGTCTCCTATGATTGTTATTTACAGTCGAGTTTACTATTTGTTTAGTATACTGTGTTGTTTCTGTTAACCACTTTGTCCCTTCCCTCCTCAGCTTACTGTGTTACCGACAATTTGCCGAAGGAGCGGCGACCCCTCATTTCGAATTTTATCACAGGGTTTTCGAGTCAAAGTCCACGGCCGCCCCCTGCCATAAATTACGACCCCTCTTGAGAGCAGTTTGTCGCCCCCAACTTGTAAACAGAAGGAGGAGGTTCACACGGGAGGAGTGTCATGACAAACCCACAAAGGAGAGAGAGAGAGAGAGAGAGAGAGAGAGAGAGACGAGAGAGAGAGAGAGAGAGAGAGAGAGAGAGAGAGAGAGCATCAGCACACTTAACAAGAGGCCGACTTCTGTAAGTTATTTCTCTCCAACTCTACGGGACTATAAAGGAGCGGTGTCTAAGAGGATAGCACCCAGGCCTATACGAAAAGCCCTTTGGGAAAAAATTTAGACCCCTATAAAATGTATATTTATATACTATGTGTACAGTGGTGTTCGTGAGATATTTTTCCTACACTCCTGCTCGTAAATTTTCTCTTTTCTTCAACTTTCTTTCCACTGAAGTGTCTCCACGAGTGAATTAGGAAGCCAAAACATGTTCAACTTCAAAAAGGGTTCTAGTAACAAGCAGTATTTAGGAGGAAAGGAAGGAAGGAAGGGACTTAGCTCTGGTGGCTGGGTGAGAGTGAGTGTACAGTACTTTATATAAGAGTAGGAGGGTAAGGGAGATAGAGGAAGGGGTGGTAGTGTGGAGGGAAGGGAAGGGAAGTGAAGGGAGCTAGTTGATTGTCAAGGTGAAACGAGTATATTATGAAAACCTTGTATGCTGCTACTCCACCTTATCTCTCTCTCTCTCTCTCTCTCTCTCTCTCTCTCTCTCTCTCTCTCTCTCTCTCTCCTCTCTCTCTCTCTCTCTCTTTCTCTTAGTTTATTAGAGGGTCCTGGGGTGTGATCCTCTCCCTCTACCCGCTGTTCTCACGACCAACACAACACTCTTATTCTTCCTATTCACCTGCTTATATTTCTTCCTCGTCTCTCTCCTCCTTCCTCGTCTCTCTCCTCCTTCCTCGTCTTCCATCACAAACAAGTTCTTGCGACCTGATATATAGGTTGAACACACACATACACAGATGCGGGACGGGACAGATATACGTATATATAGAAGACACCCACCCCAACCGAGTTCTTGAGGCCTCCTGATATAGGTTGCACCCACAAATAAGCTCTTGAAGACAGATAAAACAAACAACCCGCGGTGGTCCTGAGGCAGATACCAGCCAGACATACAAGTGATCCATTGGCCGCTCACTGAATGGTTTACCTGGGTGGGGCTGTTTGAGGTCAGAGGTAAACAATTCGTGGCACTCACCTCAGGACCTCCCTCACGCTGCTAGAGAGAGAGAGAAAGAGGAGAGAGAGAGAGAAAGAAAGATAAATAGATAGAGAGAGAGAGAGAGAGAGAAAGGTGGAAGAATGGTGGATAGAGAATATAGATAGAAACACTTTGATGAAAAGGATTATGGGAGGGGAGAATTTCTGTGATCAGTAAAATACAAATAAAATAGAAATATTAATCTCTCTTTCTCTCTCTCTCTCTCTCTCTCTCTCTCTCTCTCTCTCTCTCTCTCTCTCTCTCTCTCCTCTCTCTCCTCTCTCTCTCTCTCTCTTTCTCTCATTAATAACGTGAGAAGGTTCAATGGTAGAACCTCTTTTAATTGTGTTGCTCTGAGAAAAGCCCACAGTCACAATAATGAAGGCTGTTTTAAAAAAAATACACTTGGTGTTCATTAAAGGAAGATACCATCTCCAGATAACATTTTTCTGTCTAGTTTATCTTAGCCAACTATCAGGGCGAACTTCATGTTGTGTGGCCAATGCTTCTCGTCCCTTTCTTCCTTCCCTTTCACTCTGGATCACTTTCCCAATATCAGACTCTAAATATGAAGTGAACTAAAATAAGGCTGCAAGAATGAAGAGTAGAGAAGGAAGTTGAAATTGATACTGTTGTGTGATAGACTCTTGAGGCACTGTGAAGAAAACAATTACTCTGATAGTACCGCATTATTTTACCATTACAGGTCATTTTTCCTCCTCCTCTCACCCTTGTACAGTCATATTCTAAAGGCGAATTCCAAACGTTACCACCAAGAGGTCACTGTAATCACATGAGTTATTAATATTGTGTTTACTTTCACAATAGGGTCATGCTCTTGGGAACTCAAGTCCTGATTTAGGCTCCACAGTCATGTATGTATGTATGTATGTATGGGTGATGAAAATTATGATCACACTGTACCCACAAGCCAAACGATTACCTTTACATCTGTTGGTATCGTACACAACTTTTAGCATGTGACTGTACAGAGTGTTGGGGTATCTGAGGCAAAGCACTGGGAAGGGAACACTTTCATGGGGTTTAATCTGAGTTATGACTCAAATATTTATTTTAGCTATCAGTTGCATGTGCTTCTCTTTTTAACTTCCCTTAATTGGTTTTCCACAGTTTTATGACTTAGATGCCTTGCTTTTGCTATTACCTATGATGGCATAACAATGAAGGCAAATAATTCAACCAAGCTCCGGCAGAGAACACGAAGGTAAATCATGCTGTGGTTTCGTGGCAAAATTTGGAGGAGTCAGAAGCCTTAGATTTGATAGTAAAATTATTCGGTCGCTCCTTCAGCGTTTTTATTGCTGAGATGTGAATCAGTTTAAGGGAAACTACTTCCCTTATAAGTAACATTGAGGAGTTCTGTTTTTGGCTTGATTTTGAGGAATATAATTATAGCCTTCCTAATCACCAACAAGAGAATCTATCCTTAAGGGGAGGATACACTTTAGATACATTGGAGTCCCTTGAATCCCTCCAAAGTATGCCTAGAAACAGTACCAAGTTAACAACAATAATAGTGGTCTGTTGCTTGAAGTAGTCTGGAGGAATCATTTATTTCTGATTTACCAACACTGTATCTCCCCCTTAATAAAAGTAAATGAAAGAAGACACAAAATAGGTCGAGCTCCAGGCCTGGATATTAGGTTTATTTATTTTTTCATGGGGTGTCCTTATGAACTTTGTCCTTAGCAATTGGAAACTTCAGTGAAAAGTTTGCTCGTAAAAGCCTTGGATTGTGGGGCCTCTTCCCTCTCAGATCATATCACATCCCTCAGTTATGGTTTAATTTATGCATTTATTTATTTATTGGGAATCCATTAGTGTACTTTCACTGATAGCTCTATGGTATTTTTTTTCATTTCTCAGATAAGTAAAGGTACACGAAGAACTTTTTTTACGTATTAATGTGTATGTATGATATGTGTGTGTATGATATATTATAAAAGTTGGTACAAACATGAAGATTTTGTTCTGATTCGCCTGTACTCGTATAATTATGTATTTAACTTATAGTCTATGTATATGTATAAATTGAAGGGATAGAGAAGGAGAAATAATGAAATGTGAATAAAGTGGGAAGAGCAAGAAACAAATAAGAGAAGGTATATATTAACATTATAAGTGAAGGTGTATTAATCTCTCTCTCTCTCTCTCTCTCTCTCTCTCTCTCTCTCTCTCTCTCTCTCTCTCTCTCTCTTCTCTCTCTCTCTCTCTCTCTCTCTCGTAGGGGTGAAAAAAAGAGCACCCTATACTACCCTCCATCCTTGGTGGCCTTAATGTAATGTTCTTCCAAGACTCTTATCTAATTAACCAGGTGCCAAGCCAGACCTGCTAGTCAGTATAGTTTCTCTCCCTCTCTTTTCCTTCCCTCCCCTCCCTTCCTCCTTTTTTTTTACCTCTTTTTACATCTTTCCCCTTCCATACCTCGTCCCATTTCTTACCTCTTCTCCCATATCTTACCACATCCTATTTTTACCTCTTCTCAGTTTCCTATCTTTCCCCCATTTCTTACCTCCCGTATACCTTTTCCTACCTCCCCTCACTTTCCTACTTTCCCCTTTCTTATCTCCTCCCCCTCCCCACCTTCTCCCCCTTCAAGAAAGAGACCATGGCCCCTCGTATCTCTCCTCTTTCCCCCCTTTTCCCCCTTGTCACACGAGGGGAAAGAGAGAGATGAGGAGAGACTAAAAAGGAGTAAATTAGGGAAGTGAGGGAAAAGGAGAAACACAAGAAAAGGAAGGAGAGTGAATATTAGGACAATGTAATGGAGGAGATGAACTGAAGAAAGGAAGACCCAGGTAAATAAATGAAAGTGTAAATAAATAGAGAACAAAATTAATGGAAAATAGACTCGTGAATGTAAAACTTAAAAAAAAAGATGGAAGGAGAAAGGAAGGAAGGAAGGAAGGAAGGAAGAGGGAAAGAAAAGGAATGAGAGGAAGGAATGAATGAAGTGATAAAGAAAGAAATGAGGAGGGAAAGAAAATGAAAGACAGGAAGGAAGGAAGTAAGGAAGTAAGAAAGAAAATAAATGAGGTGAGAGAAAATGAAGGAGAGGAAGGAAGGAATGATTGAAGTGAGAAAGAAAAGAAATGAGGAGGGAAAGAAAAGGAAGGAAGGAATGAAGTGAAAAAAAACGGAAAGAGAGGAAGGAAAGAAAAGGAAGGAAGAAATGAAGTGAGAAAGAAAAGAAATGAGGAGGGGAAAGAAAAGGAAGGAAGGAATGAAGTGAGAAAGAAAAGGAATGAGAGAGGGGCCAACTTCTATCACCAGACGTGTGATAAGACAGAAGGCAATTTACGTCAACAACCCTGAGAGACGATAGCACAAAGTTTTATCGTTTTTTCATTTCACAGTGGAAGGGGGAAGAGGGGAAGTTGTGGGTGGGGGAAGAGGGGAAAATTGTTTGTTAGTGGGGGAAGAGGGGAAAGTTGTGGGTGGGGGAAGAGGGGAAAGTTGGAGGTGGGGGAAGAGGGGAAAGTTGTGGGTGGGGAAGAGGGGAAAGTTGTGGGTGGGGGAAGAGGGGAAAATTGTTGTTAGTGGGGGAAGAGGGGAAAGTTGTGGGTGGGGGGAAGAGGGGAAAGTTTGGAGGTGGGGAAGATGGAAAGTTGTGGGTGGGGGAAGAGGGGAAAGTTGTGGGTGGGGAAAAAAGGGGAAAGTTGTGGGTGGGGAAAGAGGGGAAAGTTGGAGGTGGGGGAAGAGGGGAAAGTTGTGAATAGGAGAGAGAAAAATTGTGGGTAGTGGAACTGGGAAAATTGTGGGTTGGGGAAAAGAGGAAAATTGTGGTTAGTGGAAAAGGGGAATTTGTTGGAGAAAACGGATGGAGGAAAGAGGAAGAGTAGACAGTGTATTATGTATGTATGTATGTTTGTACAGTTGGTCTGGCGGTAAAGTTTTGTTTGCTCCCTCCTTCATTCTCTCCCTCCTTCTCGTCGCCTTTGAAAAAATCAGGAGGAAACATAATAATAGATAAGAAAGTTATTAAATATTATTATTACTCATATGTATCGAAACTTTTACTTCAATAATGTAACTAATGAGATTCGGTAAACAAAACTCGAAAAGAAAGTAACCAGTCAAGAAAGATAAAAATGCATAACATAACAAACACTACAGTAAGCTTAGGCCATAAATCGAAACTTTTAACTTCAATAATGTAACTATGAGATTCTGCAAACAAAAACACGAAAAGAAAACCAGTCACAAGAAAGATCAAAATGCATACATAACAAACACTATAGTAAGCTTAGGTCATAAATTGTTATTGAGTATCGAAACTTTTAACTTCAATAATGTAACTGAGATTCGGTAAACAAAACACGAAAAGAAAGGTACCAGTCAAGAAAGATCAAAATGCATACATAACAAACCCTATAGTAAGCTTAGGTTATAAATTGTTATTGTGTATCGAAACTTTTAACTTGAATAATGTAACTATGAGATTCTGCAAACAAAACACGAAAATAAACCAGTCAAGAAAGATCAAAATGCATACATAACAAACCCTATAGTAAGCTTAGGTCATAAATTGTTATTGGCCATTGTGCTGAGGTCGCCCCATGCCCACCAAGTATATATATATATATATAACACAACACAGTTCTCTAGGCACAAGACATCATTCACAAGTCGGGTTTGGTTATACAGGGATTTTTCTTATAGACTACCGGTATATGTTGTGATGAGTTTACAAGGCAGGTAAGTTAACGAGGATTATAATAAATTAAATTATGTTATGTGATTAGTTTATAGGACAGGTTAGTTGATGACGATTTTAATATACCCCCCCCCCCAATAAAAAAATATAATAATAATAACAACAAGAGAAAAGGTTGAGAAAAAAATAGCCAGTGTGATGGCATCCTTTAAGGTGGTAATAATATTTTTTTGGTACATTGGAGTGCCTTCATTCCTCCAAAGTATGCTAGGAAACGGGTCCAGAAGGTCAAAAGTAATGGTGTTCTGTTGCTGGGAATAGTCTGAAGGATTCAAATGCTCCAGAATTACCAACACTAAAACTTCCCCTTTAAAGACTCAAGTATATTATGTACCGTACTCTCTCTCTCTCTCTCTCTCTCTCTCTCTCTCCTTCATTATGCATATTCTTCATAATGAGTCTCTTTCTCTGCCCCTTCCTTGTCCTCTGAGTACTACTTCACACCTCACTCTCGACCTTCGCCTTCTCATTCTTAAGTACCCTGTGATGCAGTCAGATAATTGGAGTCTATAAGAGTCCTTCAACCAATGCCATGAAACAACACCTATATTGATGGAGCTTGTTTCGTGGCATTGGCAGGAGTAATCGGAAACTCCAATTTTCATATAACTTAACTTGGGTCGTAAGTACCCTCTTAGATTTTTTTCAGATGACATTTTATATCTTCATTCTCTTATTTTTCTTCTCCATGCTGGAATATAATACCTAATTCCTCAAATGATTCTGATTTTTTTTCCTTAACCCGTAAGTCAAATGAAATCTTTTCTTTTCATATTGCACCGATAGTTATTTGTTGGTAATATATATTCATTAGCATAAACTTTTGTCAACACCTTTTCATTCTACTATTGTCCCTCTCCATTGTTGGGTTAAGCCTCTGGTTCCTTTAATTCTATAAGTCATTCCTTCACTATTCATCGTTCACCGTGGCCCACCCGTCACCCCTCCCCCCCCTTCACTCACAACCCATCCACCACCCCCTTCATTCACAACCCATCCACCACCCCGTTCACTCACAACACCCATCACCCCCATCCCTTCACCCACAACACCCCCAACAACCCCCCCCTTTCACCCCACCCTCCTTCACTCAGAACACCCTTCGACCTCTTCTATAATCTTCCCCTCAGAACACTTTCAGTTTACACTCAACCATCCTCAATACAAGCCGCCCCTCTCACCCTTCCCACTCACCCTTCCCTCACACCCTTCCCTCATGGCCTGCCTATTTTCTCTGACGCTAATTCCACTCACTTTCTCCTTTAACCTTTCCATCTCCAGACCTTCTTCTCTCCTACCATACCTTTCCCTTCCTTTAATTAACCATTATTTTCCTCTTTCCTTTTTATCCAAGTATGTGTTGTGACCCATGTCTGAGAACGGTGCATGGAAGAATATGGATAAAGGAAGATTAAAGTAAGTACGTGGAGGAATACCGGTACAGATAAAGAAAGAATAAAGAGACAGAAGAGAACGATAAAAGAATTTACTCTCATGCAGATTGCTTACACTTGTTACCTCTTATTCTCAGGATGAATACCTCTACTTCCCCCAGTGTGTACAAAGGGGCTTGGTGTCTTTATCTATTCGTCACACTTCTCTGGCTCTCTTGTGGCCTCCTGCAGTCCTTATCTAACCAATCTCTCTCTCTCTCTCTCTCTCTCTCTCTCTCTCTCTCTCTCTCTCTCTCTCTCTCTCTCTCTTACACACACACACACACACACACACACACACACCCTAGTGGCCTCCCGTGTGCCGGCTCCCACTACCAAAACACCATCCCGGTTTATTGTGGTTTATGTAGCAACAGCAACAGCAGCAGCAGCAGCAGAGGAGCCTCACCTTGATTATGGTTGAGGCAGGGAGGGAGGAGGGGGATGGAGTGTGATATATTGGCCGAGCTGATGATGGCCCAACCAGTTTTCCTCCTCCTCCTCCTCCTCCTCCTCCTCCTCCGCCTCCTCTTCCTCCTCCTCCTCCTCCTCCTCCTCCTCCTCCTCCTCCTCCTCCTCCTCCTCCTCCTCCTCCTCCTCCTCCTTCCTGTTCTATCCTTTCTTCGACTACTCTTTTATTCCACCTTCTCTTTCATCTTCTATGTGTACTGTACCTTATATCAACACGTATAGTAAAAGAGTCTGTTTCCGGCTATATTTTGGTGGAATCAGTCCCATCCAATTCATCCACAATAATAAACGATCCTCTTAAATGGATATAAAAGAAAAAAAAAAAAATGCAAGTACCCCGAGTAAGCCATCCTTATGACCCAACACGTAGGGATCTAATTAATAAGGGGGAACTGGACCCTCGGGGGCGTATTTATTCGGAAATATAATAGGCCTATTGCGATGACCATAAAGCAGGGAGGCACGATGGCTGGGGGGGGGGGGGGCGGGGGGGGCAGCTAGGTAGGGGGCGGAAGGACGTGTGCATGGGAACAGAGAGGAAAATATAGATAGATGAAACCCAATGAGATGATGAATAGGCGACGTAAAAGTCATGGGGTTTATTTGTGAGTGAAGAAATATATATTGGTAAATGGAATAGGGGTGAAGGAAGAGGGGAAGGAGAGGGACAAGGTGGGGTGAGGGGGTGAGTGGAGAATGAGGTAGAGACAATGATCAGTGGGGGGGGGGGGAGGAGGAGGAGGAAGGAGATGGTGAGAGACGTGTCGGGAATAAGTAAGAGAGGAAGAAGAAAAGGGAAGGGAAAGGAGGAGAGGTGGGGAGCTGGATGAGAGAAGTGTGGAGCGTTGGGAGAGAGGAAGAGGGAATTGGAAAGAGGTGGGTAGCGTGGGGAGAGAGGAAGAGGAAAGGAGAGAGAGGTGGGTAGCTGGGAGAGAGAAGTAGGGGAGGGTTGGGAGAGAGGAAGAGAGGGAAGGGGAGAGAGGTGGAGGGAGAGAGGGAAGGGGAGAGAGGTGGAGGGAGAGAGGGAAGGGGAGAGAGGTGGAGGGAGAGAGGGAAGGGGAGAGAGGGGAAGGGAGAGAGAGGGAGATGAAGAGATCCCCTGACAGAGTGGAGGCCCGTGTCCCTGGCTAATGTAAATATGCCTCAACTGCCATCTACCACCAGACTGGAGGGGAAGGACAGAAGATTCAACAGAGAACAGAAAAGGTGGGAGAAGAAAATCTACAAAAAATATAGTAAGTAACCCTCAAGAATTTCTCCACTGTACACACCACAGATAATAATAATAGTACTTGCTACATTACTTTTTCTTTAAATGTAATACAGAATGATACGTTCTTGTGGCACTTGTGAAATCTGATATCAACATCTTGTATCACTCGGATTTTTTTTTAGTTAATTTTCCTTCCTCCTTCCACTGATGATTTTCGAAGTATAACACACCTATTTACTGCAAAGTATATAAATATATTTATTATAGTGGTTATAAATTCATGTCATATTATGTTTTGTGTTATATATTCTTTCATCAACTTGGCCAAATTTATGGGACCCTTGTGTAGGAATCCACTCGACTTGGGCTACATCCCTCCCTTTCTCCACTCCCCCCTCCCCCTCTATGTGTGTGTGTGTGTGTGTGTGTGTGTGTACGTGTGTGTGTACGTGTGTGTGTACGCCATGCTTCCCTTCCTTCCCCTTCCTTTCTTTCTCAACTTCTGTTCCACTAGGCCTACCCAACTTGCCTCACCCCATTCTATTTCCCTTCTATTCTTTGGCTGCCATTTTTTATTCTCCACCTTTTTAAACATTCCATGCCTTTCTACTTACTGTACACTCGTATTTATAACAACTATACAACTCACACGAATTAGTATTGTATTTACTCTTATTATGCCTCTCGTTTTACCCATCTTTATCATTCTATCTTTCCTTTAGTATCTTTTTGTCTCGTCTCTTGGGATTTCTTCATGATTCACCCTCCTTTCCCTCTTTTTAAACTATGTAGAAAGCAACATTTATCATTTATTCTTTGGTATGTCTTTCTCTAGCATCTTTTCATCTCGTCTGGTTTTATTAATTTGTATTAGTATCTTTATTTATCATCTTTTTATCTCGCCTCATTTTCTTCCTAACAATCTCATCTCATTTTCTTCTTCAGTATCTCTTTATTTAGCATATTTTCATCTCGTCTTTTGATCTTCTTGTATCTCATATTTAGCATATTTTCATCTCATCTTTTGTTCTTCTTGTATCTCTTATATATTTATCATATATTTTTATCTCGCCTCATTCACTTCTTAACACTCTTTTTGTCAGGTTCTGTACAGCGTTTCTTCCTGGTTCTCCCGCCTCTCCTTCCTTCCTTCTATCTCCTCGTGTCTGTTTGCCTTCTAATTTTAGTCTATCTCATTTGCATACTCTGCTCGCTCATCACTTCCTTCCACATCACTGTCTTTCTCTCTGCTAGTGACTCTTCTTCATTTTCTTGCCCTCCCCGCCCTGTTCCCTCTTTCGTAATTATTTTCCTCCTTGTTCTTAACCTCCTTTTTTTCTTCTTTGATTGTTTTTCCTCTCTCTCTCTCTCTCTCTCTCTCTCTCTCTCTCTCTCTCTCTCTCTCTCTCTCTCTCTCTCTCTCTCTCTCTCTCTCTGCATCACGTCATTTTATTATATATATAGTATTTATTCGACTTGGTATTCTGTATTTATTTAGACGCTTTTTATCCTACTGCTGTATCATTGTTATTATTGTTACATACTTATATTATGAATTATTCTATTACTGTCCTATATCAATGATCGAATTATAGTAGTATCTTTCTTACTCATCTCTTCCCTCTTTGTTACCTTCGACAATTCCCTTCATCATTTAATTTCTACAGTTTTTATCATTTAATTTCAACACTTTAACGGTACACATCATTCTCGGTGACTTCTCCTGTTCTTCCCCAATTTCCGTGCAGCTCATATACCTTCTTTTTTTTTTTTTTTTTTTTTTTTAGTTCTGTGCTCATACCTTCTTTTTTTTTCTGTGCTCATACCTTCTCTCTTTTTTTTTCGTTCTGTGCTTATACATTTTTTTTTCTGTGCTCATACCTTTCTTTCTTTTTTCTGTGCTCATACCTTCTCTTTTTTCTCTGTGCTCATACCTTCTATTTTTTTTTCGCTCTGTACTTATAATTTCTCTTCTTTTTTCTATGCTCATACCTTCTCTTCTTTTTTCTATGCTCATACCTTCTCTTTTTTCTCTGTGCTCATACCTTCTCTTTTTTTTTTTCGGTGCGGCCCCCACTGCTAATTAGTTAAGGAGGCCTTCTTATCTCGAGCCGCCAGATGATCCAGCCAGCTTCAATCTTGCCTCGTAGCGTCCCGTTGCTTCCCAGTATAATTGGGTAAACAAGACAGAAAATTGTTCGCGACAGAAGGAGAACCAACCAACCAACCAACCAACCATCCATCCAACCAACCAACCAACCAACCAACCAACCATCCAACCAACCATCCAACCAACCAACCAACCATCCAACCATCCAACCAACCAACCAACCAACCAACCAACCAACCAACCAACCCACCAACCCACCAACCCACCCACCCACCAACCAACCATGCATGAGGGCCGAGAGAAAATGTGCAGAAGAGGGAAAGTATAGGAATTCGAAAGTCATGAAGAGAGAGGGAGGAAAAAAAATTAAGGCAAAGGGAGAGAATATTGGGTTGAAGGAAGAGAAAGGGAAAGAAAAATTAGGATGAGGGGAGAGGAAATAGGATGTAGGGAGGGAATAGGAAATGAAAAGGAGAAAATATTAGGATGAAGGTAGTGGAAGTTGGGATGAAGTAAGAGGAGATTAAAATAGAGAAAATTAGGATAAAGAGAAAGAAAATAGGGCCGATGGGAGATAAAATTAGGATGAAGGGAGGAAAAATTTGAATGAAGAGAGAGAAAATTAGGATGAAGAGAGAGAAAATTAGGATGAAAGTTGAGGAAGCGAGATGGAAGTGGGATGAAGAAAGAGGAAGGTAGAGGAAATATGGATGAAGGGAGAGAAAATTTGAATGAAGGGAGAAAAAATTTGGATGACATGAAAAACAAATATAGGGAAATTAGTTTGTTGTTGTTGAGGTGGTGTTTTTTTGGGGGGATGCTTACGTAGCCCTCTGAACACTGCAACATAACAGACCCCCTTACTCGAATACTGAGGAAGTCTGTTTTTTGGCACAATTTGGAGTACTCAACAGCCCTCTATTTTGCTCACACCAAATGATATCCAATCTAGACCAATATATATAGTGTAGTGTGATTTTCCACCCAATATAATTTTAGTGATGATAAAGGAGAGAATAGAAAAAATATATATTGTTGAAAGTAAAATGTGGGAAAATTGTTGAACCTTAATAACTATAATTGGAGAACGAAGGTAGAGAAATTGGGATAAAGAGACTCTATTATCTTTTATGTTTTTCTCGTGACAATGTTTACGATTTGACACAAGTTTTTTTTTTTTTTTTTTTTGTCTAAGATATTATATATAATTTTCTTTTCACTTTGTCTGCCATTTTTTCCAAGCAGAAGATATAACAAAGTAAAGGAATATGTTAGAGTGAGTGAATTACTGAGAGGAATATTAATTTTGCTGGAACGAAAAAATAAATAAAATAAAAATAATACAGCGACAGGGTTTATAATTTTAAGGAAGGAAAGAATACAATTACAGAAGCAGATGGAAGTGAGAAAGACCGAGAAGGAGACTATAAAATTTAGGGAAAAATATATAATGATGATAGCTTCGTAAGACTTCACACGTGACATATTGCGTAATCTTAACAAACAGACAGACAGACAGACTGAGGGACAGACAAATAAACAAACCAAATCAAACTAAACACCAAGAATAACAAGAATTGGAAAAAGAAACAGAGAAAACCGTAAAAAAGGAAGGAAGGAACGAAGGACACACACACACACACACACACACACACACACACACACACACAGAGAGAGGCTACACAGAGCTAAGAAGGAGCAGAGTAGAGACCATTCCTAAGGGAAGCGAATATAGTGGGGCCGGGCACAAGTTGGGATAGGCCTAACACAACACCCACTCCTATAGCTGTCCTCCTTCCCTCCCTCCCTCCCAGCCACTTATATACTGGTTGTGTTCATCCTGTTGCTACTGCTGCTGCTGCTGCTACTTCTGTTGTTTAGCCTCAATGTTGCTGGAGGGAGTTTGTTAGCTGTGTTTATCTATGTATAAGGGAATAATTTTGTTAGCTGTGTTTATCTATGTATAAGGGAATCATTTGTTTTGCCTCGTGACTGTATACTTATCTATAACTTATACAACACTGGATTGTATGCAAATCAAGTACGGTATCTAAGGTCCTTTAATTTTACAAGAGAATTGGAACATTTTTGCCTTGTTAAAAATATAAATGCATTACAGTTCAACAATTACTTCCTCTATCCTGACCCCATTAGGTAGTGTTAGTTTTGTGTTATATGTCCCGTAATAACAGACTGTACCAGGGGCTACACGAATTGCTTTTCCTCTCTGTAGCACTTAGGAATAATATTGCTACGAAACCCCTGATAGAAAGAGATAGATGGACAAGATCAGGAACCGTGATAGGGGGTTTAACGAGCCTGCAAGCTGAGGCCATAAACCTATCAGCCACCACAACAGAAGTCCCAACTATCGAAAGCAGAAATTTGCATATTATGAGAGGAAGTCATAGTGGGTTTTTTCTCTGTACCATTTATTTCGGTAGACTAAAGAAGTAAATGTAATAAAGCAGATGTAAAATTAAGGTTGTTAGATGGAACGTGTGATATTTATATATATATATATATATATATATATATATATATATATATATATATATATATATATTTTTTGCTGGCGTCGTCGGTATGGAAAGGGATTCATTCACCTTGGGGTACGTACTAATTTTATTGAGGTATTTTGTATGGGCCACATCCACTCCAGTTAAAGACGTGTAAACACTCAAGGCTTACCTTTTGCCTTACTTACAGAGCAATAACTTGATCGTCAATGAAAAGTTAGTTGAAGAGAAACAGTTTATAGGTCGTTGGGAACTCAGAAATGTATGTTAACCTTTCAGTCTCTAGTCAATGAATTATAATAGAAAATAATTATAGTGGCTGACTCGAATTTATAATTATACCTCCAACTAAGAATCATTGCTGAAGTAGCATATAATAGAGTAACGTCAGAAGCATAGAGTTAAAAGAGAAAGAAGAAAATATTGTAAGAGAAGATCTATTGATTACTCTGACAGAAAACAACAACAACTATATTTCACTTTGTTTACTTGTACCCCCAAGGTTACTAAAATGTTAATGTTGCAGAACAATGACAATAGAAATGGAACAACAATGGATACCGGTCCTTTTGAGTTGCACGCGAAAACAAGATGCTTATTACCGGAGAAACTCGTGACGGTGAATTAGAGAGCTCCACTGAATCCTCCAAACAATGCTACGAAACAACACCTAACCAATTAGTAGCATCGAGGTAATATTATGTTTCCCGACGTAATTTGGAGGAAAAAGTACGGTAGCCTTCCAAGTGACCAAAAAATAGGTTCTCTCCATAATAAGGAAAGGAGGGCCCAGCGAGGCAAAGTGTTTTAGTCCATGTGGGTAATGAGGTGGTGTGTGTGGCTGGAGGCGTGACACTTCCAAACACCACAAAGTTTCCTCTCCTCGGTGTGTCTGGTGGGTTTCCGGGACTACTTTGTTGCACGGTCCCTCCTCACCTCAACTCACTTCAACTCACTTTACCTCACCTCATCTAATGTTATCTGCATGGTCTATTCCCACTTCAACTCACTTTAACTCACTTCACCTCTCCTCATCTAATGTTATCTGCATGGTCTATCCTCACCTCAACTCGCTTTAACTCACTTCACCTCTCCTCATCTAATGTTATCTGCATGGTCTATCCTCACCTCAACTCACTTCATGTTACCATATTTTTCTTAAAGAACAACAACTACAAAAACAACCACTCTCTTCACTCGGTGTTCTCGTCCACAGATCCCTCCTCCTCCTCCTCCTCCTCCTCCTCCTCCTCCTCCTCAGCATACCCTCCTTTCCCTCATCTAATCCACTTTCCCTCTAAACATGCCCCCTCTCCCCTGCCACTCACCCCATGCGAAAACAGTAAAAGAAATAGCATCTGATTCCTGCCTTGCCACAGCCATCTCCTCCCCTCTTCTGATCCCGCTGAGTGCGCACGTCGGCACGAATTAGCATTTCCCCACAACTTTGATGCCGAGGACAACCGATTGCGGAACCTAATCAAAGAAATTGGTCTGTGGATCCGACTGGGACTGTAAACCGAGCATTAGGCGGAGTGAGGGAGTCCTGGCGTCTTCAGGGCGGATTTGACTGGAATTTTGGGAAGTGATGGTATCCCAGCGCCGCTTGTGGTGGTGGTGGCAGGGACAGCGGTGACGGCGGCACAGTGGCGGCGGCGGCGGCGGCAATAGCAAAGATGGCGTTGGCGGTGTTGGCGGCGGATAAAGCTGTGGCGGCTGTGACAGTGACAGTGACAGTGGCAGGGAAACTGAGTGGAAAATATACCACTGATATCGAAGTTTCTGGTTTCTTTATATAAACATGTAGGTTTCCATCTACACATTACTAGATTCATACATGCCTACAGTCACTCAGCAAGACACAATGTCGTGTGTTCATGTCACAAAAATAATACAATATTTCTTAACACACATACCATTACATTCACACAATTATATAAACACAGTTAATCATGTATTTATTCCTGTACTAACCGGTATATTATTATATTTACTTAGTTACTCATTCGTACCCGAAGGTGGACTATATACTTCACTCTGTAGGAGAATATTACCTGCAAAGATGTGTGCAATACCTTAGAGATTTAGCGAACCTTCCCACCCGAAACTATTCTATTCTCATTATAGTTGTCTCTCCTTTCCATACCTGTTCCCTGGCATGTTTTAGAGGAATCAGTTGCCCCCAATATGACAAGAGAATATACCATTCAGTTTGGTTTAATATATGTTTAGGTAAAGAGTAAAGTGAGGTACAGTATTGGATTTAAGACGTTTTGATACCAAGGTCAATACCAATAAAACAGGTCAAATATACTAAGGGTTGGGTTTGGTTGAGTTTGGTTGGGTTGGGTTGGGTTAGGTTGGGTTAGGTTAGGTTGGGTTGGGTTGGGTTGGGTTGAGTTAGGTTGGGTTAGGTTAGGTTAGGTTGGGTTGGGTTGGGTTGGGTTGGGTTGGGGGCGAGACTGAGTATATACAAAGGGTTCAACTCGTCTTACAGTACCAACGAGAGGGACGGAATGTTGTCACGTCCTTATAGTTTATCCTGAAATCCAAACCGTGGCTGAGAGAGAACACCAACTGAGACTATTCCCATGAAGACGGCTTATTCTGTGTGTGTGTGTGTGTGTGTGTGTGTGTGTGTGTGTGTGTGTGTGTGTGTGTGTGTGTGTGTGTGTGTGTGTGTGTGTGTGTGTGTGTGTGTGTGTGTGTGTGTGTGTGTGTGTGTGTGTGTGTGTAGATGCATGTTGTTTTGCTTATATTTTTGTTTATTGCAGAGTGGGGTAGACAAAGGCAACTGTGAGGAATATATATAAAGCAGAAAGAGAGAGAGAGAGAGAGAGAGAGAGAGAGAGAGAGAGAGAGAGAGAGAGAGAGAGAGAGAGAGAGAGAGAGAGAAAGAGAGAGAGAGAGAGAGTGTGTGTGAGAGAGAGAGAGAGTAGATGGGAGGAATTAAGAGGAGGAGGAAGAGGCCAGGAGAAGTAAACATGGAAAGGGTGGGAGAAGATAACCAACCACCCTACTTTTACTGAACCTACGTCAGCAGAGGGGAAAGTGTAAGAGTGTGTGTGTGTGTGTGTGTGTGTGTGTGTGATGAAGTAGAGAGAGGAGAGATTATATAAACAGACAGACAGACGGACAGGCCAACAGACAGCAGATTATTATATAGTCAGTCGGAAAGATGAGCAAGTAGACAAACACAAACAACAGAAGAAACAAAATAATTGATTGTGGTATGATATTCCCAAGACGTTCATAAGGAAACGGTTCTCATTAGCGATATCACACACGGTACAATTCCTTTGGTTTCTTAAGGGGAGGTTGTCTTGTTGGTAAATTGGAAGGCTACTGATTTCTCCCAACTATACCAGAAAACAGAAGCTCTCAATGGTATTATGAAGGGAGATCTGTTGTTTGTTTCGTGGCATAGTTTGGAGGATTTACAGAGCTTCCAATTCACCAAAAAGAAAAGTTCCCCTTGAATAAAAATACAGTACATTTCTTTATATCTCAAATTTAGAGTAAGACATTTTTCGAAGTTGTTTACCAAACCTACATTT
This sequence comes from Petrolisthes manimaculis, assembly GCA_034508575.1. Taxonomy (NCBI): domain Eukaryota; kingdom Metazoa; phylum Arthropoda; class Malacostraca; order Decapoda; family Porcellanidae; genus Petrolisthes; species Petrolisthes manimaculis. The sequence continues at coordinate 22,288 of JAWZYT010000309.1, forward strand.
AGTTCATCTGTTTTTTGTTTTGTTTTTTTATATATAGGATTAGAAGGAAGAGACCAAAACGACTAACAGCAGAAAAGATTAGAAGAAAAAGAGCAGAAAAGGTAGCAAGTGAAATAATCAGAAGGAAAAGATCAAAGCGAGTAGAAGCAGAAAAGATTAGAAGGAAAAGATAATAACGGGTAGCAACAGAGGCGACAAGAGGGGAAAGATCAAGAAGGTGGAGGAAGAGAAGGAGGAGGAGGAGGAGGAGGAGGAGGAGGAGGAGGAGGTGGAGGAGGTGGAGGAGGTGGAGGAGGTGGAGGAGGTGGAGGAGGAGGTGGAGGAGGAGGAAGAAAGAAGGAGGACGAGGAGGAGGAAGAGGAGGAGGAGGAAGAGGAGGAGAAGGAAGAGGAGGAGGAGGAGGAAGAGGAGGAGGAGAAGGAAGGTCAGCAGGATTAGGGGGAACACGTGAGGGTCAAAATGAAAGACGTGACCACAATCCAGGAAGGCGATGTTAAGAGAAGGGGGGATTCCTGCCTTGATTGCAACTCCTTCCTTCCTTCATCACCCTCAATTTTCCCATCCTTTTCTTCTTCTTTCCCTTCATTTGGTGTGTCTATTACGAGTGCTTCCTCTGTCTTCCTATCTCTCTCTCTCTGTCTCTCTTTCTCATTTTTTCATTGTCTGTCATTCTCCATCTTTAATATAATAGTCTTTCCATATATTTTTTGTATTCTTTATTTATCTTTCTATTTATCTATCTGTTTATCTATCCATCTACCTACTTATTCATCCAACCATCCATTCATCTATGTATCTATCTATCTCTGTCTATCTATATTAGCTATTTATGTTTTTCACCCACTCGTACAGTCATGTCTGAAAGTCCATGAGCAGGGGGTATAGCTATCTCTTGTAATTTCTAAGATAAAAAAAAGTTCCAAAACAACATTACTAACATTTCGTTGAGCTGCGAGGTGCCATAGTCAGAAGGGTGTGGAAACTTCTCTTGTTCCAAATCTCTGTACAGTATCGACTGTGACTTTGCAACGCCCTATGCTCATGTACTTTCAGCCATGACTTTACTTTTTTTGTTCCTTTAACCATTAATACCTTTCTTGTCCTACAGTCTTCCATTACCCATTGAACCTTCCTCCCATTCTTATTACTCCACCTACACCCTGACCTGACTGGCTTCTCTGCACCTCCCTCACCCCTTCTTTCATCCTTCCACTCTGTTATGCTCCTTTCAGCCCCTCTTCACCCATCTTTATTGGCCACTGCAGCCTCTCCCTTTCTCCAAGCATTTAACAACCATTCCTCTTCCCTTCCTTTCTTTCCTTCCTTTCCCCTATAGATTGTTGGTCCCGTTACGTAGCACCTCTCCCTCCCTCTCCACCTTTTCACTTGGACCATTACTGCAGCTTTCCCACGCCAACTCGAGACCATCCCAGCCTTTGCCTAACCTGCAGCCTCCTCGTTCCTCTTAAGTCACTTGTAACCTCTCCCCTTTCTATCTCACGGTAATCCTTCCTAAGACTCATTCACTCATTCTTTCTTGACCTTCTTCTGCAACCTCTATACCTTCTTTCTTCGTGTTGTGGGTTCACGCCCTCCCTTTTCCTATATTATGGCACTCCTTCCTTTATTCCATTTAATCTCTTTCTTATTATTCTTTTTCATGTATTGCAACTCTTTATGTCTCCCGTGTTCGTGTTGTGGGTTCCCGTCTTTCTGCTCTACTATCTCCTCCACTCCTTCCTTTCCTTCATATTTCTTCATCATGCAGCCCCTCGTCTTTGTCGCCTTCCTTGTGATACAAAACCATTCTGGCCTAGCACAGAGTTTTTCCTTCTCGATGTATGGACTTTTTAGTCTCTTCCTTCTCTTTTCCATATCAACTTTGCAGACCGTTGACTACCATATTTTTGTTTCTTTTCATTGGCTATAGTCAGCGTGGACAGCCATTTTTCTTCAAGTCTAATATATAATGCCTTACAAATGGGAGTACCGGTGTATGGACAATTGTGCCGCCATCAATTACAAAAACTGCATATAATCAACATTGCATTACACGAAATGTACAAACCTCATTTTCCATACTGATTCACATTAGTTTTGATACAGAAACAATAGTATATCCTTTCTACTTTCCCTATTATCCTCATCCCCTTCTGTCTCCCACCTTCTCATCCCCTTCTGTCTCCCACCTTCTCATCCCCTCCTGTCTCCCACCTTCTCATCCATTCCCCCTACACTGGCTGCTTCCCTCAGACCTCGCCTCTTCCCGGTTCCCATCCCAACGCCTCTCACGAACACGGGACGATTAATTTGAGGGGCTCCAAGATATTTCAGAAAAAGTATTTAGGATAGTGGTAGTGGAGGGTCAGTAATATGATTTAAGGGGAGTCCTGACCATACACTGTCGAATGTATATGGCTTGATATTAGTATAAGTGACATACAAAAGAAGATATTATACAAGCAACTTCTTACAGTAGTTTATTAAAATATTATAAAACGACATAAAATATCATTTACCGTACGTAAAAGAATTATAATTATATTATTTTAACCGATAATCCAATAAAAGCAACTGTATGTGTAAATGACAATGATGTAACTTTGTATTACGGTATATAACATTATGCATCTATGTATTAATAATTAGCCTACCTTCCAGGATGTATTACAATATATGGAAGTATGTAGTACAAGAGTCATTGTCAAATCAAGTTAGATAAAGATTTATTGCAAAAAAACTTTCATTAATTAATTGTATATTATAGAGACAAGTGTGAGCTTATACCAATAGATCACTAATAAGAGTCAGTTCAAAATGAAAGATCTTAGTAACTCTGCAATAATTATCATCTATATTCATACTCTTCCCTAACATCTTTTACTTTTTCCTCTCCATTTTCTTAATTTCTACATTTTTCCTCTTGTCTCTTCTTCATTCTTTCTTTCCTCCCCTGCCAAGTAAATCCTCAAGGAACTCGTTACTAGAGGGAGTTGGGAGCCTAAGGAAGGGAGGAGGAAGGGAAGGGGAGCAGCTGGCAGGGGGCAAAGGGAAGCTGTAGAAAGAGATCAGAAAAGAAAGAGGAGGACGAAGAGAGGAAAGAGGGAATGGACGTCAAATGTATATATGCAAAACAAATGGAAGGGAAATTTAACTGGAATTAGAACTGAACGAGATATGAAGAGAAAATGAAAGAGGAAATGAAACAGGAAGGAATGGAGAATATTTTTGAACTATAGGTAAGCAAAAGGAGTCACTGAGGTATTAGCAGCTGTAGAAAAGAAATGGCAGGAAAAAAAATACAAGCTAAGTAGAAATGGAGTTTTAGTAGCCTCAGCTGTTATGGCTTACCGGGGCTTAGAAGGGATCGGGCCAAGTGGCAGACAACGTGGGGCTTCGGTAGTTGGTCGAGGCAAACATACCGAAGAGATACATCGCTTCCCAGAGACACCGTGTACAAGATTCGCCGTGATTTTTCTCTGATCCTCCTCGAAGCTTAAGTTTGAGATCAAGGGAGCTTAAGAGAAAAAATAAGGGTTCCATCGCTGTGGTAATATATCCTTAGCTGATCAGATTTAAAACCCCGGAGCTTAAGTAAAGGGGATAGTACAGTGTTGGTCAATCTGGAGCAACTAATTCCTCCTAACTATTTCAAGCAACAGACCACCATTATTTTTTCCCAATCTGGTCTCGTTTCCTGGTATACATTGGAGGAATCAAGGTGCTATAATGTAACAAAACTATACCTGTACTCTCCCCTTAAGAGAAACGCATTCCGTATCCGCCTTGACCAAAATATCATGATCCGACTCGACTCCCCGGTAGCAACACATGTTAGGCTACGAGGACTGGAGAGCTACGGTCGGCGACAAGGAAGGGCATAACAAAGAACACAGAATTCCTAACATTGTGTAAAGGTTATGGTTAAGTTAGATAAAACGTTTTGGCACTGCTGAAAATATACAGAAAATACGTTCCTTTAATTTTTGTTAAAATATTTGGTCTTTTCTTGGAGGGTGTAACAGAAACACAAGTAATAATAATATGGGTTCTCAATGTTTTACTGAGATAGATATTATTATTATCCATCATCATCTTATATAGTTAGATTATCAGAAGCTTATTTCTATACATATACATTTGCGATTGATATATGATGTTCGGAATAGCAACGATGAACAAAATACTGTACAGCGGCAGACATGAAGCCACTTTGTCGAAATTGTTATTGATTTAGTTACCATGCCAGACTATGTAATATCAATATTTTGTTGTCAGATCTCATGGTTATTATTAGTTCCCCATAACGTCCACAAAACAGATCACCAATACTGATATAGTGTTTGGTGTTTCATAGAGCAGTTTGGAGGAATTCTGACCCTTCAAACTGGTACACAACATATGACACCTTAATTAAGAGGGTCGTATAGTGTTGGTAAATCAGGAGCAAATACTTCCTCTAAACTAATCCAAGCAACAGGACACCATTATATTTGTTCATCTGGTCCCGTTTTCTGGCATACTTTGGAGGAATCAAGGCACTCGGAGCAGTGTAGCAAAAGTATACTGTCCTCTTAAGGGGAGAGTATACTTTTGGTACATTGGAGTGCATTGATCCCTCCAAAGTATGCCAGGAAACAGGATCAGATGAACAAATATAATGGTGTCCTGTTTCATGGATTAGTTTGGAGGAATCATTTACTCCAGATTTACCAACACTGTACTTCCCCCTTAATTAAATGCAGACAACCAGAATGGGAATTACTCTATGCAAGAGGGGTAATAAAATATAACAACCACCACCAACACCAACAACACCATCACCAACTTCCTGTGAGACATTGGAGACCACCTGACTCTGTGTCCAACCTTCGTGGAGTCCAGCCGCTGTATGAGAGAAAACGGAAAGCTGGGGTGCTGAAATGAGGGGGACGGGAGGTGGAGGGAGCTGTCTGGCTGGCTGGCTGGAGGAAAGAGGGACCTGCCTGGATTCGGTTGCCGGGTTTAGAGTAGGAGGAGGAGTACGAGTAGGAGGAGGAGGAGGAGGAGAACGAGCGATGTCAAGTGGTGTATAGTCTCTGGGTTGTGCTCACTGTTCACCCCAGCATGGTGGGAAGGATTACATATGGACCTTTTCTCGTAGTCATCCCTTCTTTTCCCTCGTTCGTCTCTTCTCTCTCTCTCTCTCTCTCTCTCTCTCTCTCTCTCTCTCTCTCTCTCTCTGATCTTTTTCTTCCATGTTCATTGTCTTATAATCCTTCAGGTCAGGTTTTTCTTAGTCTTCCCTTGATCAGTTTTCTGTAATTTATTGCCTATTCGTGATTATCTCGTCTTCGTTTATTTATTTACCGTATTTATTTATTTTTCATTACAATATATATATATATATATATATATATATATATAGGCTTTTCTATTGCAGTGATATTTTGTACGTGTTCTTGCTATTATCTAATTTTATAATATTTTTTTTTTCACGAGGTTTCCTTTTACGTAATGCGTGTTTGTTTTTTGTTTTTTCATCATATCATATTCTTTCATGCAGTTTGATACTTATGTTCTATTCAATAATATTATACAGGAACTTCCAGGCCCAGCGCTCACTTCTTATAGTTTTCTTCCATTCTCTCCTTTATCCACCGTTCCTCATTCTCTTCGTCTTCTGTATACTGCATCTTTACCTCATTGATCACCCCCACCCCCCCATCCTCTTCTCTCCTTCCCTCCTCCCTTACTTCTTACTCCTCGGCTTCTCTTTCCCTCTGCTCTATTTTACTCCTCTGTTTCCCCCGTTCCCCCCGTTGCCCCCGTTGTCCCGTTGTCCCCCATTCCCCATTCTCCTCGCCTCTGATCCCCCCTACCCCCCACCCCCCACGTCGCCTCCCTTGGGCCATACAGTAACAAACTAGGCTAATGAACCCTGGTGGCAATAAGGGATCAGGCGGGACCCTCAAGCTTAACCAGGAGGGGTCAGCGCTCCCCTTAAAATTAATTTCCGTGAACCCCCCCTTCCCCCCCCCCCTATCTCCTTTCATGTTTTTCTATTTCTCTTGTATCCCTTCCCTGTCTATTTTTTCCTAACATATTTCTCTGCATCCCGTTTGTTTTTCTTTTATTCATTTCTCCTGCTATTTCTTTTTTCTTCCCTAAACACGCCTTCCTTAATAAACTTTTCTTGCTCTTCTTCTACTTTTTATATATTTCTCTCTGTTCCCCTTTTTCTCCTTCCCTCCCTTCCCTAGTCTCACCTCCTTCTAGCCCCGCCCCCCATCACGGGAACCCCATAAAGAGAGGGTGGAAAAGTAGAAATGTTAGGGTTAAACAAATAATGAGGCTACCATTTCGTAAAAAAATAATAAGTCATTTCCCCTGAGTTATGTAGACATTCGATTCTCATGGGGTCATATCATTAGGAATATTTCTGACCTGTCCAGTTCGGTTTTTACAGGAATTCTGAAATATACAAGGAATATTATGCCAGCGATTCCGTCAAAGGGGTTTATAAACTTGCGATAGGCTGGTGTACAGTCATGAGCACTACTAAGTATACAGCTCTGGTTGAAGTTTTGAGCAGTCCAATTCACCCTATCGTAGTAATGTCAATGGAGATCTTATTGTACATTTATATACTGACTGTCTCTAGGTATTCGAAGCACATCTGAATACTCATTAGTACTCGTGACTGTACTTCTGTAATATTTTTTATGGTAAGGAAAGTGACTGATTTTGATATTGTTATTATTATATAGGAATGCATAAGTCGTTGTATAATGTTGCATATTAAAGGGGTGCGGGAATAGGGGGACAGTCTTGGGGTGGGTAAAAAGCCTGTCCCCATATTCCCACATTCCCTCAACCCCCAACCCCCAACCCCCAAGCCTGTCCCCCTACTCCTGCACCCCCCCAAAAAAACCCAAGCCTTAGACTGGTTATAATAATGATTGTATAATTAGCCAATGGAGAAACAACGACTATATCAAACTATACTGTCTTCTAATATAGGCAATTTTATGAGGTGCTTATAAGGTGGATATTCGTTTTTGGTACATTGGAGTGCCTTGATTCCTCCAGACGTATACTAGGAAACAGTACCAGAAGAGCAAAAGGTAATGGTGTTATGTTGGCTTGGAATAGTTTGGTGGATTTAATTGCTCCAGATTTACCAACACAAACACTTCCCCCTTAAGAAATGTTTATCCGTGAGTGTGGCAAAGTTTTATGGCCATTGTTTATATATATATATCTGTACGGTATATATTTTTAATGTGTTGTATATTCTTGGTTAAGTTGGGTTTTCCGTCCGGGTGTCAATATATGCTTGCGTGTACAGTTATGATTGCGTGTGAGTTTGCGTGTCGTTACTGGCATATGTGCGTGCGGGACGGTGTGGTTTTTACCAGCGTGTGGCCAGAGCTTGTGGTGTGGCCTTGCTGATCTGGCTTACAACTGTTTAAAAGAGAGAGAGAGAGAGAGAGAGAAAGAGAGAGAAAGAGAGAAAGAGAGAAAGAGAGAGAGAGAGAGAGAGAGAGAGAGAGAGAGAGAGAGAGAGAGAGAGAGAGAGAGGGAGAGAGAGACAAAGAGACAGAGAATAAGAAGGGAGGAATTAAAAATAAGAGGGAGGAAAATGATGCACACAAGGCCTGACAGATGACATTTGCCAGAGACCAAACCTTGTTACTGCCTCACCCAATTGCATGCACTAGACAAACATCCCACACTTCCTCACCCACTTTTCTCCTCCATCTTCTTCACCATCTTCCTCCACTCCCCCTTTTTACTCTCTGTCCTCTTCCTTCTATTTCTCTATCCTCCATCCACCTACTTTATCTCCCATCACCACACCTTCCATTCCCTTCATCCTACCTCCTTACAACACCCATCCATGCATTTACTGTTATCATGTCAATCTATATACGACTTTAACTCCCTACCTATTTTTACCATTCGTTATTCGTCTTACATTCCTCGACCATAATAATTTCACGTCTCCTCTCCTTCTCTTTACAATCTATATAGCAGTCCATTGTTTCCTTATCTAGTTCTATATAGTCTTGTTGAATTTACTTTCCCTTACTTTAAAATCTTCCCTGACTGAATCGTGTGTTATTTTTTTCCACCGAATGAGTATCCTCCTTTCTTTTCCTTATGCCCTGTTTTCATTTTATTATAAATAGGATAATTCACACTTGAAAACTGGAAACTGCCCTCGTCTTAATTGAGCAAGCACTCTCCCTCCACCCGAGCCTCACTTAATCAGCCATAACGGGATCTTAATGGGGGTAATCACACGGGTCAGATAATACTGGCGATCTTTTCATGCCCCAACTTGGCCCATCTCGCCTTCACCCTCCGCTCCCCACCCGGCCTACAGTCACAGTAGTTTTAACTTAAATAGAATAATGATACGAAATTATCACTTAAGCTCACATCACGGACGTTTAATTATAACGCAATGGGAAGTCAAATTTAATTAATATATTATCAAATGTTTTGTCTGTATAATTATGTTTATTTTATGAAATAATATTTTCATATAATTATTTAATGAGATAAACATACGTCTATATACTTCTCAAATTTTACATTTTTCTGTACATTTATTTTAAGCGTAATTTTCTCACTAATAATGCACTCGCTGCTGTCACTAGTATATAATATGTTAACCAAAAAAAAATTGATTAACAGTAAATTAATAAGATTAATACACATATGTGTGTTAATTTCCTATATCGTTGTTACTCTTCTCTCGACACATATACCAGGGAAAGCATCAGGGACAGAAAGGGGACGGTATGAATAATATCTGGGTCAGGGAAATATGTTATGGTTATTGACGTTACTGGTGATGAGATTTAGGAGACATTTTGGGACAGACGAGAACTTAATTATAACAAACTGATATGGACAATAATTGGGGAAGTAAGAAATGGGGAGTAGGTGAAGAGAAGAAAGAACAGATGGGCAGAGGATGAATGAACAATATTAAAAGTTAACTCGTTGAAGCATTATGGGATGGAGTGTGAATTACTGAGCATCATTAAAAGGGAATTATAGTGTTGGTAAAAATGGAGTATCTAATTTATTCCTCCAAACTATTCCAGGAAACAGGCTCCCCTAATTACGTTGGTGTAGTCTGTTTCTTACCAAAGTTTTGAGAAATTGGTAGCCTCCAAAAACAGAGCATAAAACCAGAATGATAGTAAGGAATATATGAGTATATAGAAAGGAAGGAAGGAAGATATAAACAAGAAAAAAAGAGGAGAAAAACTCTACTAATATTCTGAAGAGAGGAAGGAAAGGGAGATCCCCCAAATAAATGAAAATAAAAAATGATGCCGGCAAGACACGAAAGCACGAAAAAAAAAAATAGAGATGAAAACATGACTGACTGACTGAAGAAAGGAAGGAAGGAAGGAAGAAGGAAGTCCAAAGAGTGAAGAAGAAGACCATCTCCCTCCACCACTGTCCGTCCAGCCGTCGCCCACGTTCGCACTGTCACAAACTTTCTAGATAAAAAAGGAAAAAAAATAAAAATAAAGTAGTGAGGAGTCTGAGACAAGGAGTCATCGGGGGCTCTTAAAAACTTTAGTGTCTATTTTCAGGAATTGGATTTTTCTCAGAAAGCTTCCCCATGAATTTTAAATAATATTATTCTTATCCTCCCGAACATCCTTCCTATTGATCTATAGGGCCTGAGTGTCTACGTTCTCCGAATCCTGCCTAGATTAACAACTAGTAAATACAAGTGGTCATAGAGGAGTACTATTGGTTACATTCCTCTTGGCCTCAATAAAGAATTAAGCCATAGAGAAGTTGTCTACGTTAAATTCGAGCGATAAATGACACTTGAAGGACCAAGCATCTCTGGATCTTGTTTACGTCTTAGGAATGCGTTCGGATAGAGTTGACGTCATGGCATATGCGCGGTGAGGGTTTGCGCAGAGGTACTATGGCGCACGATGGACGGTAGCATAGTGGCCATAGTCACGTGTGTATAAACAAATAATAATTAGGAGAAACCTCATGAAGATCTTTTGACCTAAGACTTAAAACTCCACCCGAGAACCATTCATTCATTTGGTAACACTGAGGGAAGCAAGGGTGAGGAAACTTATAGGAATAATGCATGGTGTCTGTGCCTCTGTGGTCATAAGGTGATATCTGGCAACATGTATGGGGCTTCCTGGCTGAGTCAAGTTGAAAACGCTTGCAACAAACTGAAAACACTCCCCATCCCGCCATCCTATGCCCAGACCGACTCTCTTGACGCTGATTGGCTGAGGGGGGATGCGTGACGTCGCCGGGAGAAATTAATGTGTAGGACGTGTGAGCTAGGCTTTACACACACCAAACTGTAGGCCTCCTTCCTTCCTTCCTCCCTCCCTTTGAATCGGGCCATATCCTGATTTCACCAGTTTTTATATTAAATCTTGACAAGAATCATAATTATGTGGCAACCGAGAACAAGTAATCACAACCAGTACCTGTTCCCAAGTAGCCAATTTAGAGTCCTACCGAGGCTGATAAAATACCTTCATATATATACATTACTCTACAGAATTTCTATGTCTTTGTACCCTGTTTTCTGGCATATCCCCAGCCTTACTCTGCCGTCCCCCGCAGTCACTAATTAACTTCCAGCTGAGCGTCGGGCTCCAGTGATCACGGCAGCTAGACTACGCCAAGGAAATTTTTTTGATACATTAAGTGGAAATTCAGAGCTTCTGCTAAAACTGATTTAGAAAGTTGACTCGCGAAACTAAAAGTGTTACTCCATGGTGTTAGTTCACTCGGTAGCCATGAGATTTGAGGGTGAATTTATACGAATATTTTGCACATATTATAATTATATGACACTAACTCTAGAATTCTGAGTCTGTATTCAAAGCACTGGCGATTTATTTTACGACCGCAGATATCTGATGGAAATAAACTAGATTTGGGTTGTTATTAAGATTTCTGTGGTTTTCTGACGCTCCGGTATTCTATTTGCATTTGCTCTTGCTGTTATGTAATATAAGTAGACCATGCAACTACTAAAAGAATGCAGTTTTTGTTTTATCCTTTACTATTATGTGAGTTACCAGAGATACGAATAATATTTTTACAGGTACAGATGCGAAGGAGATATAGTTTTAGATTTCTTGGTACTCAATAAAAATATAGAGTTCCTTTTATGAATGCAAGCCTTGGAACGATGTTGTGTAAAATATTCTTCACTTATGTAGAATGAGGGGAGTAAAACGTATAATTATAAATGACAGAGAATGATATACAGTGCCTCCCTTTCTATATATATTTTTGTCAGTATAATTATATAAATGATAGAGAATGATATACAACAGTGTCACCCATATTTTTTTTTTTTTTTTTTTTTCAGTATAATCTGTACTGCCGTCCTTAGCCCATCAGGAGAGACTTTGCATGATTTGTGTTTGCTTTTACGAGGCTTCTTGGCGTCCGTGGCCTTGAGTGGCTGAGATGCTTATATAGGTATTCCCAGGGAGGGATCTCAATTGTTTACATGGTTAACTATATTTATTATTATTATTATTATTAGCATTAGTATTGTTATTGTTATTATTTCTATCATTATTGTTGTTGTTGTTGTTGTTATTTATTATTATTATTGTTATTTATTGTTGTTATTTATTATTATTATTATTGTTATTTATTATTGTTATTTATCATCGTTATTATTATTATTATTATTATTACTTTGTTGAACTTCGATATAGTCCAAAGTTACTATGTAAATATAAATCCTTTGAAATTATTGATTCCTGTAAGGTGTTCAGTTATTAAGTTTGTTTTTTCAATCCTCTGCTCACTTTATGATAGATGATAAATAATACGTGTATCTCGTGTAAACAACTAAATTAATTATATCTACTGTAAATATGATGTCATCGCTTAAATAATTATGATGTCATTGATGTGTCGTATTTTTTCCTAATGGCAATTGTTTTTACTATTCAGCTTCACTGTTTCTCTATGTGCTTAAGGGGGAAGTTTTGTGTTGGTAAATCTCGAGCAACTGAATCCTCCAAACTATTCCAAGCAACAGAACACCATTATTTTTGTTCATCTGGTTCTGTTTCCTGGTATGCTTTGGAGGAATCAAGGCACTCCAATGCACCAAAAAAGAATTAAAAGAAGTTGTGTCGGGTAGAATAAAAAACAAAAAACAAAAAATAATCAATGTAAACAAGAAAACAAAACAAAAAAGTGAGTTGTTTGGTTATTACACGGTGTGGTAAATTCCTTATGATTGTGATTTTAGTTTGTATATAATTATGTTTATATCTATCTCTATATTTATATTATGTATTTATCTGTCTAGAATCTATATAATTTATCTCTTTTTCTATCATTCTATATTTTTGTATTTGATCTAGCGCCTATATTTATTTTGTCGATGATAAGAGAAACTAAACTCGTATAGACCCTTTGAAGATTAGTGAAAATAAAATATAAAACCAGGATCCTACACTAGACTGTCTATGTATACGTCTTTTACTGACGGTACTTGGTGAACAGAACACCACACTAACTTCCAAAAAGATTTATTCATTCAAGTGATCAAAGTGATATAAACTAGAATCACTAGATAGAATATTTAATGAAAAACTATAGGGTGTATGCTGCATAATTTTACTGGGAATTTTATCATAGCACCCCCATGCAGCTAAAAAAAATAAAAACATAAAAAATACAATATTATATTTCAAAGGACGTGAACAAGTGTTGTCAGCTAAGAAAATCCAAGTAAAGGTAGAGGGACTGGAGGAGCTGAGGCATTGCGTGTGAGGCAGTCCAATAATTTGACCACACACACACACACACACACACACACACACACACACACACACACACACAAACACAGCAGCGGTCGAAGAGGAACTGTGGCCTCGCGTGTCACTTTCCCGTCATTATTGGAAAAGAAGTAACTATGATTTATTATTTTCTTCATATGAGGATTTGCAATTTAGCTGGCACAGGATGTTTTGTGTTTTGGTCTCACTAAGTTCCTGTGTTCAGAATACCAGGCTTGCATATTGAAGAGGTAAATGTATTTCCATAAAAAAAATTGTCTGAGTCATTGCTGTGTGTGTGTGTGTGTGTGTTCAGTATCAGTTAAAATATTCGTCTCTGCTTTCCCATTCATATAAGTGATTTCGCAAACATGTTATTATATATATCCATGTAAATATAATTGCACAGCATATGTCGCCATTTTGATTAACATATATCCATCATTAAAACTGATAAATCAAGATGAGGAAGAAACATTAAATTTCATTCGGTCTGCCTTACAGTAAATTGAAGTGAAGTAGTGTAAAATATTCTAGTTTTTAAGAGTTGAGCTACATTTAGTTAGTGCAAATTTACGCAACCTTGAATGATCCTTGAAAAATAAAAAACAAAACAAAATAAAAACAAAACAACACTAGTCCATATCTAAATGATGTAAATAACCAAACTTCTTGTCTAGTTTTTTAAGGGTTGAGCTACAGCAAGTGCAAGTTTGAGCAACCTTGGATGTTCCTAGAAAAATAAAAATAAAAATACAAAACGAAACACATACTCCATATCTAAATGATGTATATAACGAAGCTTCTTGAAGGACAATTGGTGGTAATATAAGATAAATACGGAGGACACACACACACACACACACACACACACACACACACACACACACACACACACACACACACACACATTCTCATTACATAACAGTTTAGATAAAAGAACGAATTTTCATGACTCGTTTGGTTTTGGGATTGGATAGGCTGATATTAGAGTACGAATGTTTTACCAAGTTTTTTATTGTACCCGGATGTAGGCAAATGAGACGTGGTTATTTTTATATAGGCAAATGAGACGTGGTTTTTGCTAATTAATGTTTTGGTAGGGAAATGAGACGCGGTTTTTTTCTTATAGGCAAATGAGACGTGTTTTTTTTTATAGGCAAATGAGACGTGGTTTTTGTTAATGTTTTGGAAGGGAAATAAGAAGTGTTTTTTTTTATAGGCAAATGAGACGTGGTTTTTGTTGAAGATTTTGGCGGCAGCGGCGGCGGCGGTAGTCTTGCGAACAGCGAGTTTGGCGGCAGCAATGGCGGTCCAGGCAGAGAGGACGATGGCACAAAATGGCAGTGACTTGACGCATATCAGAGTCAGAAGAATACACCGATAAAAACATTTGAAATTACACATAGCCTTTCCTCTGATTATCCTTATGGAATATCAGATGATTTTCCTTAATTAATGAATATCAGAGTCAACTGGATATAACCGGTCGGGATTATAATTTTATTGCGTTTCCTCTGATATTCCTTAGTAAAACTCAGAGTAAGTATAGGAAACAACCGGTTGGGATTATAATTAGATAGAATTTCCTCTGATTTTTCTTATTATTAATCTCAGCGTAAGAGTCTATTATTATTATATACTTGGTGATAGTGACTGGAGGCGAGCAGCTCACTGGACCGAATAATTTTTTGCGCATACCAGGATCTTAATATGTGTACTGTTTTTAATGTTAAAAAAACTTTACAAATTATTTATGCCTTCTCGGAAAACTTTTTACAAATTATTTATACCTTCTCGGAAAACTTTACAAACTATTTATACCTTCTCGGGTATTTAATTTATTTTGTTATTACTTCTTTATTTTTTTATTAAGATTAACCAGCACCATTTGGTTTTTTGCTATTCAAACTTTCTCATAATGGATATCAAGTATTAGTTACGAGTTGTAAAATCTTCTATTGTTGCTACAAATATATTAATAGTAAAAATATTAGGTCTGCTACGAACAGACTGCCGTGTTTATCAATTGTGAATAATCATGCAGTGATTCGACTTCTATGATTTGAAATAAATCTATGTAAATATAATTGCATGGCGTATGTCGCAATATTTATTAACATATTTCCATCATTAAAATTTATAAAGCAATGGAAGAGGACTGCAAGCAATAATTGTACTGTACTTTGTCCAGGTTAAGGAGTTAATTACTGTGGACTAATACAATAACTACAAAAACTGATTACTAAAACTACTAATTACTAATAACTACAATAACTACAATAACTAAAAATACAATAACTACAGCTGTGGCTAAACTGTATCAGGAAACAAACTACACTTTTTTTTTTTTTTTTTTTTTTGTAATAATGTATCGAGTTCCTTATTATGTTTCTTCGGTAAATGTATTATAAACACAGTGTAAGACAGAAACACATTAAATATTTTTACACCACCAGGTTCTTATCTGCAACTTATAATCAAAAGACTGTACGCAAAGATTATATAATTAAATACCCAAGAGATATCAATATTAATCCATTTTTTTCAGCGTCGAATATGAAGATTTTTTTTTACAATTTACCGTACCAAATTGGAATAATCTGTTTAGATAGTCCAAAATTTACCCTTCTAGCCAACCATTACCTTTGAATATAACGAATATATTTGCCTAATTTTCACAAACCCTCCTGTACCGCAACCATCCATAGCACAGCAAGCAATACTTTGACTGTTTTCACTCATCTTTACCAACAAGCACTTTCACCACACACACACAAACAAACCAACAGCCACAGGTCCCTCACTATCAACAATAATAATCATGTGTTTCAACCAGCCAGCCAGCGTTCTTACCCTCATTATTATATAGCATCATGTTACAGCATCAGTCATTATTATACCTCCACCCACATCCACCCACACATCACTGTTTTCACTGTGACGGCCACTAGAGACTGCCATGGTGTACTGTGTCCCTCGTCACTGCCACCACCACCTTCACTGCCACCACCACCACCACCGTTCGACTCTAACACCGTCACTGCCTCTCTATACAACACTGACCCGACTGATCAACTAAGTCTTCTTCCTGGGCGTCTTGGCAACAGTTTCACTCTTCGACCACAAAGACGGTTGAAAAGTATCCTGAAAGTCGCATAAAAAAATAGAGAGAGAGGGAGGAAGGAAAAAGAGAGAGAAAAAAACAAACAGGCACAAGCACTTTGAAAGCTGCAATAAAGGAGGGTGGGTTTTTTTCTGTGTCCCACAAGCAACGGGTCTGGTCAGGTGAAAGTGAACTGAGGAGAGAAGAGAAAAAAATATATGGAAGGGACAGAGGGTATAGGGTCTTCATTTGCATAGTGTTGCGGCCAAGAGGGTCGGCGGTGGCTGTGGCGGCGGCAGCGGCGACGGAGGGTAAAGTGACTGGCGGCTGGTTGTCTGTCTGTCTGGCTGGCTGGCAGAAAGAACCCAAGCCAAACTAAGTCTAAACTACTGCCATATACTCTGTTGTTTTTCTGTGTCATGAGCCTTCACCAGTGCCTTCCTCATCATCAACATCAACATCATGTGACTAACATATCCACTGACATAATCATTAATAAAAGTATATACACCAACAGTTCTCGCAACACCATACATTCTCTGCTAATATTTTTCCTCTTCGCTGCCCCACGTAATTCACACCAATATCACTTTTCCTAACTTTAACGCTTTTCCACTATATGAGTATATGCCCCAAAGAAACAAAGTTGAGGAGGTTTGCATTTAATATCCCCAACATTTGCAAAGATATATTACAATTTGGCATGACAAGCTATAATTTTATCAAATATTTTCTCCCATATTCTTAATTTCAATGAGGTCACGTTAAATATCAAACTATTTCTACTCTACAATATATTGTATATATCGAGTGTTGTCGACTATTGAATGATACTAGAGGCGAGGAATGTATTGAATCCTTGTGATCGTTTAAGCTCATGAAAACTACTGATTCTTTCTGACTTTGCCACGAACCAATTTTTCTTCTCTGTGGTTGGTATTCCGTGGTAGTGTTTAGTAACCTCCAATTGGCTTTCAGTACAGTGCCTAGAGATATTTTTCTATATATATGTATTCGGCTGACGTGTTGGACTGTGTGGTGGGTAAAGGGATGGGGTTGGGTATAGAGTTGGGAAGGGCTGGTCCAACATAGGGAAGGTTAGACTTTCCCACCAATTGCACAACAATAAACATTTAGGGCTGCCCAAAACTTGGTTATGGCGATAGGCAGGAGGTTGCTTCTCAAACACACACCACTCTGTTCATGTATACATAATATGTGTATATATTCATACCCTCATACGCTCACAGACACACTCACACAAACACAAAAAATATTCTAAGCACACATACACACACACGCAATATATTTTCGCTGGTCAAGAGGTTTAGGTGCAAGATTTGTCGGCAGAGAGGCAATAGAGGCGAGTATAAGGAGTGTGAGACTGGAATTGTGAACCTAGTGAGAGGATGAGATGTGAGGGAGACTGACAGATGACAAGGGTGGGTATGGAGTGAGGAGAGGGCAGGGGGTGAGGTGGGGAGGTCAGGGTATGAGAAGGGCATGGTATAGTGTATATATATCCAAGGGCATTGCCCCTCTGATACATGCATAGTCCTGTATATGTTTTACAAAATAATTTTGTAGAGAAGATCATAGGTTTTCACATCTTTGTCAAAATCCCTTGCATGGGCGAATACAGGGCATAGGCTACACTATTTCTTCACACACACACACACACACACACACACACACACACACACACACACACACACACACACACACACACTTCGTTGAAAGCCAAAGTGGATAGTTCATGTCCTGTAGTGAACTATCGTGGACTGCACATAGTATATTGTGTCCAGAATCTTTCCCATGATAAGTAAAATGTTATAGCGTTTATAAGGGTAAATTTCATACCTCTGTGTACAAACCACCAAGCAAGTACTGCCAGAAATGCCAAGTAATTAATTGATGAATATGTTGGTACTTGCAATTGATTTTTTGTAAACTGAAGTATACCAGTACCATAATTTTATTAGTGTAAACGTATTATAGAAAATAATTACTTTACATATCTTACGACAATCATTGGTATATAAATTTAGCAAAGCAAAGTAAGTAGTTATCATGAAAGTGAAAAAAGAAAAAGTATCATATCTAACAATGATGTATATTTTACTAATAATGTAAAGAGTATAAATTTTGAAAAAATATAATTATTTTTTTATATAATTACAAACTTGGCATCCAGGGAAATATATCTCTTGTCCTTTTCCCCACCTGCCAGTAAGCACTACACACTTCCTGTATCTGCCAGCCAAGACACTAGGTAATTTTCACCATGATATATTGCAGGACTTCCGCTCATGTAGATTTTTTCCGTGAGACATCTGCCACCCTGCCATATAACCTGCTTTCATTACTATCGTCCAGTCCTTTGCTCTTTTCGAGTTTGTGTTTTTTTGTGTTTTTATGCTTTCCTCTTTGGTATGGTTATCTACGAGAGCATTTATGTTTGTATTGGATGTTGAGTATTGGAAATGGGTTGTTGTTGATGTTGTAGTTAAAATAATAATAATTACAATAACAATTATAACAATAACCTTTCTATTACATAAGCGATATGATTGTTCCAAAGTGAAAATTAATTTGTATTATGGTCCTTCGATTACAGCAGCTGAAGTTAGGATCAGAATTATTACTTCTTCTTATAATATGGTTATTGCTTACAAGTACAGTTGTCTTAAAATATTTCGAGACACTACCTACTATACTTTAGCAGGTAGTGTCTCGACATTTTTGGAGTCAACTGTACAATCTATCTCAGGAATTCGTAAACACCACTGTGACATCAAGGGTTCGTAACGATTAGAATATTAATTTCCTAACATCAAACATATCTCGTAAAGTTATTTAGGTAATACTTGAATCAGACGTCAGAACAATGAATGCAGTATGTACAAAATAAATTATCCCTTTTAACCAATGCTCTGTGTTCGAATTCCTGAGGCCAACTGTACATATAATAATTTTTTTTATCTTCATAATCTTCATAATTTTATATATAGGAAAATAAGAACCCATGGAAGGAGAACTGTATTTCTGCTTCGTTTTCCTTTTTCTCTTAATTTGACACAATCGTATTTAAAGTTAAGTTAAAAAACGTGTATATTATAACATTATTTCTCATACCGTAGTGAAAAGTGTGTGAATGTGGTCTGGTGAGCTGTCAGTGACCTCGTATTAGTTAGTAGTCAGTAAAATTATTATCTAAGAAACTACCAAGATCATACATTAAGATATATTGTGACTACTGTAGTTATTATACCGAGTACAGATGTGTATAATTATTTATTTATCCATGAGGAAATATATTCAATCTTAATTAATTTTTCTGAGATGTAAATCCAAAATGTTGATGGTCCAGCGCGTAAAAGAGAGAGATTTTTTCAGAAAACAAAATATAAAATTAAGGAAACTATTAAACCAAAAAAAATCGATGATATTGTATAAAATTGTGTAAGATAATATCCCATAAAGTTATAATTTCTTGTGGTGCCATTACAGATGAGTGCCGGAAGTCTGATATGGATGATGATGATGATGTCTTCCCAATTCCTCAAAAAACTGTACTTCACTCATTTGACTCGAGTGTATTTTAAAGGACTATTATCATCATTAATAGCCCAATAAAAGTATATTTAAGCACGTGCATTATGGACTCTTTGAGGTGCTATAAATCAAAACGGAAAGTGCTCTACACGAAAAAATAAGAAAAACACATGAATGTTGTAGTGTGTAGGAATAATGGTAGACGGGGGCAGGCAGGCGTCTTGTAAAATGAAGCACAAGGAGGTCCGTAATGGCCCTTGTGTACCTGGCGGGGAGAAACGTGTCCATTTTGGCCGTCACCTTGGCACTTAAAATTGGATATAAACTCCAATATATGGCCCTTTGATGATGGACAAATGATTTACCGTCAAAACAGTGATGAGGCAGCATTTATAGCGGCCAGTACCACCCGACCATGATGCTGCCGGAAATTTTATGAGCACAACGCGGTCATCAGGCGTGGCGGGAGAAATTCATTCATTCGACTTTGACCACGGCAGCCAGCGGGACGGGACAAGAGGGTTAGATTTCCAGCATGACACACCTGAGGCTCTCTTTCCTTCACCACGTTGGACGTTTTATGCCCAATGTTTTCTGTGGTCATATTGAGGTGCAGGTTTAACTCCACTAGAACAAGCGAGAGAATGTCCATTTGATGTACAGCACTCTGGCGGATGAGGGAGAGTTGTGTCTCACTCTCCCGCTCTCACACACCAAAAAAGAGAAAAGGTTCTTTTCACACAACCACAAAATGAGTGGAACGACCTTAGCGGCGTGTTGGTCCTTCCTTACCTTGAGTAAGTAACGGGCAGAGTAGACGTGGGGCGGGAAAGTCCGGCCCCTCCACCAGGACCCAAGACCGGCTGCGTGCAAGTTGCAAGGGAGGCTGGGACGAGTATGCTGCCTCTCACGCTCGGTCAAGATGGCGGCGGTAGGGACGGGTCGGGCTGCTGGTCAGCTTGCTCGTTGGCAGAGAGGCGCGCCTCACACTCACTGGCTGAGCTCAACAGTCGCCTCACTGGCTGCTGGCTCCCCTCTTGGCGCGAGGGATCCCTGCTGCTGCTGCTGCTGCTGCTGCTGTTGTTGTTGCCAGTATTTGCCTGCACCACTGACACTCCGTTACGTCTCTCACTAATCCACACTACTTTAGACAAACATTATGCATTGTTTCTCTATACTTTTAAGCATTAGAATTATCTAACACATTTTCGTCAAGCCACTTCTGCTTCCTCTGCTATCTAAGCCCCAAAACCCGCCACCCGCCCAGACAATTGCCGAGATTGACGCCTCACCACCACCTGCCTCCATGATGTTTACAAGCGATAAACAAGCACCTGGACCCGGCACATGAGGCACGAGGAGCAAGAAGCTTGTCTCTTCTGAAGGAGGAAACATTCACACTCCTGTTGTCCTTTATTAACCTTTCTGGCCACAAAGAAAAAAATCATCCTAATCTATTATAGCATTCATCCTCCAACCCAGTAAGAATAAAACAGAGGTTGTACTAAAAACAGAAGATTACTAAACAGTAGTGAAGAAGGTGTCGGGCGAGTGGGCAACTTTTTTCTGTGTGTGTGTGTGTATGTGTGTATGCAAGGGAGTCATACAGACTAACAAGGGAGATGTCCCTCCCCACAACTCATGCATAACTAATGAGGGTTGTGTATAATACAGGTTGTTCTATCTCTGTCCTTTAACACATGAATCTTCCTCCCCCTCCCCCCCCCCCCTAATTAAAAAGCCCTTGTGATAGTGATGACACAATGTTATGGTACCAAATATTAATTATATAATTAGAGATCAAGGCTTGGTGGATAACAGCTTTTTGTGCTTGTAAGAGGAAATTAACTTTTTTTTCAATTCAGATGATATGATAACAAGGTCGACCAAAAATAACGAAGTAATATATTATTTGATAAATCGAGGATCGTAGCGTAGCAGTGGCATCTCCCAGTCCCACGGAGCAGTCGCCCTGGAATCAATATGGCGTCGCGTCTCCACCAATCACCGAGTGAGAATAGCCTGAGGGGCGGAGTTTGGCACACCTTGAACTCATTTACCAAGTTTTAAGTCTCTCGCTTCTACTGCTTTTCATCTCTGTAATGGGACAAACGCCAAGGATTTGGAATAAAATCGTCATTCGTCTTTGAAAGGTTATATTAACGGGAAATAAACGTGGAGATATTGCCTTGATAGTGAGTCCATGTTTGTGAAGGTTTGAGGACGACCTGACTCTTAGTACGACCTGACTGACCCGCCCACCTCGACCTCCAGCGACCTTGTAATGGCTGGTGGTACCCCTTGACCCCCCACACCCACCTTCATCATCCACTTGTTTCACCCGCCTCCTTCACACACTTCCCTCGTCCATCTCCTTCACCCACCTACCTCATCCATTTTTTTTTCACCCACTTGCCCACTTCTCATCCATCTCCTACCCACACCCACTCCTCATCCATCTCCTACCTACACCCACTCCTCATCCATCTCCTACCTATACCCACTCCTCATCCATCTCCTACCTATACCCACTCCTCATCCATTTCCTCACCCATTCGTCATCCATCTCCTACCTACACCCACTCCTCATCCATCTCCTTCACCCACTTTATTCTCTCAACCCTAACTCAATTTTTTTTTAATCTCCAATCCACCACGGTTCTTCCCTGATTTACTTGTCCCATGTTCACCACTCCATTCACCTTCTAGAGTTAATGATTTACTCGTCTCTCATACCCATTCTTCATTCATTTCATTCATTAGTCTTTTTTCATTCTTATCTACTTCTCATCTTTCACCTGTATTTTATTTTCACTCGTTTGCATCTTCATCTCCTTTTCTTCACCTACCATTAACGCTTTCTTTTTTTCCTCTCTACTTACCTCACCGAAAACTCTAACCTACTGATACCTAACGTGAAAAAATCTGGAGCAACTGATTCCTCAAACTATTCCAAGTAGCAGGCCACCACGCTTTTCTCTCTCTCACA
This sequence comes from Petrolisthes manimaculis, assembly GCA_034508575.1. Lineage (NCBI taxonomy): Eukaryota > Metazoa > Arthropoda > Malacostraca > Decapoda > Porcellanidae > Petrolisthes > Petrolisthes manimaculis. The sequence continues at coordinate 44,753 of JAWZYT010000309.1, forward strand.
CACACACACACACACTGTCACACACACACACACACTGTCACACACACACACACACACACACACACACACACACACACACACACTCTTGTCATCCTTCCCACGCTCTCCTCCCAAAAAAAAAAAAAAAAAAAAAAAAAAAAAAAAAAAAAAAAACACCCACCCACCAACACCCTGACACCTCTGCTTCATCCTGCCATAACAAGGTGCAGTAACAGATCCGTCATCACCTCTCACTCCTCTACCGCAATAAAGAGAAGCCATAAACCCCAATGAATATATTCCCCAGTCAGCGTTGAAGTGTAGCCAAACCCTTCCTTCCTCTTCCGGAGACCAAGGATTATCACTCGCCATCATCAGTTTTGGTCTTTTTTCACCTTTTTGTTTGTCCCTCTTGAAGTAAATCATTAATATTTCATCTCACCATTGCCTCTTTATATGAATAGTGTATAGATGTACGATATGCATGTGTTTATATAAGCAAAACTAATGAGAAAACCATAAAAATAATGAATAGTGTATAGATACGATATGCATGTGTTTATATAAGCAAAACTAATGAGAAAACCATAAAGAAGATGGCAACATAATGAGGAAGAAAAGACGACTGTAGAAGGAAGCCAAGTGTTGGGTTTCTTGTTAGCCCTCTAACTCTACGACACTTTTTTTCTCATCATCATCTTACTCCTCCTCCTCCTCCCCCTCTCCTCCTCCTTCTCCTCTTCTTCTTTCTCCTCTTCTTCTTTTTCTTCTTTCTCCTCTTTTTCTTCTTCTTTCTCCTCTTTTTCTTCTTCTTTCTCCTCTTTTTCTTCTTCTTTCTCTTCCTCTTCTTCTTCTTTCTCTTCCTTCTTCTTCTTTCTCTTCCTTCTTCCTCCTCCTCCTCCTCCTCCTCCTCCTTGACTATTTTTGCTGGTCTCTCTTTTCCTTTCAATTCTTTAGTCTGTCTATATAGTTGACCCATTGCTTTTTCTTCTATCTTTCATTATTTCTTAGACTCCATTTAACCCACCTCACACTTCCTCATTCTCAACCCACATCCCTTCCCCACGTTACCCCACACTCTCTTCTCTCGCCCACCTCATATAAAACAATTCCTCATATACCCAGTAGAGTATACCATCAGAGTACCGCCCCCCTCCACTCCTCACAACACCATCCACACCGTCTATCTTCCCTCTCTCCATACCTCAATTATTATATCCCATCGGTACAGGAACACCAGACATTATCAAAAAGTCGACCACCAAAAAGGATAATAATTCAATACACACCTTTTATACCCATCATATTTACATTTCGATCCAGGTTGTAGTGTAGTGTCCGTGTATTTCCCTTCAGTCCTTCTCATCCCCATCGTTACCTTACTTTCCCCCATTCTCTCTAGCCAAACCCAATTCCCCTGAGCCCCCCTAGGGATTTGCCTCCCCCATATAAAAACACCTTTTTAGTAGCCAGGGAGGACCCAACACCACTTCATCCCCACGTTGTAAACCCACGTAAACGAGCCTACCTCACCCATACACCCCTACCTCACCCATGCACCCCTACCTCGCCCATACACCCCTACCTCACCCATACACCCCTACCTCACCCATGCACCCCTACCTCACCCATACACCCCTACCTCACCCTTACATCTCCTGGGCATGGGGGATGAATATACTGGGCGAATGGGGAACGAATATTACAGGAAGCAAAAGAAGTATAGTATAATCCAGAGGACAGTGATACACCTCAATGAATGTTCTGTGAACTTGATATAACTGTGGGGAAATTAAGCATACGCCTATTTATTTTACGGAAGATAAAATGAAGGGAAAGATTTTATATCGGGATGGGTATGTATGTACTATATACTGCATGATGAGTGTTGGTGTTGTGAAAATGGTTTATAGTTCAAATCTGACTTATTGAAACATGGTGACATGGTAATCCTATAGTTAAATAGTTTGTTGTGGAAACATAGAGTAATTAAGAGTTAATTAAGATATATATAACACAGAAAGAAGCACTTAATTAAACTAGAAACTATGTTATTCAAGTTATTCTCTCTCTCTCGCTCTCTCTCTCTCTCTCTCTCTCTCTCTCTCTCTCTCTCTCTTTTATCGAATTTTCCTCAAGGCAGCCAAGATGTTTATCCCAAGGCAGTAAATCAACGTATGCAAATGGCAGTGGACAAGCGGCGTCCCCCAGGGCACACTTCTGGTTGGCTGTCTGTTTCTTTCCTGCTTCGTTGACGAGTATCACCAAGCTAGTTTCTCCTGAGCCATTAAATATTGACTTTGGAATGAGAGAGAGAGAGAGAAAAAGATAGAGAAAGAGAGAAAGAGAGAGAAAGAGAGAGAGAGAGAGAGAGAGAGAGAGAGAGAGAGAGAGAGAGAGAGAGAGAGAGAGAGAGAGAGAGAGAGAGAGAGAAAGAAAGAAAGAGAGAGAGAGAATGAAAATAGCCTTGAAATGAAGAAAAACTTGACACATTAGAACTGCATGAGAACTAATAAGGAAACCAAATCATCACTGTCACTAGCCACACAAAAATAACAATTAGTGTTGTTGTTTTTTTACTACCGACTCTCCGTTAGGTTACGTCAGGAGAAGAAGTTTATTTCTCTATATACGTCTCGGGAGGTGAGAATTAATGTCTAGAAGTCCACTTAAAATCCTCGGCTGTAAAAAAAACATATATATAAAAAGACTGCATGAGAGAGGTGTAATGGAAAAATGTATATTATGTTACGTTCGTGTTACCTAGGTACATTGCGTTTGAGGGAGAATAAGTTGTCATTGAGTGAGAAAAAATGAATGACTGTAGAGTGTTCCATAGTCGAGCAATATATATAGTTAGTGAAATGGTAAATAGATATGGTGAGTGTGGAGTCTGATAGAAATGGTTTGTTTATGATAAGAGCTGAGTTTCGTGAGTGGATGAGAACTAATATGAACTGAATTTCGTGAGTGGAGAGAAACCAAACTGATGAATCGTTCGTATTTGAAATTTGGTCGTAAGGCGAGGCGAGGGCAAAGACTAATGAGGGAAGGTATAACAGGTAAAGAGCGGAAGGAAGAGGGCAATAAACAGAGGGAGAGGAGGAGGAGTAGGAGAGACGAGAGTGTTAATTAAAAAGAAAAAAAAGTGAAAGAAAAAGTTGAATAACAAGAGGTATGTACATGTGGTGCGTGTTGAAGTAAACAGAATTTGTATCTGAAAAAAAAAAGAATAATAACAATTTCATGCAACAGTGAAGAGACGAATACTTTTCCTTCTGCTATAATTGGTGATACATAATTGCTTCCCCTCGTGCTATAGACGTTCAAAACTGTATTATTTGATGTTTACCCACCGCCAGCACCATATAATATACTGTATATACAATGACATTATAGCATTGTTAGGTATATACTTTACAATGATACTAAACATATTGATGATGATGATAATGACGATGACGACTATAATAATCACTGTTTTATTTAGGTATCGAGACGGTAATAAATATAACGTTGCATCATCAAATATTGAATCCTACTGTATGTATAACTATAAGTGAACCAAGTGAAATTTCTCTCTAGGTTAAATGGGATCCCTTGAGTGTTAAAAGATAATCAGTCAGTGAACAGCTTCTTGTGTGTGTGTTTTATTTTTATTTTTTTCATTTTTTGACAGTTTTCCTCCTTCTAGTGGCTGGCTGACACGGGTGAAACTGAGGTGAACCAGTATTTATAGTCTATTGTCTGAGTGGCTTGTTAATTATGAGGAGTGAAGGGATTGAGGGCTGGGTACTTCAGGGTTGGTTTGGTGTCGGGTCTGTCGTGGGAGGTACAGTTGGGTGAAGTGCCTCATGGGTGATATTATGGGTGCACTGAGTTTGTGTGTATGGGTGAAGTGCCTCATGGGTGATACTATGGGTGGTGCACTGTGTTTGGGTGAATGGGTGTACTGGGTTTGGGTGTATGGGTTTGCTGTGTATTTATTTGAGCATTGGTAAATATGGGTCTTAACTCCGCACATACTATAAGAATTTTTGTTTTTTTCTGACTTATTCCAGTATTAGCCAAATAACATCATGAAGATATGTTTGTGTTAGGAAATTAAAATATTTTGCACTTAATTTTCTAGTTGTTACGAACCCTTGATGTCACAGTGGTGTATACGAATTCCTGAGACCGACTGTACAAGCATGTGTATTTGCATTCATGTGTACCTGTGTGTATAATGTGCTCGTGTGCGTGGGTATAAGCTTGTGTACGTGCACCTATGAGAGTGAGAGTGTATACATGTGTGTGGAAGGAAGAGGTGGGCAGGGGGTCATAAATTACTCTGATGTTAATTAAGGGAAGATATAAACGCAAACTACAACTGCATTACACAGCCTTGGTCCTGTTCGCAGTGCTCGCTCCGGGGAAACCTATTTATATACCTATTGCTTACGGTGGGGTGGTGGTGGTTAGGTTAGACTTATTAATTTTGTTTTTTATGTCTGCTATTGTTATTACGTTATTATCATTGCTGCTGTTACTGTTATTGCTCTCAGTTATTGTTATTGTTGCTATTATTTGTATTGTTTTTCTATCACCATTATTATCAATATTATTATTATTATTATTGATTATTCACAACCTTATACTTCCCTTTATCACTGTTCTCTTTTGTTCTTATTCTCCATTACTTTCTCCTCCTATTCTTCTTTTGACTCTCCTTTTTTTTCTCCTCCTCCTCCTCCTCCTCCTCCTCCTCCTCCTCCTCCTCCTCCTCCTCCTCCTCCTCCTCCTCCTCCTCCTCCTTCACCTCCTCCTCCTCCTCCGTATCTCTAAAAGTCAAGCTGGATATAATTCAAAACGAGGGGGGTTTCTGACTTGGCTCTCTCAGGTTGCAGTCTGACAGTCAACTCCCCTTCAGGCCTTTTACTCTTCAACCTACACATTGTATTGATTGTTTCGTTCTCTTCTCCAGGTAAAGCCTTTAATTATATACTACCTTTATTCCCACCTTTGACTGATACATTAATATTTCACTGAACCCCTATAATATATAACTACAGATGGTATAACTTATGAATTTAGTCTGATACCAAAACATCTGATATTCTTCTGCCAACGACATCTGGCAACTGTGCTCAAGTAAACATGGCAGGCAGGCTGGGTCGTTCTCAAGTTCCTCTCGGGTGATTTATTTACTTCGATGCCGCCGACCGAATTACCCGCGCGTGAGGAGAAGCCCAAACTTCCCATTTACAGAGCAAAACAAAAGACGAGGCAAAGGGAGGGAATGGAGGTGGAGGTGGAGAAGAAGGAGACGGAGATATGAAGAAAAGAAGGAGGAGAAGGAGAAGGAGAAGGAGGAGGAGGAGGAGGAGGAGGAGGAGGAGGAGGAGGAGGAGGAAAGGAAAGGAGAATGAAGAGGATATACAAAGGAGGTACAGGCAACAGAAGGCCCATAGAAGAAGGAAAATTTATACGTGAAGGAGTATACACAAGGTCGTGATGAAGAAAGTTAGTTTTGTTGAAAGAGGCCCCCGAAAAAATGAGAAAAATGATGTAAGAGAAATTCGATAAAGAAGGAGGGGAAAAAAGAAGGGAAAAAACGTAAAAAGACGAGGATAAAAGGAAATATTATTGGTGAAATTTTGGTACATATTAAAAGTAAACAAACTAAGGTAGCGTAGTCGAATAATATTAATCTCGAGGTGCGTACATTAGTTTCAGCATTCTGTCTTCTATTTATCTTATTTAAATTGCTGAAAGATACACTACGCCTCCAGTACTCAGGTTCCCTAAAGCCACACTCTCTGTGTTTAATTAGGGTCCATCCGGTGTTACTGAGGCAATTAGCTGCATGTGTTCTCTGAGGGGTTCTAGCTCTTCCTTGTATCGTATCGTTCTCTCCCTGTCTTTGGTTGGCCATCTTCTCTCTCGTAGTTTTCAGTCTCTTTGGTAGTCTCAGTTTGATCTCTGTCTCCTGCTGTTAATTTAGTCTCTGTATCATGTGGAGTCTCAGCCTGATCTCTGGTTCATGTATAATCTCAGCATTGGTCTGTTTAATGCGTGGTCTCACTTTACCACACTTGGAAAGAAAGAGGCGAGGAGAGAAGAGGGATTAAAGGAGGATGAAAGAGGTAAAAGCATTCAGGAAGAACGAGAGATGAATGTAAGTACTCAGAAGGAGGTGAGAAGCATGCAGGGGGAAGATGAGAAGTAGGGGGAAGATGAGAGGAGGGAGAGTAGGAAGTGGAGAGGGCGGGTGTAGGAAGAGGGACTTTTAGTGGAGCATTGGGCACTTTAAGTCCTCCTTGAAGTGGACGTAACAGCTTAGTTCCACGTTCTCGCCCTGGTTAAAAATATATCATCGTTCCCAGGCCATAAATGTCACAGCTCGACCGCGAATCGCAAGTATCAGAGAGCAATGTTTCTGACGGCATGTGTCTGCTGGTCGCGACGTTTGCTGCTTTGGTGACAGAGAGTAAAAAGAGAAGGATTAGCAAGACAGATAGGTATAGATAGGAGAGGAAGTGTAGATACCGTAGCAGGATGGAAAGTAACGAGGAAAAATTGTAATATTGGTGATAAATGAAAATTATGAGAAGTATTGAAAAGGGATGTGATGTCATACTGCAGAAATATATCTCGACTCAGAAAACTTATAAGCCTACAATCCATTGGCCCTAATTCGTGTCTTGTGTCATAATTTAATCGATAGATGTTTATACAGTAATATCATGACACTAAACAATTCACTCACGTCATTTTTACAATTAGTGATTATTCTAGATAACTAAAGAAGGCTTGATTTTTTTTTTTTTTTTTTTGTGAATAAGAACAAACCAAAATTGTGTCTAATTCTGATATGAACTACGTTATCATGCAACAATTATATATTGACACTGTAGATGCTGAGAAACGGTACTTAATTCAGTTCAGTTTCTACTTTTGACGTTACGGTGGCGAAAAATGTAATATTCCTTGCATGTGTGTTGTAATAAGTTAACGTTTCTGCGGTAGTGGCGTGACGGTTGTTCTAATGGTAACAGTAGTAAAAAAAAATTCTCAGTTGAGGCAGTTGTGACAGAGGTTACGGTGGTGGTAGTTGTTGTGGTGTTAGTGTTGGTGGTTGTGGTTGTTGTTGTGGTGTTAGTGTTGGTGGTGGTAGTTGTTGTAATGTTATTGTTGGTGGTAGTTGTTGTGGTGTTAGTGTTTGTGGTTGTTGTGGTGTTAGTGATGGTGGTTGTGGTAGGTGTGATGTTAGTGTTGATGGTTGTGGTAGGTGTGATGGTGTTAGTGTTGGTGGTGGTAGTTAGTGTGGTGTTAATGTTAGTTGTGGTTGATGTGGTGTAAGTGTTGGTGCTTGTGGTTAGTGTGTAAGTGACGTGACACTGTATGGGTCGTTGGACTCCACTGGTATGGTGTGTGAAACTATATTTACCTTGGTGTGTAGTATGATGGTAACTGACTCTCACTGGTCGGCCAATTATAGATACAATATTGTTTTATTGTTATAGTTCTTGGTTGTTAATTTTTGTACTTAAATGTTTTCATAATGTTACTATGTATTGTATCATTTACTATGTATAATCCATATGGAATTATAAGTGCCATAGGAACAACTGAATTATTATACTTTATGTTTTATGATGTCCATGTTCCAAATTTGAGGCGACACTTGTAAGCTTCCCCTCCACTAAGCTATTTTGTTGTGTGCACAGAATTATGATGATTCACACACACACACACACACACACACACACACACACACACACACACACACACACACACACACACACACACACACACACACACACACACACACACACACATGTAACTTCCTACTGTACGCCTCCCAGAAGAAAGTTTATACCGCACTTAAGCAAGGGATTTACAACACTTTAATAGGACATTAAGCGACTGTAACTCAATCAACTCTTTTGCCCTCTTATGTCTTAGGTGAGGTAAGAAACGCCTTTAGCCCTCTTTATGGTACTCTTCCTTAGTAGAGAAAAAAAGAGGTATGGAAAACTGTACGCGCCTGAGATACGAGAGGAAGTGTGTGTGTGTCTGTGTGTGTGTGTGTGTGTCTCTCTCTGTGTGTGTGTGTGTGTGTGTGAGGTAAAGTTGTCCACCCTACATCTTCAAGTTTACTTACCTTCGCTTCCTGGATTGACTATTATATAGATGGTAAAACAATAAATAATTACACCTCAAGAAAAACACCAATAATCATTACATGGTCGAAGGAAAATGACATAGCAATATAAATAATGAGGCATAAAGTAAGAACATAATGCCATATAAGGTACAGAAACACTACGACTAAACATAACATATAAAACCTATATACAATGAATGAAGAATGAAGATAGCGATGAAATATTTAATGAACATGATTATAAAACCTATATACAATGAATGAAGAATGACGATAGCGATGAAATATATAATGAACAAAATTATAAATCCTATATACAGTGAATGAAGAATGACTGTAGCGATGAAATATATAATGAATGTATGTATGTCACTGATGAACCAACCTCGGTCGTGCATGATGTACTACAAGACATGAGGAAGAAGGTTTAATGAGATGGGAAGATGTACAGTTGCCTCCAAAAAATTCGAGACACTACCTGCCAGAGTCTAGCAGGTAGTGTCTCGAAATTTTTGGAAGCAACTGATAGTGACGTGTATAAATAAGGTGTCGACATCTAGTGGGTCAGAAGAGAAGCTACGATACCAACATCACCACGAAGCTCCACTGTCTCATCTGGTGCGACACCCAGTAATCTCGGGGGCTCGCAAGAGTCAAGGGCTACTAATAGCCTACAGCCCCGAGGTTGTGGTATAGAAAAAGAAAAAAAAAAAAAAACCACTCGCCAGCACTGCCGCGTGGTACAGGGGGCTCACACATAATATTCAAAGATGTAGCTACACCACTGTGAATATTTAGCTCGAAACAATTCAGGTGTTATATGATATGGAGTTTCATTGATACATTAGCACATGAAGTGAATTTTGTTGGTTAACGAACTGAATCACCTAAATCTCTTAATTAAACACGTGAGCCCCTGTACCACGCGGCATTGCTGGCGACTGTACATGTGACAGCAAAAGGCATAAAAGACAATTCCTCTCCTCACTTACTTTTTGTCGAGGGAATGGCATGCGTGAGTAAGAGATCTCGTTGTACTTTCTCGTGAACTCACCTGTCAAAAGAAAAGAAAAACACTTGGTTAGACAAGGAAAGGTGTAAAGTGTAGGTAAAGTGTAGGAAAAGTGTAGGAAAAGTGTAGGACTGGTAAATATATCTGAACATGAGCATAGATATTTTGTTTTCCTCCTTTTGTGTGCATTTTAGGTTGTACTGTATATATGTGTGTATGATTCATGTGCAGATGTATAGACCTATATGTGTAATGTGTATGTACAGTATACGTGTGTGTGTGTGTGTGTGTGTGTGTGTGTGTGTGTGTGTGTGTGTGTGTGTGTCCTTCCTCCCTGGCTATAAAGATTTTCTTTGGCTCTTTTCCAACCTCGTCTTCATATCCTCTCTCTTCTTCTTCCCTCTCTGTCTCTTTCACTTTTGTTTATATTTCCTTTCGTCTTTTATCTCTTGTTAGAATTTGTTTGTGATTCTCAAACCTAATTTAATAAAACTTTTGAACACGACTTAAATTTCCTTTCTGTACATCATTTTTTTTATTATTATTTTATTATTTTTATTTTTATTTTTTTCATTTTTGGCTGACGTTTTTCTACAATTTAGTACACACACACACACACACACACACACACACACACACACACACACACACACACACACACACACACACACACACACACACACACACACACACACACACACACACACACACACACACACACACACACACGCACACGTACACAAGATCTAGCATTCATAAATAATTCTCACACAAATATTCTAAATAATTATACAATTCAGATGACTGCAGACTTCAAGTAACTTAAGATATACTGACGTCGAAGCAAAATACTGTAATTTATCTTCTCCTAGTTTTCATCATATCCCATCCTTTCACCCATCTTCCTCCATCATAATTCACTTTCTAATCCTCATCCTCCTGCTCCTCCTCCTCCTGCTCCTGCTCATCCTCATCCTCATCCTTCTCTTTCACTTCTTCTTTTTCTTCTCCTCCTCCTTCACTTCATATTTCTTTTCTTCCTCATCCTCTTTATACTTCTCTTCTGCCTGCACTTCTTCCTCCTCCATCTCTCAGCAAGGCCACTAAGACGCTGTATCTCGTTCCGGTCATTAAGTTGGTCTGTGTGTCTGTGTGTGTGTGTGTGTGTGTGTGTGTGTGTGTGTGTGTGTGTGTGTGTGTGTGTGTGTGATGTGTAAGGATGTACATGTGTGCGTGTGTGTGCGTTTGTATTTGTTCTTGGATGTGTGTGTACATGACTGTGTGTTTGTGTGTGTGTGTGTGATAGCGTTTGCACATGTGTATTTGTGCATATCTCTAAGGAGGAGTAAGATTGCTTGTGCCTTTGAAACTCCCTGTGTAAAACTTTCCTTAATTAAAATCTGACGACTGACGGTGTTCCTTCCACGAAGATAATGAATGATCTTCAAGTTATACGTTTGTTGTTATGAATATAGCAACTTAAAAGCCAAATACGTATAAATCTTCAGACCAGCAGAACAGCCGTCTAAGTGACACTCCTCTTCAAAATTCCTTTCTCGCTGTAAATATGTTCCTGGAGGGAGAAAACCATTCTTCGTGCCCCCAAATAACCTACACCCTTCCCCTACCCTCCTGCCCCGTGTCCCTCTCACACTGGTAGTCCCCCCTCCCACCTTCTCCCCCATGTCCCTCTCATACCAGTAGTCCCCCACCCCCTTCTCCCCATGTCCCTCTCATACCAGTAGTCCCCCCCCTCCCACCTTCTCCCCCATGTCCCTCTCATACCAGTAGTCCCCCACCCCCTTCTCCCCCAACCTCATATCCACACATCCATTATTTCTTACCTCCTGAATTCCTTGCCCCTTCCAAGATGCCCTTCAAATACCTGTACTCTCATTTACTCACCCTCTCACATTCACCTTCCTAGAGATTTTTTCCTTATACCTTCCCTTCTCTCTCATATTTGCTGACTCAAATTTTCTGTGACTTCCATGCTCTTCTCCAAATATTATCTCCCTGTTTTATACCAAGAATTTCTAATACTTTCTTTTTCTTGCCCTTTCTGTCATTTGTTCCTAATGTTTTTATATTTTAATCTTCCCACCTTTCTTTTCTCTCTCTTTCTCTATAATACTATCCTGTCATCTCCTTCCTCCCCTTATCTCTTTCCTTTTCTCTCCTCTCAATAATATTTCTTTTTTCCCTCTCCTCTATTTCCTTCCCCCATATCCCTTTTCCCTTCTTCCCTTACCTCACCTTCTCTCCCTCAAATACCCTTCCTTCTCTCCTCCCCCCTCCTCCTTTCTCTCCTTCCCCCTTCCACCCTTCTCTCCTTTCCCCCTCCTCCCTTCTCTCCTTTCCTCCCTCCTCCCTTCTACCCCGGTGCTCCAAAGACTACACACACACACACACACACACACACACACACACACACACACACACACACCCCTGGCTGGTCCGTGTATCTTGGTGGAGTCGCACGTGTGTTGCGGGTGTTTATGGCAGGACAGTGGAGTGGCTCTTTAACTGGGGCCTACTCTTCTGCACTTAGAGGCTAAATGGCCCATTGAGAAAGTACGCGATTTGAGAAGTACTTGTATTTTGCCATCTGTCTGCTAGAGGGCTGAGATATAAAAAAGAGAGAAAACGATGGCAGGAGACAAGGTAAAGGTACTTGAAATTGCATTATATTGAAGAGTATGTGATATAGGATGAAAGGCAAACAATGTTCTAGTTTGGTAATTAAGATAATTTGAAGACATAAAGGAATGGGAGAGTTAAAGGGAATTAAAAAGAGTTACGGGAAATGAGAATAGACTCATGTAACTCCAGATAATTCTTATGTTGTACTTTATTGATAATCGAAAAGATATATGAGAAGAACTTAGATTTATGTTTGTCTCAGAAAACAATTGTTCTTCATCATCCATTTAATAACGACACCGTTTTGACCCTGAAGAAAAAAGCAATGGAGAGTCCAACTTTTCAGAATGTTTCACTTATATCGACACTAAGCTTTCCTCATTCATGTCCAAGGGAGAGAGAGAGAGAGAGAGAGAGAGAGGAGAGAGAGAGAGAGAGAGAGAGAGAGAGGGGAGAAGAGGATTGACACGAGGGGAAGAGAGGCCAGGCATTCCTCAGCCAAGGGAACAGGACAGACAGAGAAGAGAAATGGACTCCGTGTGTGTGTGTGTGTGTTTGTGTGTGGAAAATACCCTGTGAATATGTGAATAGTGGGAAAGGGCTGAGTTATTTTGAGGATCAGAAAAACAGAGTATGAATAACCAGAAGTGAGGGAAGATGAGGTAGAGAAGAGTGAAGAAATAATAAGGTGAAGTGGTAAGAAAGAAGAGAGTTGATGGTGGACGAAGAAGAAGCAAAAATGGAGAGAGAGAGAGAGAGAGAGAGAGAGAGAGAGAGAGAGAGAGAGAGAGAGAGAGAGAGAGAGAGAGAGAGAGAGAGAGAGGCAGCAGCAACTCAGTAATGGAGGGGGGAGAGGAGCTGCTCAGTGTGGCGGAAGAGATAAGGCCAGTAGGGAGGGAGAGAAGGAGGGAAGTAGGGGGGGGGGAGAAAGGGAGTGAGGTAGCCGGGTTGACGGAAGGAAGGAGGGAGGAAAGGAGAAAGGCATACAGGGAGAGTGAAAAGGAGGTAGAGAGGGAAAAAGGTTTGAAAGAAGGAAGGAAGGAAGAAAAGAGAGAGATTTGAGACAGTAGAAAACAAATTAATGGATGAGGAAATTAAATAAAGGGATTGAGAGATAGATTTAATAAGAGAGGAAGATAATAATGAGATATATCGTTTAGAAGAGATATTAATAGAAGATGAGTCAAAAGATAATAGGAATTAAAATGGAGGAAACAAACACTAATGGCTCTATTAAAAAAAATAAGAGGGAAACAGATGGAATATGTGATAGACAGTGAGAGGAATTTGGAGAAACAGGAAGGTGAAGTGAAGGGAAGGGGAGGAACAGGAAGGGTGGGATTTGGCGTGATAATAAAAGATAGAAATGGCGCTTGGAGTCAAAGTAGATACGGGAAGGAGACAAAAATCAATGGAGAAAATGGAGTGGAGGAGAGAAAATGGAGAATATTGTTGGATAGAGGGACACGAGAGATTAATAATAATAATAATATAAGTGGTGTAACGAGTAAGGGAGAATATACACGTGAAGTAACATTGTTTTTCTCCGAGTGCTTCTGGTGTTCATAAGTAATTACCTGGTTTAATTAATTGGGTATATAGTACACTGTTGGTAAATCTGGAGCAACTGATTCTTCCAAACTATTCCAAGCAACAGTCCACCAGTAATTTTGTTCATCTGGTCTTGTTTTTCTGGCATACTTTGGAGGAATCAAGGCACTCCAATGAACCAAATGTATGCTATCCCCTTAATTTAAAAAAAAATACTGACACTGGATGTGCCACACGGAAAGACGATGACCGTATAGATAAGACAGGAAGACGTGAAGATAAGTAAAGTGATGAGGTGACGTGTGTGGGAAGGAACAGCTACTGTATGAGAGAGAAGCTGATGAGGAAGCGACGGTAGCAAATGTGTAGGAAGGAAGAGCTATGATGAGAGAGAAGCTAATGGGAAGCGTTGGTAGCAAATGTGTAGGAAGGAAGAGTTATGAATTAGGATGTGAGAGAAGCTGATGGAAAGCGACGGTAGCAAATGTGGGGTTTGGGTGTGAGGTGACTGGACGGTGTGTGGTGATGAGACACACATATATATTTGGTTAAAAGACAGGAGATGGGAGGGTGACGTGAGAACAAGAAATGGTAAGAGTGGGAGGCTGGAGAGAGAACTGTGAGTCATGGTAAAAGGAAAAGAAACTGGTATTGGGGTGAGAGTATGAAAGAGAAGGAGAGTAGTGAGGAGAGGAGTGTTAGGTTAATTAGTGAGAGGAAAGAGTGGTAAAATAAAATAAATTAATGGTAGGATGGTTACAGCCAAAATAAATTCTAGGGCAACACCAACCCAGGTTTCATACGATTCAGAACACGCCTGTTATTATTTTACACAAGATGATACATTACATTGAGTGTTATCATATAAACAAAATTAAGGTATAATATCATAGTACTTTAATATATAGATGAAATAAATGTAGATACTAATAATGAAATGTAAGAAATGATGAAGGATAGAGGGAGGAAGGTGATTGGAAGAAGGAATAAAGGATGGATGGAAAAGAAAGAAAGGAAGGAAGTAAAAAACATATTAAGAGATGTTAAAGAAAGAACGAAGGATGGAAGGGATTGAAGGAAGAATAAAACAATGAACGAAAGATGGAAGGGAAGGAAGAAGGAAGGAGAAAAAATAAACAACAAGAATTAGGGTGAGAGAAACAAGGAGGAAAAGAAATATAGGAAGGAAGGAACAAAAAATAAAAGAAAGGAAGGAAGGAAAAACAAATTAAAAGAAAGTAAAAAAAAAGAACGAAGGATGGAAGTAAGAAGTAAGAAGTAAGAATAAAAAAAATAAGGGTGAGAGAAAATGAAGGAAGGAAAAAAACAAATTAAAAGAAAGTAAAAAAAAAGAACGAAGGATGGAAGGGAAGGAAGAAGTAAGAAGAAGTAAGAATAAAAAAGAAAAAAGGAATGAGGGTGAGAGAAACAGGGAGGAAAAACATGTGGTTGAGGGTCGACGGTCGTATATCACCTGTAGGGGCGTGGCTGTCACAGGGGGAAGGGGGGAGGGTGTGAGGGAGGAAAAGGGGGAGGGTGTGAGGGAGGAAAGTGGGAAGAGTGGGAGGAAGGAATGAAGAGAGAGGAAAAGGAGAGTGGGAGGTAGGAAAGGGGATGGAGGGAAAGGAGAGTGGGGGGAGGAATTGTGAGAGAGGAAAGTGGATAGAGTGGGAGGAAGGAATGAAGAGAGAGGAAAACGAGGGTGGGAAGTAGGAAAAGGATGAGAGTGGGAAGGAGTAAAAGAGTGAAAGTGGAAGGGAGGAAAAGGGTAAAAGTGGAAGGGAGGAAAAATGACGGAATGGGGAGGGAATAGGAAGGAGGAAAGGAGAGATAATAAAAAGGGAGGGAGGGGAGGTATGTAGAGAAGGTGGCATACAGTGGGAGAGAAAATGGGGAGAGATGGGCTATGAGAGAAAATGAGAAGAAGGGAGAGAGACTATGGGAGGGAGAGGAAAAGTTTTGAGATTAGAAAGGAGATAAAACTAAAAAAAAAAAAAAACATATTAACTGATTAACGAATGAAAGATCTTTTTTTTTTGGGGGGGGGGGAAGGGAGATGATAGGGAACAAAAATTAAGCAGATTTTAAGATGGAGTAACACAAATAAAATGTTAGAAATTGCAAGAAATATCACTAAAACAACTCCACATTTAAAAAAAAAAGTATTGATAAGAGACTAATGTTATGATTTTCTTAAAGCCTCGATACTGTCAGCTACTTTCATTTCTGTCTTTACTGTTTACTTTACTTTAATTTTACTTTACTTTAATTTTACTTTATTCTGTTGTATCTGTAACACGAGTTGTTCTTGTGTTTATTACCTCTTTGTTTCCCTTGGCAGTCTATCAGATGTTGTTCTCCCTTCTTTCGTCCCCTCCCACCCTCCCTCTACTCTCCCCTCCCTTCCACTCCACTCCCTCTCTCCCTCCACTCCACTCCCTCACTCCCTCTCTCCCTTCTCCACTCCACTCCCTCTCTCCCTCCACTCAACTCCCTCCCTCTCTCCCCTCCACTCCACTCCCTCCCTCCCCCTTCCTCCCTCCCACCACTCAACTCCCTCCCTCTCTCCCCTCCACTCCACATTCTCCCTCCTCCTGGTCGACTACCCTCCTTTCCCTTGTGACCTCTGACCTTACCTCACCTCACCTTTCCCTTGCCTTTCCAACCTTCTACCCTTTACCCTTCCAACCTTCTACCCTTTACCCTTCCACACGAACCTCATACTCTTCCTTAACCCTCGCCTTATTCCCTTCATTTATATTTTCTTATATTTGTATCTTTTCTTTCCTACAGTATTCCATGTATGTATATGTATATGTATGCAGTTTTGTTGTATTTTATTGTTTATGTACTAAGTATGTACGTATGTATTGTAGTTGTGTATCCTTTCTTCTCAGTTCCTTGTTCCTCCTATCCACACCTCCTCCTTCCTCCTATCCACACGTCCTCCTTCCTCCTATCTACTGTACAACTCCTCCTTTTTTATTTCCTTCTTTCCACCTTCGCTCCTTCACTCTTTCCACCACTCACATACATTCCCCCTGTCGCCCTCCTTCCCTCTTCACATTTTCCTCCCTGCCTCCGTCCCTGCCTCAGAGCCCCGAGGCCATAAATATCCCCCCTGGAGGAGGCAGGAGGCAGGAGGAGGGAGTGTCTGGGCCCAACACATCCATATTCTGAAAAATGTTGTGGCCTTCCATTGCTAGTTTTTCATATATTTTGTACTTCCTTTCCCAATGTTTCTTTCTGATTTATTGCACATTAGATTCTAAGGTATAGGTCCTACTTGTATTTATTTTTCTGGTACAATTGCTGGCACATGAAAGAAATAATGAAGATAATGCCATTGTTTTTTTGTTTTTGTTTTGTGCATGAACGTAACTGCACACTCACACAGAACAAAGCCCAATTATTATACCCAAATGTAGACCCCTTTTGTCTGGTGATTTGGGGTTGAACTGAAACTGGTCGGTGACTTTCTCCTCCACACACACACACACACATACATACACACACACACACACACACACACACACACACACACACACACACACACACACACACACTGATTGCTCACCACTTACACACACACACACACACACACACAAACATTGATTGCTCACCACTCATACACACACACACACACTGATTGTTCACCACTCCTACACACACACACACACACTGATTGCTCACCACTCATACACACACACACACACACAATGATTACTCACCATTCATACACACTGATTTGCTCATCACTCATACATACCCTTCTCTTCTCATCATTCACCACACTTCTCACCATTTGCCACTTTTACTTCACCACTTATACCTGCATGATATGTTTTCTCACCACTCATGCAACGTTCATCACTCATCCTCCTCACTAACATCTTACCATTCACACTTCACCAACCACTCCTCATTCCTCATTCCTCATCCCTTATATATACTGCCAGCAAGCCGCCCGCTCTCTCATTTCACAGTTCACCTTTAATCTTTGCTCTCTCTCTCTCTCTCTCTCTCTCTCTCTCT
Organism: Petrolisthes manimaculis; assembly: GCA_034508575.1. Lineage (NCBI taxonomy): Eukaryota > Metazoa > Arthropoda > Malacostraca > Decapoda > Porcellanidae > Petrolisthes > Petrolisthes manimaculis. The sequence goes on from JAWZYT010000309.1 coordinate 62,125, forward strand.
CTCTCTCTCTCTCTCTCCAGATATTATGTACTGAAACCATCTCAGTAATGAATACTACACATCTAATAATAGTAAATGCACTCAATACACAGAGCAATGTAATGTAGGAAAAGATAGGGCATTCTCGAAAAGGTTTGAGGCCAAATATGAATGAGATGTGTTTAGACAGATGTATGAAAATTTGAAATAATGAACAAAAAGAGTAAAAACTGTAGATCATGTTATTACTTTCTGAAACGCAGATTCCGGACGTTTTTTTTTTTTTTTTTTTTTTTTTTTTTTTTTTTTTTTGAGAGGAAAGTAAATACAAGAATGTACACTGATTTTCACGCTTTATATAGTAACGTACTTGGATGTACATGCCATTGTTTTACATTTCAATATGTATGATTAACTTTTTAATATTCAAAACTTTTTTAACTTTACACGAGGATGTAAGCAACTTTCTGGACTTTCTCCTGGCTTTCTTCAGACGGTGGTAACAGATGATGGTGTCTGTCTACTCTTGAACCCTTACACTGGGAGGGATGTGTGGCTTAGTAGGGAGTTACAAGGAACACTGGAATGACAAGGCAACCTCCTACCATCTCCCTGGAAGGTGGGCCAATATTTCTGGTTTGATAAATATACTTGTAATTACATAAGACCTTTAGCTTCACGAAAATATAAAAAACTTGTACTTACAAAAGACCTATCTATAGATACACGAAAAAGTATAAAATTGTCCCTTCATTACTTCACACGGGAATTTACAAGTTTCTCTGATTTCACACGTCTCTAAATTCACACATAGAGATACACACGATCCCTTGGCTTCAAACGACGTCCATTACTTCACACGGGGATGGTTGTACACGGTTCTCCGGCTTCAATACCAATCTCGAAATTCACACGGGGATGCTAATACGATCCTGAGAGAGAGAGAGAGAGAGAGAGAGAGAGAGAGAGAGAGAGAGAGAGAGAGAGAGAGAGAGAGAGAGAGAGAGAGAGAGAGAGAGAGAGAGAGAGAGAGAGAGAGAGAGAGAGAGAGAGAGAGAGAGAGAGAGAGAGAGAGAGAGAGAGAGAGAGAGAGAGAGAGATTTAGAGTAAGAGGAATAAGTAGTTGATAGACGTAAACTTAAAGATAAGTAGACAAATTGACAGACAATAAGACAGAGAGGAAAATGACAGAAGAAGATATGTGGTTTAAAAGTGTCAAATATAAATCAGTTTAAAATTATAAAACGAGTAGATGAGTAATGAGTATGAGAGCCCCATAGCTTCCCTAGCCTGCCATAGAAATACACACACACACACACACACAAACACACATACTCACACACAAACACACACACACACACACACACACACACACACACACAAACACAAACACACACAAACACACACACACACACACAGACTCACGTTCGCTGAAGTAAGAGCTCCAATAAAAGCTTGAGGAATGACGCCCTATAAAGACGAGGCGTTGGACTAAACAGAATCCCAATTAAGTATGTCTGATGCTGCCTCCCAGGAACCATCTCATCTGCATAAGCCCCCCCCCCCCTCTCTAGAGCAGCGTGTGTTATCCTCTCATCCGTCGGTGCCTTCTGCTGCCTCTCCTCCGTCGGTGCCTTCTGTTGCCTTTCCTCCGGTGCCTTCTGCTACCTCTCATCCGTCGGTGCCTTCTGCTACCTCTCATCCGTCGATGCCTTCTGCTGCCTCTACTCCATTACTATATAATTTTATATAGTCTCCATGGATTCGATTTCCATGGATGCACTCTTCTTCATCGAGCGAATCCCCATCCCTTATAAGAGCAATTCGTGACACCCCCCCCCCAAAAAAAAAATAAAAAAAAATAAAAACACTTAGAAAATTAATCGGTACTGTGATCATGTGCCTACTTGTTATATAATTATACAGTATACCTTAATTAAGTGTGTCCAAGAAAGCCAGACAACTTGTATTATACTGTACATTATTATCATCTGTAACAATATAAATAAATGTTTTGAAGTTTCGTTGTTAGTGTTGTTTTTAGCTCCGGCCTCAGCCGAGAGCTCAAGGTCTTATCGTAATTATTGTTCTTGTTCTTGTTCTTTTTCTTGGGGCGACAATTTCTTAAAAGAGCTTCAACTGACTCACTCATTCACTCACTCATTCTTCTTGGGTCGACCATTTCTTGAAAGGGGTTCAACTCACTCACTCATTTCACTTGAATCATTAAGAGGGTTGAAGGGTTTTCCTTCATGTTCTTGTTATTTTCATACCAGTAGTGTTGGTTAATTAGTGAAGTGGAAGTAGAGTGGATAATGGAGGTGGAGGTGGAGGTGGAGGTGGGGTAGTGGTGGTGTGGTTGTGGTTGTGGTATTATAGAAGTGTAAAGAGGGCTCTTGTCTGTCTTATTGCATTCCTCAGACATCTCCTTTACTCCCAGGGCATCTCCATCTCCCTGTCCTCTCTCTCTCATATTGTCCTCATGCTCAGATTCTCCATAGCTCTCTCTCTCTCTCTCTCTCTCTCTCTCTCTCTCTCTCTCTCTCTCTCTCTCTCTCTGGAAGTGGAAGAGCGGAAGATATGTTGGGGAAAGAAATGGAGATACAATAGATGGGGAGAATAAGTAATTACCAGAGAGAAATACTGTAGCTAAAGGCAAGGGTCTACAGAGTGTATTATGGAAAAACTAAGTAGGGAAGAAAGCCAATTGATAGTAGAGACGTATGGCAGAGACTGTATAATAGTACTTCATGTCGTAGTGGTGGGTGTGGCTGGCAACATGGGTAAGAAGGATAATAGGGGAGGAGAGGGTTCGGCAGTCTGGCATGGGGTGAAGGGATGTGTGGGTACTGGAGCCTGATATCAGAGGCAGTAAACCAGGGGGAGGGGGACGGAAGGCAGGGATAGAGCGAGAAGCAGGAGTGGGGATGGAAACAGGAAGGGGTTGGGAAGTAGGGATTGGGGGTTGGGAAGCAGGAAAGGGCTGGGAAGCAAGGATTGTGGGGATGGAAGCAGGAAGGGTCTGGAAAGCCAGGGGAGGGGGGCGAGATGTAGGGGTTGAGGGCGGGAAACAAGGGTGGGGGAACGGGAATTTGGGAGCGAAAAGGAGGATGGGGTGGGAAGCAGGGGTCGGGGAACGGGAAACAGGAAGGGGTTAGGAAGTATGTGTGAGGGGCGAGAAGCAGGAAGAGATGGAGGACAGGAAGCAGGGATGGGAAGCTTGGAAGAGGGTTGGACTCTGCGTGCTTGCAAGACTCAGAGAGGCAGAAACTCGTATTGTGTGGCTGCCAAGATGGGTCCTCCTTTATTCCTCTGTGTCCATTCATTTTTTCCCCATTGGATTCCCTCTTATATATTACAATTTCTTTCCGATATTATTATTTTCTTATATAATTTTCAACAGGAATGTTTTTCATATATTGCATTGTTGTATTTACTGTTGTTGAATTGCAGGATTACTGATTCTTTCAATGTATGCCAGGAAACAGAAAACCTCAGTGTTACAGTTTTTACATGTGTGCTCCTCTTTATCAAATATTATGGTCCTTATAGTGTAACTGAATACTATCTCTGTGTTTCTGTTTATGATTATTTTCTCCTCATTAGGATAATATTAAAACACTATCAAATTATTATATTCACAAATAATGTCATTAGTTTTGTCCATCATACAACACAGGGTAAAATCAATCACCATTCTTGAGCTTAGTGTCCCTTCTCTGTCATTTCTTACTTGTGTTCTCCACTCAAATACATAATTCTCCAGCCAGTACTATATTTTTCACTCAGCCTGCCATTGTCCCTCTTTCAATCTCATTCATCTCCACTCATCCACCCAGTTATCCCTCAACTCATCCACTCAGTTATCCCTCAACTCATCCACCCAGTTATCCTTCCACTCATCTTCCCAGTTATCCCACCACTCATCTATTCCCTCACCACCTATCCACCTAGCTATCACTCCACCCATCCATCCACCTAGCTATTCCTCCATCCACTACTCTTAATCTCACCCTTCCATCCACCTAACTATTCCTCCATCCACTTCTTTTAATCTCACTCATCCATCCACCTAGCTATTCCTCCATCCACTTCTTTTAATCTCACCCACCTTATCTCACCCACTGCTTCTCTTCCACACGGCCGTATAAAACTATCTCTGTCTTATATAGCAAAAGTTCGGACGAAAGAGGCGGCCCAACTCCAGGCTATTACGGACGATAAATTTTATGCCTAACAATATCCCTTTTGGAAAAGCGAAAATGCCCGTAAAACCCCTGGACGATCATGGACCTGCTATGGTGTACGTTTCTCGGGTTCACTTCTCTCTGATTGGAAGGACTTTTGCCCTGGATGGATGGATGGATGAATAGATGGATGGATGGATGGATGGATGGATGGATGGATGAATAGATGGATGGATGAATGAATAGATGGATGGATGAATGAATAGATGGATGAATGAATGAATGAATGAATATATGGATGGATGGATGAATATATGGATGGATGGATGAATAAATGGTTGGATGGATGAATAGATGGATGAATGAATAAATGGATGGATGGTTGTGTGTAACTGCAGGGAGGGAACAATATACATGCCTTACAGATTAAGTGATGAATGTTGTTTATATTATCTTCTGATGATAAATAACCCCTTTGATATTTTCAGGACGTTGAATAGATGTAGGGAAGTGGGAATAAGCCGAGTGATATTTTCTTGCAGCTTTGATAAACAATTGTCGCCCTTGGTGTCTGTGTATATTGAGCCTACACTTGGAATTGGAAGGCTACTGATTCCTCCTATCTATGCCAGAAAACAGATGCCCTCAATGGTACAAACAGTGGATCCGTTGTTTCGTGGCATAGTTTGGAGGAATCAGAGACAACAACAGAATCTCCCCTTTAAAATAATGAAGACAGTTACTTGGTGCTTTGGGGCCTCATTAGAGCTTCTAAACTCTGCTTGTTAATGTGGAGTGCATGGTAGTTAAGGGAAGTGGTGAGGCGCCGCTAAATGATGCTAATGAGAGGTCATGAATATTGCGGTCATGGTGTAGTCTGGTCTGGCCGGGGCGAGGGAAGGGAAGAGGGGAAAGTATGGAAATGAGATATTGGGTATTGGTGGGTATTGATTAGGTTGGGAGTGAACTGCATGCTAGGAAATGAGGACTGATGCATATGGTGAATAATTATGTGTGTGTGTGTGTGTGTGTGTGTGTGTGTGTGTGTGTGTGTGTGTGTGTGTGTAAGTAAGTAAGTAAGTAATTGCTTTTAATGTTTGTAGACTATTGAACGAAGTATAAGGTAGTAGCTAGAGACGATAGTAAACGCAAATAATATTCAAAGGAGTTTAACATACAACACTACTGTACATAAAAAGAAAACACACCACACTGACAACTCACAATACCCCAATTATTATACTCACTACAGTGGACTCACCCAATGTCTGCATATGAAAGAAGCAAAAGGGTCTGTGAGATGATAGATTAACCCTTCTATTTCTTTATCCCTTCCCTTCTTTATTACCTTTTCTTTTTTATCTCTTCCCTTTCCTTTATTACTTTATCTTCTTTATCTCTTCCCTTCAATACCTTCTCTTCTTTATCCCATCCCTTCTTTATTACTTTCTCTTCTTTATCCCTTCTCTTTTTTAATAATACCTTTTCTTTTTTTAATTCTGCCCCTCTCTTCTGTACCCCCCCCTCCTCTGTACCCCCTCCCCCCCTCCTCTGTACCCCCCCCTCTTCGTCGTCTCACATCCGCCATATTTCTCTGACTTGGCCCCCTTTTTTTTCGCCCCCTTTCTCTCACAATACTCTATACCCATTTGTAGACCCCGTACGTGAATGGTATGTGTTTTATTAAATATGATTTGCCCATACACTCTTTGGGAATAATTCTGATATATCAATCTTACAAAAAAAAAAAAAAAAAATAATAATAATAATAATAAAAATATAAAGTGGGTACGAGCGTTTATTTCAGTATTAGTATTGATTTTCTTTATTATTAAGGCTAGTGAATCTTATTAAAAAAAATCTGTTCAGTTGGAACCTTTATGATGCTTTTTTATTCAATCCGCCATCGTTGTAATCCTTTCATACTTCTCTCCCTTCACCCCTTTCCTTCTCACAATTATACCTTCCCCCCCTAAGTAACCTCTTCATTACCTTCCGCTCTAACACACACTTGGGCCTCACAATACCCTCGGTTAATTTACAACATTAGCTCACTATATGTATCCCTTCCTGGAGTCTCTTCATTTAAAAAGCATAAATGATTTACAACATTAGCTGATTATATGTACCCCTTCCTGGAGTCTCTTCATTTAAAAAGCATAAATGATTTACAACATTAGCTGATTATATGTACCCCTTCCTGGAGTCTCTTCATTTAAAAAGCATAAATGATTTACAACATTAGCTGATTATATGTACCCCTTCCTGGAGTCTCTTCATTAAAAAACATCAAAGGAGGAGAACTACTACTCGTATCCCACCATGTCATTGCCTGTATGTGGACTCCATTCATCTGTTTATTGTATAGTGAAGCCCTCGTCTCTAGTCCCCCCTTCCACCATCTCCATTATTATTCCCTTTCTCTCTCCTACCCCCTCCTCCCTTTTTCTCCTCGCCCCCTTAGTTCCATATTCCTTTCTCTCCTTCCCCCTTAGTTCCTTATTCCCCTTTCCTCTCCTCCCCCCTTCTTTTCCTTATTCCCTTTTCCTTTCCTCCCCCCTCCAGTTCCTTATTCCCTTTTACTCTCCTCCTCCTCCTCCTCCTCCTCCTCCTCCTCCTCCTCCTCCTCCTCCTCCTCCTCCTCCTCCTCCTCCTCCTCCTCCTCCTCCATATTCCCTTTTTCTCTCCTCCCCATTCCATCTCCATATTCCTTTCCTCCCTCCTCACCCCCTTTTCATCTCTTCCTTAACATCCCCTCCTAACTTTTCCCCCTGGACCCTCTCAGTTTATTCTTCCTTCTTCATTCCTATTGCATCCCCCTTCTCTCTTGTCCCCCCAACCCCCTAGCTTCCTCTGCTCTCACCCGTCCCATTGTTTCTCTCTTTTCTAAGCAATATATTCCTCCCCTTTTTTAAATCTGCCCTGACCTCTCCTCTCCTTTCCTGAATTAAGTAATTTATCATTTTTTTTTTTTTTTTTTTTTCTGGTATAGATACATTTGGTCGAGGTTGATAATTACTTGATAGTCCTTCCATACTATAGGTGTTCCCTCTTTCCTCCATCTACATCTAGTCTTATTTTTCGACGTTTGTTTCCAATTTTTACTCCTTTTTTTCAGATACACAGGTCTTACTTTTCATTCTCTATTTTCTGTTCATTTGTTCTCTCCAGTATCTTTCTCTCTAGTAGATCATCACTCCTCATTATATATTTTCTTCCCTCTTTTCTATCTTTGATTTGTTTTGTTTTTTATATATTATGTTCTTCTCGTTTTTCTTATCATCCATCTTCTTTTCCTGTTCTCTATGCAATGTCTTCGTCCTCTCACTCTCTCTTGTCACTCTTGTCACCTTTTGTTATTGTGTAAGAAAAAAAACCCCAAAAAACAAGAAAAATAGAAGAAAAAAAATTAACGCATGCAACATATGGAAGAAAGATAAAGCGAACCCATCCCAAAACCGTGAACCAAAAGTTACGACATCGAGCGAAAACCAACTAAAACTTTTAAATGAAGGAGAATTGAATTACACTGTCAGCATCATAAATTCATCAGACCCGTCTCCTTGGCCAACCATTAAAAACTTTTCGCTCCCAAGGCAGTAAAATGGGGATGGTGAGGTTCTGGTAATGGTAGTGTGGTAGTGGTGGTGGTGGTGGTGGTGGGTATTGGATAGTGGTGGTTGTGGTGGTGGTGATGGTTAGTAGTGGTAGAAATGGTAGTGGTTAGTGTGGTGGTGGTGGTTGTGGTGGTGGGTATTGGATAGTGGTGGTGGTGGTGGTGGTGAAGGTTAGTAGTGGTAGAAGTGGTAATGATCTTGGTGGGTAGTAGTGGAGTATAGTGTTAGTGGTGATGGTGATAATAGTAGTAGTAGTAGTAGTAGTAGATACAGAATGGCAGTCAGATCTCGTAACAGAAACAGGGATAGAAGAAAGAGAAGGAACAGGAGATGAAACAATAACAGGAACAGGAGATGGAACAATAACAGCAAATGGGATATCACAGCAGCAGCAGCAGGGTACAGTCGCGGCACATAGTCCTTGACCAGGGTGTAAGTAAGGGGAATTCTGATCAGTTGAGGACTATGTGTTGCGTTTGTACAGTCGGCCTCGGGAATTCGTACACAGAGCATTGGTTATACAAGTGGTTTTTATTCTGCACATACTGTATTCATAATTCTGCTGACTGATTCAAGTATCAACCAAATACAATTCCTAGAAAAATTTGGTTTTAGGGAATTAATGAATGTACAAAATAGTCCAGTTGTTGTTGTTGTTGTTGATGTTCTCCCATGGCAGAAATATAAATCAAATAGTCCAGTTGTTACGAACCATTGATGTCACAGCTAGGGATGTATACGAATTTCTGAGTCCGACTGTACATACCGGGAATAGTAGCAGTGACAAGAGTAGGGAAGGAGGCAGGTGGAGAGCGTGGGGTCCCCAGGGAGAGGGTGGGAAGAGGACAATCTAGCTGGCTTGTGTGAATGGCTCCCCCGCCCCCCATCACCCCGATTACTGCACGCAACATGGCCGCCACCCACCACACACACGCACGCACACACGCAACCTGAATATAGCCCCCACATTTGTAGGAATAATTGTACCTCTCATTCACTCGTATTGTGGCCTGTTACTTATTTTTCTATCTTATCTACTTACTTTTTTTTTGGCAGTCAGACGTATAAAATGAATAAAATTTACCCCTATATTTTGCTGGTCTTTCTTCTCACATTATTTTCTCATTTGTCAGCTCTCATTTTTTTTCCAGTTCTTCCACTGTTCTTCCTTTTTTTTTCACTGTCTGGGTTGCTTCTTGGTGTGTTTTCATTAATCTCTAACTCCTTCTGTTCCCTTTATTATCCTTTTTCCATCTTGATTTAGTACTATTTTTCAGTTTCCTCATTCTTTGTCTGTTTTATTTTTTTCTGAGTCCTCGTCTAGCCTCTTCGTATCCTTCCTGTATTTCCTTCTCCTATTTCTTTCCCCTCTTTTTTATCTCGATGCACTCCTTAAACGACCTCTTCTTCCTTCTCATTCCTCCCTCACTATTCACGGTCCAGTGGCTAATCGCCTTCATTAGCAAGTTACTCTGACTTGAGGAACGATAATGACCCTTCTGTAGCCAAGTCTGAAGGTCGAGACTGCCTCAACATTATTTGTGTGCTTGTGAAAAGACATTTTTAAGACAGACACACCAAAGTTACTTTATATATTTCACATGATAAATATCTAAAGGAAAACATATCTGAAAATTTTAAAGCATCCCAACAGTTTATGTCGTATTAGTTCCATCTAAAATTCCAAACTGAGTAAAAGTGACCAATTACTAATGTTTTGCGAGTGGTTGAATGTGTGTTCATAATTTGTGTGAGTTTATGTGCATGTGTGTCTGTGGTAGTGTTTTTCCTGAATATGTATGTGAGCTTATTTGTGCTTGTATATGTGTCGTTCAGTCCAGTGAGAACATATATAGGTATCTTATGTTTTATTCACCTGAGTAACATCAAACAATTTCACATCACTGGAGGGATAAGTCTATTTTATAATTACTTGATAGTCAGACAAATAATAATCTCTCCATATTACTACATCAACATATACATTTAAAACGCATTTGTATTTCTTCTTATGATAAACCAGATTTCTCTAGGAAGCTTTATATAGAAACTAAAGACCGAGGAGGGAGGGAGGAAGGGAAGGAGGGAGGAAGGGAGGGAGGGAGAGAACCAAGCACTACCAATTAGTGAGCCGGAATGGTGGTAAGGATTAACTGACCCCATTCACCAGGCAAAGCTCAGAGGATGTGGATATATAGTGAGGCCAGGGGTGAGGACAGCTGGGGGTGGAAAGTGTAGTGGGGGGAAGAAATATCTGAGAAGTGGTAAAGTGAGAATGAAGATTATTATTTAATTAATATATTTATTTATTATTTATTATGATGAATTGGAGTAGGATAAGGCTTAAGAGGGGGAAGTTTTGTGTTGGTAAATCTGGAGCAACTGAATCCTCCAAACTATTCCAAGCAACAGAACGCCATTATTTTTGCTCTTCTGGTCCTGTTTCTTGGCATACTTTGGAGGAATCAAGGCACTAAAATGTATAAAAAAAAAATTACCCCCTTAAATGAAAGATTAATTTGTATGGAATGTGCTGTTGAAAATTAATATCTGATTCACAATAACTTCATAAGAAAAAAACTAACGATGATAAGAAGTTTATAATGTCAACTAAAGAGTGTGTAGGGTGAAGTATAGTGTGTGTTGTGGTGGGTGGAGTGTGTGGTGTGTTGTATTGGGTGAAGTATAGTGTGTGGTGTGGTGGGTGAAGTGTGTGGTGTGCTGGGTGGACTGTGTTGGGTAAAGTATAGTGTGTGGCAGAGGCGCCTTTATAGTGGTCCCGGCACAGCCTTTATATCAGTCCTCTTGTTTACATGCAAATGGACCCCTGCACTCCACCACCACTACCACCACCACCACTCCCTGTCTCTCTCCACCACCACTCCTTGTCTCTCCACCACCACTCCCTGTCTTTCTCCACCACCACTCCATGTCTCTCTCCACCATCACCACTCCCTGTCTCTCTCCACCATCCTCACTCCCTGTCTCTCTCCACCACCACCACCACCACTCCCTGTTTCTCCACCACCACCAATCATTGTCTCCACCACCACCACCATCCACACTCCCCTCTGTCTATTACCTCACCATCACCACACTTACCCTGAAGCATAAATTATTGTGGTAAAATAAAACTAAAGACAAAAAAACATACACTGTGAATTATTTGTTTTACAGACATTTGTTTAAAATATGGGTTACTCCCCGTACACCCAGACACTCTCACACACGCACATACACCTATATACACGTCCATACAACACACGCACACACATACACGCACAGAGATAGGCACGTCACGCTTTGTGCACTGCTGCTAGTAATGACTAACGTATATAGGGGGACATTTTATGACGACCAGTGAGTGGGCTTTACGATATCACTACTTCTGGTTCGTCTGTGTACAAACCAAACCAATCCCAATACTATTTCTTTGGGACTTGTTACTGTCGATACTCCGTGTAGTAATCTTAAGGGGGGAAGTATTGTGTTGGTAAATCTGGAGCAACTGATTCCTCCAAACTATTCCAAGCAACAGAAGACCATTAGTTTTGTTCATCTTACCTGTTTCCTGGCATACATTGGAGGAATCATGGCACTCCAATGTACCAGAAAAGAATTACCACCATAAGGGATTCATACTATTTAAGGTGTATTGGAGAATTAGTGATTCCTTTATATTTTGACACGACATTGATCATTTCATTGTGTGAGTAGAGGATCTGTTTTGTTTTTATAGTTTGTGAGAATCAGTAGTCCTCCAATTCCCCGACATAAATCGACCCCCCGTATGTTTTGTATAATTTTGTTACTGCGGCATTCGTTGTGTTTATTTGTGTTATGAAAGGGAAAAGTAAGGAGAAAAAGGGAATGCAAATGAGGCAAAAAGAAAGAGAGAATAAAGTATGGAAAGGAGAAACTTGGATTGAAAGAAGTAAAAAATTCATGAACATAATCAGAATACGTATGCAAAGAAAGACATAGGAGTAGAAGAGTGATGTTTGGTGGAATAGTAAAGTAGAGGAGAGAGATAGTAGCTGAAGAGGAAGGAAAAATGAAAGGAAGGAACTGCTAGAAAGAGGAGAAAAGAATGAAAAAAACAGGAGACCAAGTGAGGAAGGGAAAAGGGAAAGGGAAGAAAGGCAGAGGGATAGGAGAGTACAGTTAGAGATGGGAGAAAAGAAAAAGGAGGGAAAGAGGACAGGGAAGGAGGGAGAGAGGGAATGGGAAGAAAGGCAGAGGGATAGGAGAGGACAGTTAGAGATGGGAGAAAAGAGAAAGAAGGGAAAGAGGACAGAGAGGAAGGAAGGGAGAGGGAGAGAGGGAATGGGAGGGGGAGCAATGTGCCCAGCTTGCAATTTCTGTTTATTGTTCTGACGATTCACCCAACGACTGTGGTACTACGGGATTGGAGGGAAGGGAAGGGGGCTGAGGATAGGACGTGGGTGGTGGTGGTGGTGGTGGTAGTGGTGGTGGTGATGGTGATGATGGTAGTGGTGGTGGTGAGGAAGGTATAGTGGTGGTGGTGATGATGGTGGTGGTGGTGATGATGGTGGTGGTAATGGTGGTAGTAATGTTGGTGGTGGTGGTGACGGTGACGAAAGTGGTGGTGATGTTCGTAGTAGTGATGGTGGTGGTGATGGTGGTGATGGAAAAGGTTATAACACTATTGAGGTTTTCTTGGGTAATGAAGATGGTAGTGTTGAGGTTAGTAGGGCAAGGTATTTGTTACAGTGTTGTTAGTAGTAATAGTGTTTGATGGTGATAGTGGTGATGGTAATAGTGGAGATGGTGATAGTGGTGTTGGTGATAGTGGTGATTGTGATAGTGGTGATGGCGATGGTGGTGATAGTGGTTGCTATTGTAGTGATGGAGATGCTGCTAATTCTTGTAACAATACTGAGGTTCGTTCCCTTCACTAAGACACAATAGGTGAACACGTAAAGTAATGAAGTACGAAGCAGCATTGCATAACACCGTCTTCGTCCCCGACTCTACAGACTTTAATGAATCCACTGCATTCTACAACTTTCAGCAAAGTTGGTAAAAACTGGAAAACATACGGAAGAATTTGAGCTGGCAAAAAAAACACTCTCAGATCCAGCGGTTCATAGTTTGAAGGAAATAGAAAGAAAAGAGGGACAATCGAAGAACAGAAAGGGCTGGGGCTGAATGGGCGCCAAATCCTTTAAAGTATTACCCACTTCATTACTGGAAATACTGGGCCAAATCCAAGGAGAAGATATAGGAAATATCGAAGAGTACTATTAAGATCAGACACTATCTTGAACAGGATTAATAACTATGAATCTATGATCATGTGGACCAAAGCTACCTTACATACATATTTTCCTTGGTCAGATAAGCATTAGCATTAAGTTTTTCCTGGACGAGACTCAAAGGAAAATAGATGGAATTGGGTGTGTGTGAGAAAAGGTGGTTAATGAGGTAGAGCGAGGTTGATGGGAGACGGGCAGCAGCGGCAGTAACCAGCCAGGCTTTATGTCGCTCCTGATGGCTCCCCTTTCACTCTGGCTGAAGGGGAAGTGGGGGAAGGGGAGGAACAGGTGAGGGGGATGGCAAGATGTGAGAGGAGGAAGGCAAGATGTGAGGGGAGGAAGGCAAGAAGTGAGGGGAGGAAGGCAAGATGTGAGGGGAGCTTGCAAGAAGAATGAGGGGTGGGTGGGGGGAGATGTGAATGAAAAGAAGATTATTAATAAGATAAAATTATACAGGGTGAAGGAAATACTCGTAGATAATAATAATTTTAGTCGATTGACGAGAAATTGATATGGGATGGGATATAATATGTTGTTATTGTCTTTTATTCCTCTATCCATCTCTTTATTCCCACCCTTCCCATCCACTTTGTGTTCCATTTCAGCCAACGAAAGAGAGACATAGGGTAAGAATCGGAGGAAGGAGGGGACAGGGAATGGAAGAGGAACAGGGGAACGGAAGAGGGAACAAGGGAACGGAAGGAGGAACAAGGGAACGGAAGTAGGAACAGGGGCACGGAAAGGATAGGGAGCTAGAAAAGTTGAACCTAGAATGAACGGAGGAACGTGAGTAGGAACAGGGGAACGGAAGAGGAACAAGGAACGGAAGGAGGAACAAGGGAACGGAAGAGAGACAGGGAAACAAAATGTGGAACAAGGAAACGAAAGAAGGAACAAAAGAACGGAAGAAGGAACATGCAGGGGAACGGAAGAAGGAACATGCAGGGGAACGGAAGGAGGAACATGCAGGGGAACGAAAGGAGGAACATGCATGGAACGGAAGGAGGACAATATAGTGCAAGTGTTTCACGAGGCTCCATTTTTGGCGGGGCAGTTTTTATCGCGTTCTATGCATTTGATGAAGGACAAATTCCGCGGTGGAGGGGGAGGGGTATACGGGGGGGGGAGGGGTCTTTGTGCGCGGCGGGTATTATACGGATGAGATGGAGGCGGGGAGTTTTTAAGCAAGCTGGTGTAAAAAGGTTTAATATGCAGACTGGGATGTGAGCAGCTGGGATGGGGAAGGAAGGGATGAGGCAGAGGGAGGGATGAGGCAGAGGGAGGGATGAGGCAGAGGGAGGGATGAGGCAGAGGGAGGGATGAGGCAGAGGGAGGGATGAGGCAGAGGGAGGATGATGCAGGAAGAGGGATGATGCAGGAAGAGGGAAAGATACAAGGAACACATGGGAAAAGACGAGAGTGAGGCTGCATGAGGGAGGAAGAAAAATGAATGGGGAAAGAATGGTTGGTGATTTTACTCACTTCATATCGTTCACATAGATACAGTATAGAGCTCACAAGTACTGTACATTTGCCGGTACTTATAACTGATACATTCAGAGTTGTTAATCCTCTTTTCGTGTACCAGTTATAAATGCTGGCAATTGTACATATCCTTTTCGTCTTTCTTACTATACACATGCCTTCTTCTGCCTACGTGGGTGTGTGTGTATGTGTGTGTGTGTGTGTGTGTGTGTGTGTGTGCGTGGGTGAGTGTGTACGCGTGTGTGTGTGTGTGGGTGAATGCTTATGTGTCTTTATGGGTTAGCTTGAAGTGGCCTGGGCGCTGCTACACGCTATCGGCAGCCAGAATGTATAATGAAGTACGCTTTATGAGTAGCGTGATAGACCAGAAGCGGGGGGGGGGGGTGGAGGGGGGGGGGTTGGTTGAGGGGGGGGGGGGAGGTTGGAGTATATAGGGTAAGGAGAGGGAAGGGTGAGGTTGAGGTGGTTGTGGTGTGGTGGGTTCTTTAGGGTGAGGTTGAGGTGGTTGTGATGTGGTGGGTTACTTTAGGGTGAATTGATGGTGGTGATGGTGATAGAATAGGGTGAAGGAAGGACCAGGAGCGAGGGGGAAGGGTGAGGTTGAGGTGGTCGCAGGGCATAGGGTGAATTGATGGTAGTGATAGAATAGGATAAGGGAAGTGTAATGAGTCAATCACACACTTTCTTCATACATAAAAAACAAAACACATTTTTCCTACTCCTTTTCCTCAATCTCATTTTCTTTTACTTTAATTTCATCCTTTTCCCTTATCCTCTCCATTCTATTTCCCTTCTTTATCCTCCTCCTCCTCCTCCTACCCCTCCCCCCCTTCCTCCTCCTCCTTCATTTTTTTTCTTCATCTCCTCTTCCTTCTAATCCTTTTTTTTCTTCTTCCTCTCCTCTTCCTTCTCCTTTTTATTCTTTTTCTCTCCTCCTCCTCATCCTCGTACTCGGTCCTCCTCCTCCTCCTCGTCCTCCTCCTCCTCCTCCTCCTCCTCCTCCTCCTCCTCCTCCTCCTCCTCCTCCTCCTCCCTCCTCCTCCTCCTCCTCCTCCTCCTCCTCCTCCTCCTCTTCCTCCTCCTCCTCCTCCTCCTCCTCCTCCTCTCCTCGGAATCTCAAGTCCCATTAATCATGACATCATCAGTGTAAAGTATTAGACTCGGTTTTATTGGCAAGATCACCAGGAAGAGGAAAGAAGGAGGAAGGAAACATAGGAAGAGAAAAGAAGGAGGAAGAGAAACGGAGGGGACGAGAGATAGTGGAAGAGAAACGGAGGGGACGAGAGATAGTGGAAGAGAAACATAGGAAACGAGAGATAGTGAAAGAGAAACGGAGGGGACGAGAGATAGTGGAAGAGAAACAGAGGGAACGAGAGATAGTGAAAGAGAAACGGAGGGGACGAGAGATAGTGGAAGAGAAACGGAGGGGACGAGAGATAGTGGAAGAGAAAACGGAGGAGGGAACGAGAGATAGAGATACTTTCCTACTTCATCTTTCCTTTGTTATTTCTGTTTATTCCCTTTTTCACCCCATCTTCTTTTTTTACTATTTTTATTTCTGTCACTTCTCCTCCTTCAGTTGTCTCATCGTCTTCTGTCTCGTTTCTCCTCCTGATTCTTCAACTGTCTCTCTTTTCTTTCTATTTTCCTTCCTCCTGGCTATCTCACCTCTCTATCACCTTCTTCTGGCGCTGTATGACATCGCTGTTGCGGCACCTAATATCAATCAATCCATTAATTCATCCTCTTCCTGAATTTGGCATCACAGGTTCCCTCAATCCCGTCTTCAAATTATCTCATTAACTCATAAAGAGAGATTTAATTTCAATAGGAGATAGAAGGACGGATAAACTATTTTAATTTCCTCCTAAAGAAGCTTGGAGGGAGACGAATCAGGAGGAAGGAACAGAGTAGAGAGACAAGTAGAGAGGGGGAGGAGCTTTTAAGTATATAAGAAGATATCATAGACTGAGCTAGGAACGTAAAATGAAAAATTACTGTGAAGATGAAATATCAAGGGAATTTTACTTAAGTTACAGCATTTGGGTGCATAGGTGGATGGAGAAAAGTGGAGGAAAGTGGAGGAGGGTGGGTGGAGAGAATGGAGGAAATTGGAGATGGGTGGGCGAAGAGAATGGAGGAAACTGGAGGAAGGTGGGCGAAGAGAATGGAGGAAAGTGGAGGAGGGTGGGGGGTGGGGGGTGGAGAGAGTGGAGGAAAGTGGAGTAGGGTGGGGGGGGGGTGGAGAGAGTGGAGGAAAGTAAGAACCTGGGAGAGGATGGCAGGCCAAGTTCCCCAGTAAAATGTTTTAATGTCCCGGAAAAGGAGTTTTATAAATGGCCCAAGTTTTCCATCTCTTTCTCCTTCTTTTGTTTACCCCACTCCAGATAACGAAGCCTTGTGTTGTATACCTTCCCTGCTCTATACTCCCACTCCAGATAACGAAGCCTTGTGTTGTATACCTTCCCTGCTCTATACTCCCACTCCAGATAACGAAGCCTTGTGTTATATACCTTCCCTGCTCTATACTCCCACTCCAGATAACGAAGCCTTGTGTTATATACCTTCCCTGCTCTACTCCCACTCCAGATAACGAAGCCTTGTGTTGTATACCTTCCCTGCTCTACTTCCACTCCAGATAACGAAGCCTTGTATTTTACTCGTATGTCTTATCCCTGGTCTACACTTGTTTGACACTGAAATGAATACTTCTTCATATCAATTGTTCTCCCATATTGTGTATTACATTTCTTATCAACTTCACAGTCACTTGTTTCCCATTACATTCACATCCCTCTCTTACTTTCACTTTTTTTTTTCACATTCACATCTCTCTCCTACTCTCACTTTCCTCTATAAAATTAAATATTATAATGATATAAAATAATAATATTATATTATAGTATCATAATATGATATTATATTATATTATATTATAGTCAATTTTACTTCCACCCAATATTCACATCACCTTCTCCCCTCACTGTATCTCTCCCCACCTAACTAACCCTAAGTCCCTTCCTCTATTAGGGTCAATTCTCACCCTGACGCTATCTGAAGAACCATTTTGTGTCTCCCCCCCCCCCACTCCCCTACAAGGAAGGACCCCTCTTCTCCCCTTTTCCCTTTTCTTCGTTCCTTTTCCATTTCCTGCATATCGCATCCCTTCCTCTTTTTCTATTAATATTCCTCATCTCCCTCTCTTCTCCCTCATCCCTTCCTCACTCCTTACGTTTATTGATTATTTTTACCCTCCTTCCTAAATTTCTTCCTCGTCTTTTTTCCCCTCACGACTCCCCTCTTTCATTCTTTTCCACCTCCTTTGCTGTCCCCTCGTTAGTGTGGCTTCCCCTCTGTCCAGCCCACTATGACAGCTCCCTCTTTTCCCCTCAACCCTCAGATTCTTTCACTCTCTCCTTTATTCTCCTCAAAATACACACAACTTATTATTTTAGTCACTCCTTTAATTCTCTTCAAAATTTTCGCTTCCATTTTTACTTCCTTTATTAAATTACTCTTTGTGTGTGTCTTTATTCCTCGCAGTGTATATATTTTTTTCTGTCTCTGTCTATTTATGCACAAAACATTATCATCATTGCTCTTCCTTCCCTTCTTTCATTCTCATTTATATATATATATATATATATATTAATTTTTTCTTATGTTTGTGTATGCTGTCTTTTCTCTTCATGCCTTTCTATTATTATCATTCCATTTCCTTCTTCCTTCCCATTCTCTCTCCCTTAATTCTCCTTTCTTTCTCTCAGTTTTAGTCATTTTTCTGTCACTCTCTCTCTCTTTACTTCACTCATTTTCCGCAGCTCTCCTCCATTCCTGTCTCCCTTTGCCATTAACACCATCACCATCCATCCCCTTCTTCTGTCCCACATCTGTTGTCTCTCTCAGTGTAAATGGTAAGAATTACAAGCCAAATTGATGTTGTTATTCCATCACATTATTATCTGCTTCCCATTCCCCTCTACTATATTATCCTCTGCTTCTCCAGCTTCACATTAATTACTCTTCTTCCCCTTCCTCCTCTTAATTTCCTCTTTCTACCTCTCGACTCTCTCTCCATTTCCTCTGCTAACCCTTCCTCTCTCTACCCTCTCCAACCACTCACTCGCTATTTCCTCCGCCTTCCCTCTCTCTTCCTCTCTCTCTCTCTCTCTCTCTCTCTCTCCCCTCACTTCCCCTCGGCTGGAGTGATAAAGGAGCCTCCTCGTCGGCCAAGAACCCTCGTAAAATCCTTCAAGTTCCTTTCAAAATTCATATCCTCGATTTAATGTCTGTTTACCATCGCCCTTGTGTTTATACAGCGACGGAAGGAGAGCAGAGGAAAGGAAAAGAAGAAATGGAGGAAAGGGAGACAAGATGGTAGAGAAGGGTGGAAAGGAGAGGGAAGAAGAATGGAGATAAGGAAGACAGGACAGTGAGAATGGTGGAAATGAAAGGGAAGAGAGGAAAGGATAAGAGGAGTGAGGGAAAAGAAGAAAGGATAGTAGAGAAGAATGGAAAGGAAAGAGTAGAGAGGAAGTCAGGAGAGAAAATTATAAGAAGAAGAATAAGGGAGAGGGAGAATGTTTAGTAGAGAAGGATGGAAGGGCAGGGAAAACTATATAATAAAAATCTGAAAAGGCTGGAAAAGATAATTGAAATACAGAGACAGGGAGATGAGGCGAGTTGGCAAAGACAGACAA
The DNA here is from genome assembly GCA_034508575.1 of Petrolisthes manimaculis. Classification (NCBI taxonomy): domain Eukaryota; kingdom Metazoa; phylum Arthropoda; class Malacostraca; order Decapoda; family Porcellanidae; genus Petrolisthes; species Petrolisthes manimaculis. Next base: position 81,372 of record JAWZYT010000309.1, read on the forward strand.
ACAGAATACAAACGTTGAGAGGAAACAGAGACTAAGACGGAAAAGTGAAGAATAATTGACAGGGAAACAAAATACAGACATTGAGAGGAAACAGAAACTAAGACGGAAAAGTGAAGAATAATTGACAGGGAAACAAAATACAGACATTGAGAGGAAACAGAAACTAGGATGGAAAAGTGAAGACAAATTGACAGGGAAACAGAAAAACGGGTCTGTGTATAAGGAAGAAGAAATATAGAGAGAGTTACTTGGAGGTTTGACTACGGTAAAACAAAAACAGTCCCTGGGAAAGGAAAGGGAAATTTTTGTGAGAGGTCGAGGCAGACAACTCAAGTAACAGCCAAACTTTCGACACAAACTTCTACTGAGTCTCGCTGTCTCTCACATTAAAAGGAGGAGAAAGAGATAGACGTACAGACAGACAGACAGACAAATAGATAGATAGATAAAGAAGATAAAGAGGAGGAGGAGGAGGAGGAAGAACGAACGAAGATAACTATTATTCATGACAATTGTTTACTCTGGACATTTTCTTCCTTCACAACCGTAGCTTTTTCACTTCAATATTTCACCCAATATGAATTTTACCCAAGTGAAATATTACTCTAGTCAATATTACTCCAATCATATCTCTCAACAATACTTCTCCCTTACTTATACTTTCTTTTATAACTCGCTATCCAACTCTATATCAATCAAGTCATCTAATACAAAAACTCTAAAATTATGACTATTGAGTTTATATGCACAAAACATCAACCAAAATTCTATTAAATTCAGTCATTAATTTTTTTTTTATCTTCTCTACCTAAAATTCTTGTGCTATCCTTTCCCTTCATTCACCCCTTCACCTTTACCTGCTTCCCCCCATTCCCCTCCCCTTACACACACACACACACACACACACACACACACACACACACACACACACACACACACACACACACACACACACACACACACACACACACACACACACACACACACACACACACACATCCTTAGTACCGATAAGGGCCGACTTAAAGCCACGACGAGCGTTTATCCTTATCGTCTTTTGAATTGCTTAAAAATCGTAATTGAACTGCAGTTATACGAGTTGATGAGGGGGGAGGGAAGAGAGAAGGGGGAAGAGGAGGAGATAAGTATATAGATAGAAAGGTAGATAGATAAATAGATAGATAAATTGATAGATGTAAATTCCTCCTTTCCTCCTTCCCTCCCTTGCCATGTTTCCTTCCTCGTCCTTCCATCCATTCCTACAACCCTTTCTTGCAATCTTTACTTCATCCTTCTATTCCTTCTTCCATCCTTCCATCCATTCCTCCATCCTTCCATCCATTCCTCCATCCCTCCCTTGCTTTCATTTCCCCGTCCTTCTACCCATCCTCCCTCTCTCCCTTCTTCCGACCATTCCTCCTCTCTCTCTCCTTCCACCCATTCCTCCTCTCTCCCTCTCTCCCTCCCTCCCTCCTGGCTTCTTTCCGTCCTGACAAACAATTGACGATCGGAACACAAAGGGCGCATCGCAGACGTCATGGCGAGAGGCCGGATCCGAATCTGTGTGGGGGACCAACTCTTCTATATAGTAAACAACCCTTGCTATAGATTCTTATAGGGTCGACTCTGATTCTCGTCGAGTGTGAAATAATAATAATAATCTCAAGACCGACTGATTTCTCTTTGGATTTTCGTGTGTAGGAAATGACGTAGAATAAACAGGACCCAGGACGTTATAGCGGGGTTGGGTCGAATCTCTCAGCTTCTTCCGTATTCAAGAAATAATATAAGACTTGAGACCCCTTTAGAACGAACCACCCTGTACTTTCCCTCCTTCGGTATCTTTTGTTTACATCGTTCTGGTCTAGGTGTTATTTTATGGTTTTCAGTCAATCGTGTATCCAGGAGGAAGGAGGATAATGTTTACCTGTGGGGCTTGGTGAGAGGCGAGGGATGGGGACTGCTTGACTGGAGAGAGAGGGAATGAAAGGCGGGGGAAGGGGTTTGGATCCTGAATTACTTTTGGCCCGATCCTTGCTGGTAGAGGGTGAGGAGGGAGGGAAAACGAGAGGGTCAGAAATGAGAGAGAGAGAGACAGAGAGAGACAGAGAGAGAGAGAGAGAGAGAGAGAGAGAGAGAGAGAGAGAGAGAGAGAGAGAGAGAGAAAGAGAGAGAGAGATAGGAAGTGAGGAATGGGTGGTGATGGGGATATTATGCGATAGTAGGAAGTGTGAAAGAGGGAAAGAAGAGGAAAGAAATAGGAGAGGAAACGGAGATAGATAAAATATAGTTGGGAGTAAAACATGAGAGGAAAGGAATGGTTATATAAGGAGGAGCATCAGAAAGAAAGTGACAGAATTAAGCTTATAGAAAAGATTGAAAACAGATTAGAAAAGGGAAGGATGGAAAACGGCATATAGTGTTCCAGAGTTACTGCTCCTTTTTTCTATGGTTTTATATCTTTATTATTCTCCATTTCCCTGTTTCTTGGCTTTATTCATATTTTTGTTTCTCCACTACTTCCATCATCCCCTTTTTTTTCTCTTCCGCTTCCTCTTTTCCTCCTCCTCTTTCTCCTCCTCCTTCTCCTCTTGCTGCACTATCTCCACTTTCATCTTCCACTTCCTCTTATCCTCTTTCTCCTTCTCTTTTTCCTCCTCCTCCTTTTCCTCTTTCTTCTCCTTTTGCTGCACTATTTTCTCCTTCACACTCCCTGCCCTCCGTGATTCCCCTCTTCCTACCATCGGCTCCCACTGCAATCCTAAGAAAATAGACCCCCCAGGAATGACCCAGGAAACCCACTCTCATTCTAGGTTGGCAGAAGGGCGAAAATTGTAAGCAGGTTTCCCGGGAGGAGCGTCAGGGCCTCGTCATATAAGCAAGGAGGAAGAGCTTTGAGGGGATCGTGAATGGAATACGTACATGTAGAAAAAATGAGCAGAAATAAAAGCCAGGCCTGGGAGAGGGACGTGGAATAATATAGAATGTCTCACGAGTTCGTTGATGTTTTCACAATTCGGCGAATATGCAAATTTGTTATTGTTGAGATAATATCATCGTCTGAACTTTATCGGTATCTAAGTCTTTAACTAGTTTAAATATGAAATGCATAAGTCAATTGTTTTACTATTATGAAGGTGTTTTAATACTGTAAAATATTGCAAATGCTTTGAAGTGTTATTTTCACAAACTGACGAGATGGGACGAGGGAGTGACGTGGAAAATAGACGAGAAGACAAGGAAGGAAGGAAAACTACAGGAAGCAAACAATGAAACAAAACACACAAAGAGAAATAAAGAATGGTGGGTGTAAGGATGATCAAAGGAAGGAAAGCAGATGTATGAAGAGACGACAAAAGAGGAGAATACGAGGAAGAAATCAAGCGAGCAAGACACACAAAGAGATAAGAGCAGTAGGAGTAAAAGCTATATTATGAGAATGAGAGGCACGGATGGATGAGAGGAGACAATGTGATAAGAGACGAGAGTGGGACAGAAGATTGGGTGTTGAAGTGTGTGTGTGAGTGCTCTTATTATCCCAGTGTGTGTGTGTGTGTGTGTGTGTGTGTGTGTGTGTGTGTGTTTGAGTGTTCCTATTATCTCAGTGTCTTTGCTTCTGCTGCTATTGTATCTGTATGTATGTATGTCTATCTGTCTTTGTGCTGTGTGTGTGTGAGAGAGAAAGAGAGAGAGAGAGAGAGAGAGAGAGAGAGAGAGAGAGAGAGAGAGAGAGAGAGAGATTGTGTGTGTGTATATGTTGTATCTAAATATATATGTGTGTGTGTGAGAGAGCTTGTGTGTGTATATAATATTATGTTGTATCTAGATAAATATATGTGTGTGTGTCTGTGTGTGTTTAGTGCTGGCAAAAGGCTTTATTATTGGGGGGGAATCGTACCTCCCTTGTCCTTGTACTTTACTGCCCATCTTGTCGCTCTTCCTTTCTTTCTTTTTCTTTTTTCTTTCTTTCTTTCTTTCCTTCCCTCATTTATTCTTTGATTTACTCTTTCATCTTTCCTCTGTCGGTGGTGGTGGTGATGGTGGGTGGGGGGACGTGGGGGAAGTGGAGGGTTGCTGAAGAGTGGTGGGGTTATGTGTGGAGGGATAATTCTGAGTATGGAAGGAAAATATAGGAAAAGTAAGAATTAAATATCAGTCAAAGGAAAATGTTCAAGTAATACAAATCCTCTCTATGTATCTTGTCATTTATAATACCCTCTTGCCTCTCAGTCTGTAGTTACAAGGAAGAGTATAAATATAGGAACTTATTCATGTTTTACTTTCCATAAATATACAGCTTGAGTTGCGGGATACATCGATGGTGTGTTGTGATGTGTAGTAGAGAGTAATGACAATAATATTTCCCAGTTGCTAGAGTTAACAACATCTCAAAACTGTTGTGTGAAGTCGGGCACCAAGTTGATAGAATTAATAACATATGAAAACTGTTGTGTGAAGTCTGGCACCAAGTCACTTACGTACCTTCTCCTCCTGAATCCAGCCTCGGGCCACTGAAATGGGAGAAGTTCATTTAGATCCCGGCAGGAAAATTATGGGTGTGTGTGAGTAGGGGACAGGCTTGGGGTGGGTAAAAAGCCTGTCCCCTACTCCCGCACCCCCTTAAATACAATACTGTATATCCTATGCTATTGAATCAGTCCAGATAAAAGCTATATAATAAGGTGCTCTAATTGATACAAAGCTTCTGTGTTATTTTCATCTGTTCTATGTCACTTTTATAATGTTCTAACACTATATATTTGATAAACATTAGGCCTGTATACTGGCTGGAAAAAAAAGGTGAATACACATACACATTACATAAGGAAAGGTTGCGTTGACAAAGGTTAAGTTTTAGTAGTAATAACCAGAGACCACAAATCGCTCCCCTGGGTGTCGCTTGATGTTGTAAAAATGCCTGAAAAATACCTGAGCTGTTTGCAAGATCATTAGAATTTTTGTGGCAGGTGAACATATTTTGTCATTTAGGATTACACTTCTTTGCTTTCACTTGGAATGTTGTTTTCAGTGGTTGGTGTATGCATGAACCGAAAGTGAAAACAATATATATAGCTTTCAAGAAAAATATCACACGCCTTATTCTATATTATTTTGCTCTGTTGATAAATTTAATATGTTCATCTCATTTTTACCTCTTCCATGCTTTACTCCTCATTTGCCTCTCTCCATTCTCATATTCGTTTCCCTCGTCACTATATTTCTCACACTTCTCTCTCATATAAACTATGGAGCCTTTTACCTCAGCAGTAGCCAGACAAGGTAAAGTGAGGTGAGGTGTTTTTATAGCACTATATCAGGGTTCTCTCTCTCCCTTTCCCTACCTCACTTACATTTCCCTGTTCCTCATTTTCGTTCCACATTTACATCTCTCACTCAATCTCATGCACCTTACCTCATCAGCCAGCCAAGGTGAGGTGAGGTGAGGTAAGGTATCTTATAGCACTCTAAAGCTTCTCTCTCCATTTCCCTTCTCCATTCTCACTCTTTTCTTTCTCTCTCCCTTAATCTTCTCCATTCTCACTCTTTTCATTCTCCCTCCTTTTCTCTATGTCTCACACTTCCATCTGTCACTCAACTTCAGCAGCCAGCCAAGGTGAAATGAGATGAGGTGAGATGAGGAGAGATGAGATGATGTTAGATGAGAGGAGGAAAGATGAGATGAGGTTAGTTGAGGTAAGGAGATATGAGATGAGGTTAGTTGAGGTAAGGAGATATGAGATGAGGTGAGTTGAGGTGAGGAGATATGAGATGAGGTAAGGAAGGAGAGGTGAGGTGAGATGAGGTGAGTTGAGGTGAGGAGATATGAGATGAGGTAAGGAAGGTGAGATGAGGTGAGGTGAGGTGAGGTGAGGTGGTATGAGTGTCAGGCCTGCAGCACCAACTTCAATATATCACCTGTTTATTGCCTCATAAAAAACTTATACCGACTAACGGAAACGCTGCTTCGACAAATATTCCTGAGGAGGGATCTTTGCCCCCCAACACTACCCTTTTGACCCCTTTCTACTCCTCTCTTGTTTCCTTTTTTTCCTCTTTTCCTTTTTTTCCTCTTTTCTTTACCTTCTATTATTCCTCATCTTTTTCCTTCCTAACTTACCCTATTTCCTCATTTCTTTCTTTTCTCTTCAATTATTTCCTTTCCCAAATTATCCTTGAACTCTTTTTCCTTTATGTCTTACTACTTGGTGTTATTTTTTCTGTAGTTCCCTCTCTTTGTTCTCTCAGTCTTTAATTATTTTTAGTTTAATTCATGTGTGTTTCATGTTTCTTTTCCCCGTTTCCTTGTCCTTTCCCTCATCAGTTATTTTTTCACGTTTCTTAAAAAAAAATCCATCTTTTTCCTCCAGTTTATTTTTAGTCATTCATCACTATTCATTGTTTTCATCAGAATTGCATGTTAGTGCAAAGTATATGCTGGATTAAGCTTCCCTCCCCCTCCAAATATGCTGGATTAAGCTTGGCTCCCTCCCCCTCCCAAATATGCTGGATTAAGCTTTGCTCCCCCCTCCCAAATATGCTGGATTAAGCTTTGCTCCCCCCTCCCAAATATGCTGGATTAAGCTTTTGCTCCCCCTCCCAAATATGCTGGATTAAGCTTTGCTCCCCCTCCCAAATATGCTGGATTAAGCTTTGCTCCCCCCTCCCAAATATGCTGGATTAAGCTTTGCTCCCCCCTCCCAAATATGCTGGATTAAGCTTTGCTCCCCCTCCCAAATATGCTGGATTAAGCTTTGCTCCCCCCTCCCAAATATGCTGGATTAAGCTTTGCTCTCCCCTCCCAAATATGCTGGATTAAGCTTTGCTCCCCCCTCCCAAATATGCTGGATTAAGCTTTGCTCCCCCCTCCCAAATATGCTGGATTAAGCTTGGCTACCTCCCCCTCCCAAATAGGCTGGATTAGGCCTGGCATCCCCCCCCCCCCTCCTTTCCCAAATATGCTGGATTAGGCCTGGCTCTTCCCCTCTCCCCCTCCCCCCTCGCAAATGAAATATCTTAAGGGGCGCATCCCAGATAGTCGTATAGGCCTATAGCTTATAAGATGGAGGAACAGGGGGTGGTGGCTTAGGCCTTCTTCGTCTCTCTCTCTCCGTTTCTCTCTTTTTCTCTCTTTCATTCTCTCTCTTTCTCATTAATTCATTGTCAAAAATGTAAAAAAAAGTCATTATCAATATTATTATTTTTGTTAATCAGTTGTTAATCATTGCCAGAAAGCATTATTACCAGGTTTTATGGTCATTACAACAAATATTTCCTTAACCAGAGCATAATTGAATGCGTTTTTTTTTTAACAAGATTTTGGATTGTGATGTTTTCCTCCTTCTATAATATTCTAAGCTGCCACCTTTCACCCACCCCCCTTACTCCCTCCTTCATTCCTTCTTTTTCCTTTCAGTATATCTCTTTTCCTTCCCTCCTTCATTTCCTTCCAGTATCTCTCTTTTCTCTTTTTCTTTCCTCCTTCCTTTCCCTTCCATTATTTCTTCTTTTCCTTGACTCCTCCCTCTCTTTTCCTATCTCTTTCATCATCCCTCTTTTCCTTTCCTTTTCATTATCCCTCTCTTCCTATCCCTTCCATCATCCCTCTCTTCCTCTTCCTTCCATTATCCCTCTCTTTCTATCCCTTCCATTATCCCACTTTTTTCCTCTCTCCTCTTTCCATTATTTCCCTCTCTTCTTGATTCCAGGATAGACGTGGGTTCTTCGAGTTTATGGTGCGCGAGAAAGAACGCCATTTTGCAGAGAGAGAGAAAGAGAAAGAGAGAGAGAGAGAGGAGAGAGAGGGGGGGGGGGAAGGGAAAGAGAGAGAGAGAGAGAGAGAGAGAGAGAGAGAGAGAGAGAGAGAGGGGGAGGGAAAAGGAAAGAGAGAGGGATAGAGAACAATGAAGAGAAGAGAGAAATGTCTAAGAAAGATTACGCTATATCTATTTGTCTTATCTCTATCTCTCTGTCTGTCTATCTAATTATATATTTATCTATTACTATGGATTTATTCTATTTTATTTCATCTTCCTCTATTCCCCTCTTTTATCATTATTTTTTCTACCATTTCCTCGTTATCCATATGTGTCTCTCTCTCTCTAACTCTAACAATCCTACTCTCTCTCTCCTCCTCCTCCTCCTTACTCCCTGTTTATTTTCTCTTCCTCTCTCCTTCCTTTTCTTCCTCCTCTCTCCTTTTCTTCCTCCTTCCCTCCCTCCACCAGGCAGCAGAGATAAAAGTTCCTCCCTATAGTCTTAGCTCATCCAATTTAGATAAGAGAATGGAAAAACTTCTGGGCCCCTAACTAATGAAGACACAGAACCCTTCCTCCCTCCCTCATGCCTTCTTCTTTTCTACTTCACTTTTTTTCTCTATTTTTTCTCTCTCTCTCTCTCTCTCTCCTCTCTCTCTCTCTCTCTCTCTCTATCTCTCTCTCTCTCTCTCTCTCTCTCTCTCTCCTCTCTCTCTCTCTCTCTCTCTCTCTCTCTCTCTCTCTCTCTCTCTCTCTCTCTCTCTCTCTCTCTCTCATCTCCTTTACTCTTATTTTCTTGCCACTTCTATTTCTTTCCTTTCCTTCTTCTTGTCTCCCCTATCTCTCTACTTTCCCTCCTACTTTTCTTCTTCTCTTTCCCTTCTTCTTTCTTGTCTTTCCTTCCAATCTCTCCTTTCCTCCTTCTTGACTTATCTATCCCTTTCCCCCTTTCTCCTCCCTCCTTTTCTTTTGCCTCCTTCTCGTCCTCCCTTTCTTTCGTTTTTAAATTTGTCTCCTCCTTTAGATATTGAAAAGTTAATGAATAAAGATATAAAAATAATGTTCTTAATGTTAAGAGAGAGAGAGAGAGAGAAGTTACATAGAAGTTACATAGAATCACAGACCACAACAGACCTTACGGTCCACACGGGATGATCTGATTAGAAGGTTACTGGTAAAAAATGAATTTCTCCCCAGTGATAGTCGTAGATAAGGATAACAAAGTAGAAGAGAGAGAGAGAGAGAGAGAGAGAGAGAGAGAGAGAGAGAGAGAGAGAGAGAGAGAGAGAGAGAGAGAGATAATCAGATAGGAATATATATAGGCTGGTTGGCAGTGGTATTTCGTACATATATAGGAACCCTCCCATCCACTTTCCATATATATACACAAACATTCACAAAACCCAGCAAAGGAATCCGGTCAACGAGCAAACACACTTTAAAGCGACGAGATAAGATCCACAAACCTTCACCTCCCCTTCCCTAACATTGCCCTTCTTGCAACCACTAACACAGACAGACTCTTTAACCCTATACACTAATCTTAGTTGGTTTTTTTCCTTCATCTTCTTTCTCTTTAACTATTTCTTTGTATTTTTTTTTTCTTTTTCTAGTTTTCCTTTCATTTTATTTCCCCTCCTCTCTGTTTCTCTCTCTTTATCTTATTCCCCTTTTCTCTTTGTCCCCTTTTCCCCCCATCCTTCCACTTATTGTCCTTCCCTTCCTCTGTCTCTCACTTTCCTGCACTCGGCCGTCCTCCTCCTCCTCCTCCTCCTCGCCTTGCAGTATTGCAGATGTGAGGGATTGCAAGTCTGTGAGATCTGGCAACACTGGACTCGTTAACGATCTTCTCTCCCCCACCACCACTGCCTCTCCTGCCTCCTGTTTCCTTGGCTCTCTCTTGCTCCCTCTCCCTTCCCTCTCTCTTGCTCCCTCTCCCTTCCCTCTCTCTTGCTCCCTCTCCCTTCCCTATAGCCTCCTACACTCTCACTCCTTCCCCCTCTCCTCCCTCCCCTGCCCCACTCCTCCCTCCCCTATCCCACTCTTCCCTCCCCTGTCCCACTCTTCCCTCCCCTGTCCTACTCCTCTCTCCCCTGCCCTTCTCACTCACTCGCTCTCCCCACTCTTCCCTCCCTCTCTCTACTCTTCCCTCCCTCTCCCAACTCTTCCCTCCCTTTCCCTACTTTGTCCCTCTCGTCCCCTCCCATCACGCCTTTTCCTTCCTCCTCTTGCCCTCCCTTCCCTTGTCCTTCCTACCCTCCTGCTTCTTCCTTCCCCTCTGGATTTTTGCGTCCTTCCCTCTCCCTCCCTTGTTCCCTCTCTCCCTCTTATTGCCTTCCTCAGTTTTCTCAGCCCCTCTCTTTCTTACTCTCTCTCTCTCTCTCAATGCTTCCTCCCTTTAACTTTCTCCAACTCTACTTCATCCCCCAGCACTCTTACCCAAAATATCGTCCCTCTCTCACCCTACAATTCATTCATGTTCTTTCTATTCTTTCTCCCTTCCTTTCTTCCTTCCTTATCTCTGTTCCCCAATCTCCTTCTTAGCATATCTCCTTCCTTCCTTCCTTCCTTCCTTCCATTCTTTATCCTTCCTCATCTCTGTTCCCCAAAATTCTTCCTAACATCTCTCCTTCCTTCCTTCACTCTTTCCTTCCATTCTTCACCCTTCCTGACTCATTGTGTATCTTCTTTCGTCCTCACTATGTCTGTCTGTATGTCTGACTTGGTTTTCTTTCATTCTACCTCCTTCTTTGAATCTCTCTTTGTTTCATCACCCCTATATTCTTCTTCCTAATTCTCTTCTCTATACCATCTTTTTATTTCTCCTTCTCTCTTTCACTCTCTCACTGAATCATTTAATTTCTCACTCACTTTCACTCAATTACTCTCCCTTTTATCTCTCGGCCATGTCTCCCCCCCTTTCGCTTTACTCTTTCTCTCTCTCTCTCTCTCTCTCTCTCTCTCTCTCTCTCTCTCTCTCTCTCTCTCTCTCTCTCTCTCTCTCTCTCTCTCTCTCTCTCTCTCTCTCTCTCTCTCTCTCTCTCTCTCTCTCTCTCTCTCTCTCTCTCTCACCCTCCATTACTCCATTATTTGTCTCCTTGCCCTTCCTCCCCTCCCCTCAATCTCTCTCCCTCTTCTTCGAATCACGGAGAGAAAATATTTGTGTGGAGGGGAGAGACGTGTGAGGGAGAGAAGAGGAAATTGACGTTCGGGGAAGGTTTGATAGAAGAAGAAAGGGGGAGTAGAATAAAGAGAGGAGGAGAAGTAGGAGGAAGAGGAGGAGAAGAAGGAATAAAAAAGAAGAAAACGAGAAGGTGATAAAGAGGAGGGGGAAGAGGAGGAGGAGGAGGGAGGAGGAGGAGGAGGAGGAGGAGAATTAAGATGAAGAGAAGAAAAGTAGAAAGATCGTGGCAAAGAGAAATCAATCACTGGAGAAACTGTAACCAGAAACATCAAATTATAAAATGCAAACGTGAAAAGAATTGTGGAAAACATTGAGAGAAGAGTAAGAAGAAATACAAGCCTATTATATATTGCCCCTTTCATTTGTGACTGTGTAAAAAAAAAAAAAAAATGGTTGAGTCGTTGCAGTCATTTTCACCAACACTTAGGAGAAGATGCATTGCGACCCCCTCTAGGTGTATAAGGCATATAACGAGGGTATCATTGAAAATAAATTAATACATAGGGTAATAAAACTGTGAAAGGAAGAAAGGGGGAAGAAGGGTAAGAAATGTGGGGGGGGGGGGGGAGGAGAAGGGTATGAGAGAGAGCGAGAGAGCACATTTGAGAAAGGGAGAGAGGAAAAGTGAAAAGTTAGAGGGAGAAGAGAGGATTAAAAGAGGTAAAGGAAGAAGAGAGTGGAGCTTCATACTGCTCTAACCGGTCTTTCACTTTAAGGGGAGAGTATAGTTCTGGCTTTTTTTGTAGATAATGATTCCTCCAAACTAATCCAAGCAACAGAACACCATTATATTTGTCCATTGGGTTCTTTTTCGTGGCATACTTTGGAGGAATCAAGGCACTCCAATGTACCAAAAGTATACTGTCCCCTTAACTTTATGTGGGTTAGAAGTAGAAGGTATGGACGGTGACTCCTGCTGCGTCGGTCTGCCTCTACAGAAGAGAATAAAGGAACCAACGGGCTTCACTGGCAGATTGGATGGATTTGCAACTGGCAGAGAACGTCACATAATTTTTTGTTTGTTGTGAATTTGAAAGGTGGCCCGCAACATTAATATTCAGTACAAACCCTATACACCATAAAAGAGTTTGTTGACAATAATTGAGTTACTGTTACCCTATAGTTGTCATTAGTTCTTTATATTGAAAGCATATAAGGATCACATTGAATGAGAGTGTCTGTGTGTTGTTACTCTGATTGATAATAATATTTCTCTGTATATTCCAAGAGAGAATAGACTGAGAATAGACTGTCTTGCCTAAGTCTTGTTTTTAGTCTTCCATTTGTCCTTCCTTTCCATCCTGTCTAATCCCTTTCTCCACTCCTACCCTACCTCCCTAAAATCCCCCCCCCCCTCCACCACCACGACCCAACCCTTCCCTCTGTCCTCCACTCAGTGTTGCACCTATAAGGGTCACGGGACATTATACTTGGAATGGGAAAATGACCTTAACGTTCGAATAGAAATGTCTTCATCGTGACCACCTGCAGCTTGGCCACGCCCCCAACCACACCTCCATTTTAGAGACGAAGAATGAAAAGGAAGGGAGAAAAAAGGAAGGGAAGGAGGGAGAAAGGGATAATCTAAAGTGGTAAGTGTAAGGGTTGAGGGTGAAATATATGTCTTAATTATCATGTTACTTAGTTGCCTTTATACGGTTTTTATATTTTATTAATGGATTCATATTTGGTTGAAAGCCTTATTCTTGCATAGAGTTTTATATTATCTTAATTGATTCTTATTTGGTTGACAACATTATTTTTGCATAGAGTAGGTTGTAATGATTCAGTAATACTCCTCTGCTTTCCTATTCAATTATGTCTTTCCCTCGCTGAATGACATTAAATTGAAGAGTTGAAACTGAAGGATAGGTATTAAAGCTAGAGGTTATTTAGAAGCTTATGGTGAAAAAACGTAAAATTGTACCCCCCCCCCCCCTAGAATATCCACCTGAAAACACAGGTATGGTTTCTTATCATATTGGTTAATTTACTTCTTCATACATTCGCAGCTCCTCATCGCCTCTAGTCTCAGTTCGTCTATCCATCCGTGTTCATTTAGGTATAATTGGTTTTCCTTGGTTTTCCATTCGTTCGTCTCCATTTCACTGCACACCTCAACTTGCCCCATCTGTGTTCACTTGGGTCAGCATCCGGGGGAAGGCAAGGGTGTTATGGCCGGATGTTGTGGCTATCCAAATACGTAAACAAGAGACCCGAGAAGGCAATGTGTAGTCGTGAGCAAAAGTTATGTCCCACCTTTGTAATATACGATACGCATTTCAAAGATAGATAAATTATGTACACAGTCGAATTTACAAGTACACATTTATGAGCACAATGCTGTAGTACACATTTTTCATTTTATACTATCAACTAAACACAATTGATACAAGGGTACGAGAGACGATGTTTATATCTGCAACAGTATGAACCATAGTAACTGTGTTTATGTTTTGGCTGGGTGAAAGTGGGCATAGAATGTAGGAATATGGGTAAGGTGCTGTGGGGAAGGGAAAGAGGAAAGGAGAGAGAGAGAGAGAATTGGTGAGTTTAGTGGCAAGGAGGGAGTCGTAGATGAGACATTTACTTGCAAGGAGAGTGGGTGTTGAAAGTGGGGGCCTGAGTTGACAAGAGGGTGTTGAAGGGGGGAGGCTTTATTGCGGCTGAGACGACGTTAGCGGCTGGATTAGTTACGAGGACTTGGAACTGGGGGAAATGAGTGGCTGGAGTAGAAACTAGGACTCGTTACAAGATTCTGGGACTAGGAGAAGGAGTGGCTGGATTTACTAGTAAGGACTTGGAACCAGGGGGACGAGTGCATGGCTGGATAAATAATAGGACATGGAACTTGTGGGGAAAGAAAGTGGCTGAGTTTAGGTGTGAAGACTGGAACCCTGGAATGAGTGACTGGAGTAGCTACAAGAAACTCGAATTTGGATAAACACTAAATTACAATTTCCTTAAAAGAAAGATGATAGAGAACCTGTACCAAAACTTCATTACAAAATAGGGAAGTTCTATAGAGAGTTTGACCTCCGGAATGCTAATGGAAAAGGATAATTTCCGAAAATGAAAGAGATCTAAAGAAGATAATATGAGAGAGGAAGATGAGTGTCAACAAAATATAGAAAACTAGATGTAAGAAAAAACAGAAGAAGAAGAAGAGAAGAGAAGAAGAAGTAAAACAAAGAAGAGACGAAATTTAAAAAGATAAAAAATAACACAGACTGAAAGAAAGAATAAACCAAAAGAAAAGAAGTAGAGATGAAGACGAGGGGAATGAGAGGGTGAATTAGACAGTGAGTGAGGGACGGATACAATAGCCACTGGGAGGGAGGGAGGGATGGAGGGGAGTAATGAGGTATTGCCGGACATCCCATGCATATTTATGTTCCTCTTAAGAGCCACCGACGGGGAGAAAGGAAGGAAGGAAGGAAGGTATGACTGGACACTAGGGGAGAGGAGGAGGAGCAGAGGAAAGTAGGGAGAGAGGAAGAGAGGAAAGTAGAGAGAGAGGAGGAGAGGAAATGAGAGACGAGGAGGGGAATTAGTGAGAGAGGAAGGGAGGAAAGAAGAGAGGAGGAGAGGAAATTAGTGAGAGAGGAAGGGAGGAAAGTAGGAGGGAAAGGAATTGGGGAAAATGGAATGAATGAAAGAAGTAGGGAGGTAGGTGGGAAGGAAAATTGGGAGATAATACAGGAGGGATGTAGCCTTTCCTACAATATTAATAATCTCTGTGATATAAAAAGTAACACACAGGCCACACAGCCAAGGTATGTCATGAAATACACAATAATCAGCCAAATAATTGTACTGTATTTTTTCTGTATAATAATAAGAAATAATAATTCGAGTTCTTCCCATCCCAGCGCCAATACAATCCTTTTCTAAATACTATTCCACAGGATGGGCAAGGCAGGGAAATCGGGGTATTAGGTATCATTGTCCCTTGTCTATATAACTTATCCCTGGGTTAGCGAGGCAGAGGATGACAAGGGAATAATATCTGTGGAGCTGGATGTGTTTCCCTTTATTGTCCCTATAGATAAGCACTGCCAGGGAGAGAGTAATAGGAGCAATTAGACTTTTATTCCCTAAAACATAAGCAAATAGTATTCCTTTTACTGTTGAAGTATTTAGCGGACACGGTAGATTCTGTACACAAAATATTTCTACCTTTTCTTCGTCTGGTCAGAAATACCAATGGATAGGAGGGAGGGGCACATGGGATTAGGAGGGGACATGAGGGAGTCTCAGGGGGCACAACATAGAATAGTATATAGAGAGTTAACTCATCTGGATCACTGGAGTCGTAACACCTCGTGATGAAGTTGCCCAATCTCTCGAATTCTGCAGCCAAGGGGAAGGAGACACAGTAACCTGGACCCCTCTCATCACCCAGCCTCCGGGAGATGAGAAACAATCAACTCGGGTGAGAGGGGGTGAAGGGGACTCATAATACCCTGGTGATGGTTTCTCTCTTTCTCTCTCTTTCTCTCTCTCTCTCTCTCTCTCTCTCTTTTTCTCTCTCTCTCTCATATATATATATATATATATATATATATATATATATATATATATATATATATATATATATATTATATTATATAAGTAAATTGAGGTGTAATTGGTACAGAAAAGGATAAGTTGTGGAAAAGGTGGATATTTAAGAAAATGGGGGGTGTTCACATAAAGGCATAGAGAGAGAGAGGCAATGAAGTGGGAGAGGAATAAGACAAGTAATGAAATAGAGAGGGAGGCAGACAGGGAATAAATAGAATGTGTGATAGGTAGAGGGAGAGGCAGGTAGGGTGTGAGGCAAAGAAAGCTTAGACATGTGTGAGGCAGGAGAAGATTGGGGGATGTTTTTACGAGCGCATAATTAAACCCTGACTCGGTATAATAACAAAGGAGAGAGAAGAAGAGAAAGAGTTGGGTCGTGGGGGGGGGCTTCAGAATAATATACTGAAAATATTGGAAAGATGAAATTTTGTAAGTAATGTAGGAGTTATGCAGCAAACACTAAATCCTTGAACGAAATACAACAAAATACAGAAATATTAAACTGTAGAAGTAAGCTGTAGTAAATTTCAATAATTATGATGTTTCCATGCAACTTCATCCACCCTCTCTTCCACCATTGCATCCACATCAACATCATTCCACTTTCCCACTTTCTGAAGCAGCGATTGATGACCACCTACAAGCAGAGAGTATAAATAAGAGATACCAAGAGATTGTAGAGAGTATAAGTGATACCAAGAGATTGTCCTCTAACTTTGAAATCGATATCAGGTCTCTCTCTTTCCCATCTCTAAATCACTCCCCATCCTTCTCCATCGGACGTCTCCATCTACGTTTGTATCCCATTGTTTACAGCCAGCCAGCCATTTTACTCTGCTGGGGACTTTTTTTTTTTTTTTTTTTTTTTTTTTGTCCTGGACCAATTTTACCCTTCCCAACTATTTTTATTTCCCCTGAACCAATTTTACCCTTCCCAACTATGTTTTCTCCTACTTTTTTTTGTGGTGTGTGTGTGTGTGTGTGTGTGTGTGTGTGTCTGTGTTCGTATATGTGCGTGTGTGTGTGCGTGCGTGCCCTTCGTATACTCTTCACCTCCAACTTTCTCCTTCTCTTACACTTTCCAGGTAACTTTCAACCCTGCCACCTGTCCCCCTCACACCACTCATATAATTATACGCTCCACCGACAGTCTCTCTCCTCTCCAAACTCTTCCATCATCCTCAGCTTATATTCCTTAATTTTAATACTTTGTTGATCACATTTAGATAACACCTCTTCTTCAACTTTATCTATTTTCCTCTTGACTTTGAGCTTCCTATTCTCTCTTCTTCATTTTCTCCTTGGCTTCTTCCTCCAACTCATTCCCTTCTCGTTTTGCAACATCCCCAGTCCACCCTTCACAAAACCCATCTTTCCACTTAAAAAGTATTATAATTGTCCGCAAAAAAACTAATTACTGCAAAAAAAGGATGTACTTATGTTGAAAAAAATGGGGTACTTAGTGGGTGGTAATGGTGTTGTTAGCGGCCCAATGATCCATCTCACTCACACCACAGAGCCTACATGGTATAATCACCCTGGCTAAAGAGGGTACTATACACTCGTGATACGTAATTTCTGACCAGAGACGAACGGCAGGCACCACACACACACACACACAGACACACACCCACAGACACAGACACAGACACAGACACACACACACAGACACACACAGACACAGACACAGACACAAACACACACACACACACACACACACACACACACACACTGCATTCCAACTCAGCCTCTTTAAGTGTACTGGGTGGGGAAATGAATAATACCAAGGGTTTCGAAGTTTTCTGCTCCTCGCATTCTGGTCAGAAATTATGCCTCAAAAGATCAATGTAATCACTTGGCTTGTGTTGCAGTACGTGTAGTTTTCATTATCCATATATCATGACAATATATAATTCCACTAATAAACAATATATCCATTGATGGTATACGACGCAAGACTTTAGAACATCAATGTACCTTTAGCTGTGATATCACTAAGTGATGGCTTTTGTGTAAATGCATGTATGTGTGTGTATCCTTATGAGAATGTGTGTCCTTGTGCGTGAATTTATGATTTTGTGCGAGTGGAAATGTGTGCGTGTGTGTGTGGTTGTGTATGTGGTTGAGAAAAGTATTGAGAAAAAATGAGCAGAAAACATATTTTGACGAAGGTCCAAGTGTGAGTGTGCTTTTGTCTTTTTTTCTGTGTGTGTGCGTATAGGTGTATGTCTGTGTGTTTATGTACGTGTGTGTGTCTGTGCGTGGAGGTAAGGCTAGGGAGAAAGTGTGGAATGGCAGGGTGTGGGACAGGCAGGTAAGATTTATGTCCCAGAGGCGAACATGGTACTGAAGTGGTGGGATGTCTCGGGAAGAAATTGCTTACATACATACCCTTGCACTGTAGCTGATGAAGTCTGGTATAGTGAGAGACAAAGCAGGGAAAGGTGCAGTGTATAGGTGGTGTCTCAGTGATCATTAGGAATATGTCGATGGCTGCGATTTAATATTAACATGCAGAAAGATTGGTATTTGTAAGAACTGGTGAAACTGCAGAGAACAGCAGATGAAATATTGTGTGTATGGATATTGATAGGTGGCACGAAGGGAGTCTGGGTAGAAGGGAATATGAAGGAGTAATGAGTATAAATTGAAGAGGAAGTTAATAAGTATATGGAGGTACAGTACAATAGATAGCCATAAGGATTGGTTAAAGAAAGCATAAGAATGGGGGAGAAAGGGTCGTATACATACACAGAAGCACGAAAAGGAGGGAGAAAGTTGAGGATAGAGGAGAAAAAGATTAAAGGGTAAGAACGTGCAGAAGTGAGAAGAGACATGAAAGCGGACGATTACCGTAAGAGTGAGAGAGTGGGCATGCAGGTGTGAAGATGCGCGAGAGGTCACTGTTTTACGAGAATTTGTATGCGAGCAGAACTGGATAAGGGGAGAAAATAGGAAGGTCTGGCTGAATATGGATAGAAGCGAGACTGGGCTGACATAGGAACACAGATAGGCGAGTATAAAGTATGAGAATAAGGCGAAAATTGTGAAATCTGGTGTGTGAGCCTGCAAGAAGGAAGGAAGGAAGGAAGGAAGGTGTTGTAACAGCTTAATCTGCCCTGATATATGAGGTTGTAAAAGAGGCGAATATTAAACAATGATCCCATGGTCTTCACATTCGTCCCTCCCTTTTATGTTGCTTTATTCTCCATGCTTTAAGTTTATGGCGTGGATAGTGTGACTCCCGGGCTAAACACTCGACTTAAGGGCACCGTAAATTTAAAGACTATGGCCAGTGAGAGGATGAAAAAATTGGAGAGACTAGTGGGACGAAATTATGGAGAGAAAATTTTTATATTGCAAACTTTCCCGTCAAAGACTTGCATTGAAAGGGAGGGTAAGAATATTTTCCCTTTTATTTTTTAAAACATCTCTTCGTGAGGCTATTGACAAAGGATAGATAAAAAAAAAACTTTAAAATTAAGGCCACATTAATAATATTCAAGTTTCAATTTCGCTTACAGAGTCAACGTGTATTGTGGGTTAATGTTTAATAGATAGGAAATGGTAAATTGTTTTTTCATCTAATTTTACAGCACACTTGTATATCAAGAAAAACACTCGAGTAATTCTGACTATATATATATTTGCCACAAGAAACTTTACAACCTGACCAATGAGGATATAAAAACGTGTCGAGTTATGCAGATTGTTTTACGGCTTTGGTTGTTCCGTAATGATGTTGGAATTACCTTGTCATTACTTCCATTCAACCACCTCAGTTCGTACCTCATGTAGTGGTGGAAATGATTATATCTTGACTTCCCTTAGCAGTTGAAACGAGGTACTAAGATCATTCTACCTGTGTGTGTGTGTGTGTGTGTGTGTGTGTGTGTGTGTGTGTGTGTGTGTGTGTGTCTGTGTGTGTTAGTGTATGTTAGTGTGTGTGTGTGTATCTGTGTCGTCTGTGTCTGTTTCATCTGTGTGTGTGTGTGTGTGTGTGTGTGTGTGTGTGTGTGTGTGTGTGTATCTGTGTTTGTGTGTCTGTGTCCTCTGTGTCTGTTTCGTCTGTGTGTGTGTGTGTGTGTGTGTGTGTGTGTGTGTGTGTGTGTGTGTGTGTGTGTGTGTGTGTGTGTGTGTGTGTGTGTGTGTGTGTGTGTGTGTGTGTCCCCTTTTCCCCAGCCGGATAAGAGTTTATATGCAGGCACCATAAAGATTATCGCTTTTTAATCTCAACTCCATGGTCAAGAAAACGTGCTCAGTGAATTCTGGTATTGTGGTGTTGGTGGTAATTACTGAAGGTGTATGTGTGTGTGTGTGTGTGTGTGTGTGTGTGTGTGTGTGTGTGGTATTGGTGATGGGTGTTAGTGGTGAGTGTGGTGGTGGTATTGTAGAGTGTTACAGTTGGAAAGGCATTGTGTAATATACCCTCTCGTCTCTGTACAAAAATAATGTATAGTAAATGGAATGTACAGTAAATTTTCCTATAATTTCTACTTGTTTGTCTTTGAATGTGGTCTTGGGTTTTACAAGTAAAGTATTTCTATTCTGTTTATGATATTGTTAACTTAGAAGAAATGTCATTAATAATAACACACACACACGTATGAATATAATAACATATCTATTCGTCTGGCAGTATCTGAGGTATGCTGTTGCCTCACACTCCCTTTCTCTGTCTGTTTCTCCTGGTGCTATATGACCTCAGTGTTGCGGCGCCTAATATCGATCAATCAATCAATCCCCTTTCTTCTCCATTCTTTCCCTTTTTTTTTTTTTTTTTTTTTTTTTTTCAGTGTCCTTTCCTTCCTTTCCTTCCTTCCTTCCTTCCTTCCTTCCTTCCTTCCTTCCTTCCTTCCTTCCCTCCCTTCCTTCCTTCCTTCCTTCCTTCCTTCACTTATCCCCTCCTTTGTCGTTCTTCTCACCCATCTGTTTCTTTCCTTTCCTTCCATTGCCTCCCTTTTACTACCTAGATATATCATATTCAAAATCACTATCAAAATTATCTTCCCATTATCATCACCATCAATATCATCATCAACGTAATTATCATCACTGGTAGTACAGTTCCCGGAGCACTTTTCTGATTGTGTGTCTGTCCGCCATTCAGACCGAAGCTGCTGGTGTTATGAAATAATCAGATTGTCTTCCCGACCCTATACCCTCCACCCGCACTCCAGGCCAATCAGCTTATCGAATCCTCAGCCTCATTTTGTGATTGGATGGTCCTAATGTCAATTCGGCTGGAGGCATATGTTGCAATACGAGAGAACAGATGTTTACTGTAACTTGGAATGTACCAACATAACTCAACCATTATACATCTTATTTCTAACTCTTATATAATTATGATTAATTATGACAAACAAAACTATGAATAACTTGGAAGGCCAAAAGTAAAATAAAGATTTAATCGTATACGCTGCAGAAAAGAATGATTAATATTTGTGTCTGAAGCTGACATAATGTAGACAGATTAAATCATAAAAACTGTCATCATAATTATGTTTACCTCTAATGCTGCTTTGCCTTTTTCGTAAATCATCAAGATAATATTTTGCTTCTGTTCTCCCCATGTCATTTCAATATAAATATAATATGAATCTTCAGTTACCTCAAAAGTATTCTATAAACAACTATTGTGGCTGTTCCTTAATCCACAACCATTATTAAACTTATAACTACTTAAACTTCAACTATCATAGATTGACTATTTCTTCTATAGAGTCTTTAATTCTAACCAAAATATTCCATCACTTTTGATATCCTAGTTTTCTATTAAACCATCTATTTAGCTATTACTCTGTTTAAAACTTCATATCACCTCTCATTCATCAAAGATATCCTACATTTCAAGACATCAGAAAGTAATACTGTAATCCATATCCCCAATAAATAAATAAACTACTTTCCTCTTAGATCCAGTCCTTCCGTTGTTTCGTTCTGAAATCCCCATGTCTCTAAAATCCCCATGTCTCTAAAATCCCCATGTCTCCAAAATCCCCTCTAAACTCCAGCCTCCTAGCAGCTCAGATCCAACACCCGCCTGGCCTGTGAATACCACCAAATATCTTGTTTCAGATCCTGACACCAGCCCCCGGGAGGGATAATATATGGCCCAAGTTATCAGGACGAGGCCCCCTTCTAGTCTTCCTACCCCTTTTCTCCCTCTCTGATTCAGGCTTGATCTCTCCGCCTCTTATCTGTCTCCCTTCTCCCTGCCTGTCTCATTCGCTCCATAAGCAGGTTTTTTCAGCCCTCGCTTGGATTCGGTCTTGATCCTTCTAGCCCTTCTTATGTTCTGGTTGGCTCTTAAACCCTTCTCTCTCTCTCTCTCTCTCTCACTCTTTTTTTTTTTCTCTCTCTCTGTATGTATATATATATATATATATATATATATATATATATATATATATATATATATATATATATATATATATATATATATATATATATATATATATATATATATATATATATATATATTGTGTGTGTGTGTCCATATATACATATTGGCTACAGAGAAAAAAAAATTAGAAGAAAATTTGTTTAATTATTTTCAATTCAATACACACAACGATTACAGTACACTACATCGGCTTTACCTTCCAAATGTCTTGTAATATATTTTCGTATATTTCTTTTTGAATTTCCTAAGCTTTGAACCTCGTGTATCAAGTCTCATCCTTTTCGGTTCCTTGCCTCTGACTCGTCACACTGACAATCCTCGTGATTTCCAACCTTACATTTCCCATATGGTATAATCTCTGGACCTTTTACGAAAGTATGATTTAAAGTTCGTCTGTCTTGCTGCGGTCTTTGTGTGATTCAACTTAAGCTCCAATTCCAGCCACTCCAAGCCACTCCCTCCATAGCAACGAGATTAGCACGGTAGAGGGAGTGTGATCACTTGGTCTGCATACCTCAACTTGAGCCTGGCTTATGCAAATTCCTTTTCATTATTATTATTTTCTTTTTTGTAAGACTGGAGGTTGGTTGCGGGAGTGAAACTTTTGAATACAATTAATTTAAATAGATAATATTTGATGGTCTATACAATGTAACTTGAAAAAAAAAAAAAAAAAACTTTTATTGTTGAATGAATGAATACATTTGATTAACCGATGCATAAGAATTATGCTTAACACTTTTGTAATACAGGTAATGTCATCATCATTATTTAGCACCAGTCTCGCTTTGCTATTATTGAAGTAAGATAGAGATAGATAGGCCTATGGTATGGTAACTCTTCTCGCTACGCCATCCCTCCCTCCTTCCTTCCTTCCCTTCTTTTTTCCCTGCTTGTGTAAGACCTCAGCAACACACACACACACACACACACACACACACACACACACACACACACACACACACACTATACCTTCTGACCCTTTCCCTATATATCCCTGACTCTCAACTTTCTCCCTTGCTATCCCGGCACCAGACCCATGCATCTTCTCTCCTCCCTCGCCTCGTCCAACAATATTCCATCCAATCAATTCTTTATTTTGCATATTCTCTCTCTCTCTCTCTCTCTCTCTCTCTCTCTCTCTCTCTCTCTCTCTCTCTCTCTCTCTCTCTCTCTCTCTCTCTCTCTCTCTCTCTCTCTCTCTCTCTCTCTCTCTCTCTCTCTCTCTCTCTCTCTCTCTTTCTCTATTTCTGTTTTCTTCTCCTGCTTCTACTGTTTCTGCTTCATCATCATCATCATCATCGTCTTCATCTTCTTCCCCCCTCCCCCAGTCACCCCCTCCCCCAGTCACCCCCTCCCCCCCCTTCCCCCCATCCGCTGTCACACTCCCAGATATAAAAGTCAGTGCCGTCGGGGGCTGGAATTTATTAAGGAAGGGTCTAGTCTAGTCCATCCGTCTATGGCTGGTATATATACATCGCTTCAACCACGACCCCCTCACCTCCTTACTCGCCCCACTCCCCTCTTCCTTCCCCACTCCCCCCCTTCCTTCTCCACTACCCCTCTTCCTTCCCCACTCCCCCCCTTCCTTCCCCACTCCCCCCCTTCCTTCCCCACTCACCCCCTTCCTTCCTCACTCGCCGCCCTTACTCGCTCCCCCTCTCCACTCTTCCTTCCCCACTCGCCCCCCTTACTCCCCCCCCCCCACTCTTCCGCCCACTCGCATTTCCCCACTAGACCCCCACTCATCTCCCACTCGCATTTATTTATATAAAGCTGTTAAAAGTGTTTGATATTTATACTGTAGGTGTTAGAAGTGTTTGATTTATATAGATGTTAGAAGTCTTTTATTCATAAAGGTGTTAGAAGTGTTTGATTCTTACTGTTTGATTCTCATTGTTTATGGCTTCAGATTTATATTGATTTTGGAAGTGTTTGATTCGATACTAATTTCTCCCTTCCGTGTGGTTAAAACTGAACGTCATCGATACAGGGTATATAATTATACTCTTTGGTTAGAACTCCCTCCGGTTTTAGTTGGAATCCTTGTATCTGTAGAATCCATCCCGACCGTCACTCCGCCCTCCAAGTATTCCTTCTGCCATAGGCTTAAAAGATAAGGCTGGGGAGGAGGATGCCATACGAGTCGATATCATGGCAGAGACGAATGGGAGACTCGACCTTGTGAGAAGCTGCTTGTCTATAGGGTGGCACTATCTTGAAGAAGGGGGAGTTGTGTCGCCCGATGGAATATCAGAACAGTTTGGCCTAATGAGACCCTTTGTAGACCCTTTGTAGACCCTTTGTTGTTGTTGATGGTGTAGAGGTAACCAACCAGTTTAGCAGGTGGAGGAGATATCGCTATAAGTGTCTCTCCCATTCTCTCGCGGATTTTGATTTTTATCTCTTCTGTCTCCATGCCTCTGTGTCTCTCAAGTCTTCTCTCCATCTCGTCCACTCTCCCTTCCTTCCTTCAATCTAGTCCTCTCATTGTTTCTCGTTAGGTTTGTAAATATTACCTCCTCTTGAAAAAGCTAAAATTTTCGGTAATTTATTTCTGTGTCAACTCTTGTATGTTCGTACGTCATTATAAATAGATGTGGCTTTAATGACTTTGAGGTGTTAATCTACATTTCCTGTAATCAAGTCCATATCCCTGCATCCTGCCAACCTTCCTCTCTTTCCGTCCCTTATGTTTTCAACCCTCAATTCTTCCTTTCAGCTCAACAGTATATTTCTCTCGTTCGCATCCCACCCTGTCTTCTTCTCTCTCCCCATCCCATTCTCCTCTCGTCTATTTGGACTTCATTCCCATTGGACGCGCCTCGCCAAGGGACCAATGTGTAGAAATTTACCGTCCACAGAAATAACCCCAAAATGGAGTGTAGAAGAGATAGGCTGAGGGGAAAACACACACGACAGAATGAGGAAGAGATAAAGAGGTAGATAAAGAGGTAGAAATACAGCTATAGTGACAAGGAAGAAACAAACACACACACACACACACACACACACACACACACACACACACACACACACACACACACACACACACACACACACACACACACACACACACACACACACACACACAAACACATACACATACACATACATACATACATACATACATACATAAAGAGAAAGAAATAAAACCAGACAAAGAAATATAAAATAAAAACAAAACTAAGATACCAACCACTATAGTCAGCTAGCCCATACCATCCCTCACCTCCCTCCTTTCTTCCTTCCTTCCCTTCCCTTTCCTTCCCTTCCCTTCTCTTCCCTTCCTTCCCTCCTCCCTTCCTTCCATCCTTCCCTTCCTTCCCTCCTTCCCTTACCTCCCTCCTTCCCTCCCTCCCTTCCTTCCTTCCTTCCTTCCTTCCTTTAGCTCGTATCTTTGGCTGACTCGGCGCCCCTCTCGTGTTGACTCAGACCCTGGCCTCTCGATTCATCCATCTCCTAACTCTCTAGGGACAACCATAGCTCTCTTTCACCAGTGTCTTTTACTTTTATTCGTCGTATTTTATTTTCTGTCTTAGTCTGAGTACGGAACAGTATACATATATATATATAAGTGTAAGAAATAAAATGAGAAAGACACAATAGCGAAGCAAAAAAGCTCCCAGGTACTTTAACGTGGTATTTTCTTAGCAGTAGAAAGAAAGAACGATATTAATGCCCTCAACTGAACACGAAGAAGGAAGAGAGAGCTAGGGAAGATGGTGTCTAGAGACCTTGGGAGTCCACATTCACACCCCACCCTGCTGGAAACTCGGCACCGCCCCTTCCTTCCTTCTCTTCCCTTCCTTCTCTTCCCTTCCCTCCCCTTCCCTCCCCTCCCCTCCCCTCCCCTTCCCTCCCCTCCCCTCCTCTCCCCTCCCCTCCCCTCCTCTCCCCTCCCCTCCCCTCCCTCACATTCTTCCAGGACGCACATAAAAATATCTCTGATCAAAGTTGTATTTATTTGTCCAGCACAGTGTGGCATGGCGGGGGTGTCTAAGGTTTGTGTCATCAGTATTGTGCTATGGGTAATAATAGATAGATAGATGTTGTTTGAGATGCCCGTAAAGTTAGTGTGTGTAAATCGCAGCTGAAGGGAGAACTCTGAGGAAGGTTATGTGTTTGTGTGTGTTTGAGAGAGAGAGAGAGAGAGAGAGAGAGAGAGAGAGAGAGAAAAAAAAAAAGAGAGGGTATGTCTGTGTGTGTGTGTGTGTGTGTGTATGTGTCGAAATCCCCTGATATTAATTTAATCTCTTATATAGCTAACTAGGATTTTCACTATCCATGTGCATGACTTTACAAACTCCAGTCACTCACCCATGATACATACAGCAAAACCATCAGAGCCATGCATCTTGAACAACGAAAAAAAATATAATAATAATACCCTGGACCAAGAAACATCGTACATACATCATAATGAACCCTGGGGGAGGCTGACACAACTTTGGATTCTCACTGTACTTTTATAGGTGATCTGATGAGGGTTTGTTTACCTTGCACGTGTTGTGTGGCAATGGTGGTGGTGTGGGTGGTGGTGGTGGTGGTGTGGGTGGTAGTGGTGGTAGTGGTGGTGGTAGTGGTGGTGGTGGTGGTGGTGTGGTGGTAGGGGTGGTAGTGGTGGTGGTGGTGGTGGTGGTGATGTTCTTGGATGTGTATACTGTATAGTGGAGGTAGGGCCCAATGTTTGTTTGTTTATTTGGTGTATTCAGCCAAACCCGTGAATGGGAACAGATATCGCCATTGTACTCCTCGTCTTTTGTCGGTATTGTGTGTGTGTGTTTGTGTGTGTGTGTGTGTGTGTGTTCATAGATTTAATATGTCATTTATTTTGGTATTGTTTAGTTTGATGTGTTTAATATAATAGAGGGTATCATATTAAAAGATTAGTCATATTTACTTTAAATTCATGAATGCAGTGTCACTACACCATCTTATTAATGCCAATACTTTTATCAAAATTTGGGTATAAAATTGAAATTACCAGAAGATAAGTATAAAAAGGAGACCAATTATATATATATATATATATATATATATATATATATATATATATATATATTGTAATTTGTTTTCTCCAATATGCGTTATAACAAAAAGTGGTGTCGTGAGGGGCAGGAGAAACGGACTGTATTATTAAGACCCTTCACACACACACACATAAATTATACTTTCATGCATACATACATACATATATATATGCATTCATGTACATACACATAAATTGCAAGCATAGATAAGAGCTAAGCTAATTCCTGCCCCAACCTAAAACTCTTCTCCAACAAAAAGAAAGCAATTTATACAAAAAAAAACGAACAGAAAAGAAATCCATTAGGGACGGAAAGAAAAAAAGTTCAAATAAAAACAGGAACATAGACGAAAAAGTGCAAGACAGCGTACACTTATACGTCATAAAGATAATTGGACGTAATACCCGTTCAAAGTGGCCAGACTGTGGGGTTCGATGTGGTCAGGTAAATTTCCGTCACGAGGGAAGCGGATATGAGGGATGGAAAGTGTAGTGGGTTCGAAGAGAGAAGGGGTAAAAGGAAAACAGGAAGGGTGGAAGAGGAAGATGGGATGAAGGAAAATATTGTGGTGGAAGGGGAAAGATGGGGTAGAAGAAATAGAGGAGGGGTAGAAGAGGAAGGTGAGGTGAAGGAAAATGTTGTGGTGGAAGGGGAAAGATGGGGTAGAAGAAATAGAGGAGGGGTAGAAGAGGAAGGTGAGGTGAAGGAAAATGTTGTGGTGGAGAGAAAAGATGGGGTAGAAGGAAAAGATGAGGGGTAGAAAAGGATGGTGGGATGAAGGAAAATGTTGTGTTGGAGGAGAAAGAAGGGTTAGAAGGAAAAGGTGGAGTAGCAAGGAGAAAGGTGGTGTAGGCTACTCTGAAAAGGAGAGAACATAAAGAAAAGAGGTGATATGGGGATAGAAAAGAGTGGTAACGAGTGGAGAATATCTGGTGGTACTCCCTATGTGGCTGAGCTAGATATGATAAAGATGTTAAGGTGTTAATGTATTATTATGTGTATGTGTATGTGTATATGTGTATGTGTATGTGTGTGTATGTATGTTTGCCAGTCTGGAGGTACAGGGTATATAGGGACATGGATGGTATAAGGAGGACGCATTGATGAGTAGAGGAATAAGGACTAGTGGTTGAACATGGTAGTGTGATGGGATGGGATGTGTGTGTGTGTGTGTGTGTGTGTGTGTGTATTCTCCGTGTCGTGTTGTGGGTACGAGGTGCATGGTGTTCGTGTGTTGCGTGTGTGTCTTTGCTACGGTACCTTCTTTGTCTGTCTGTCTGTCTGTCTGTCTGTCTGTTTGCTTGATCACTAAGTTTACAGTACGGGATTTCCCATGAGAGGGTGCATGTGTTTGTATTGCTTTATGCTTCTTGGTCCGTGTGTGTGTGTGTGTGTGTGTGTTTGTATGTGTGTAATGTGTGTAACTGTGTAAAGTTGGTGTGTTATTTACTCGCCTGGCAGTCATTGTGTTGCGTCTTTATGTGATTTTTGTTATTTTAATAGTTAGTTGTGTACACTGTTTCAGAATTTTTAACTGGGACAATTATTCAGGCCATGCATTTCCATTTTCCTATCTCTTACTTAACTATTCTTACTCACCACATCATGCCCTAACCAACCACTATTTAACGATTCTTCCATCCTCAACCTTCCATTTCTACGTTTCTTTATCCTACCTACCTACTTTTACTACACAATCTTTAGTATCTCTGTCTGCTCTTCTCTCTTCCCAATTATCCACTTTCACCTCTTACAAATCTCACCTTCCATGGACACACTACCAACCAACCCTCCAGCTCCTCCTATATATATATACCCAAGGAAAGTTCACCCACTACTTAGGATTCCATTTTACATTGGAACATGAACCGTCCAGTATATCCTGAGTAATTTTGCCTCCTATACTGCCGCTTCCATCCCTCATTACCCAACTCCAAACCCTATTTCCACTCATTTTACTTCATTCTCCTTCTTTCCTCTAAATTGCTCACTCCTCTCCCCGTTTCTGCCTTACTCTTCATTCTTTCTTTCATTTCCCTTCATACATCCCTCCCAAGATCCTTCAATTTATGTATACATGTATATCTATACCGGTGTAGTTATATAATATAAATACTTTAATTTTGTTTATACAATAATTTTCTCCCCCCCCCCCCCTTCTCTCTCTCTCTCTCTCTCTCTCTGTCTCTCTCTCTTTCTCTCTCTCTTTCTCTCTCTCTCTCTTTCTTTCTCTTTCTCTCTTTCTCTCTTTCTCTTTCTCCTTCTCTTTCTCTCTCTCTCTCTCTCTCTCTCTCTCTCTCTCTCTCTCTCTCTCTCTCTCTCTCTTCTCTTTTTTTCTCTCTTTCTCTCTCTCTCTCTCTGTGCCTCCTCCCCTAAGCCCAACAACCACTTTTCCCACCGGGGGTATTACGCCAAGGAAAAAAATAGGTCTGGTGGTTCGTAAATCAAGTTTATCGTTGGAATTACAAGTCGTCTGCGTTTGGGTCGGACCGGTACACGCCAACCAGGTTCCTTCCTCCGGCCACTCCTCCATTTCTCTCTCCACTCCTCCATTTCTCTCTCCACTCCTCCATTTCTCTCTCCACTCCCTCATTTTCTCTCTCCACTCCTCCATTTCTCTCTCCACTCCTCCATTTCTCTCTCCACTCCCTCATTTTCTCTCTCCGTTCCCTCATTTTCTCTCTCCACTCCTTCATTTCTCTCTCCACTCCTCCATTTCTCTCTCCATTCCTCCATTTCTCTCTCCACTCCCTCATTTTCTCTTTTCCTGGCTATAGTTTGCTTCTCTCTAACATTATTTATTGGCTTTCGTGTTTTATCCCTCCCCATTTTGCATCGGGTAAAGATGGGTGTTTGCTCCGGTTCGTACCAAAAGATTTCATTTAAATGTAGAAACCCCTGATCAGAAAAATATTACAGAACAGGTTAGTGAATGTGAAGAGATAGTGAATGTAACAAATATCATGCAAGTTGAGGTTTTAATTTCACGGGGCTGTTTTTAACCCTTTCATTAGTTTATAATCTGTGAATATGATCGATGTTGAAAATTATATAATATTATATGCATATTAACATTTATTATTTAATTGTTTACTGGTACTATGATGCACCACTGATTCATACATCGAGATTAGATAATATTGAAGGATATACAGAGTTCCAAGTATTTGAATATAATTTAAATTCATATTTAAGAGGAAATATTTTTATATATTAATTTTTTTCATTTCATAGGCCATAATAAATTAAATATTAATACTGAAATAATAAGGATATGATTGGCCCCGTAAATGCATCTTGGTTTCATATTCCTGAAGTTGTTTTGAAATAGTAACGAAATTATGAAACTTATAAAGGTGCCTCTTTCACTTAACATTGGTTTTTTTATTTGTATGTGAACGTACAGTATTTTAACAGAGTTTCTTTCTATTTGTATAATACTATGGAGATACAAATCTTCTCCTCCAACAGTTGAATTCCGCCTCATCCCTTGGAAAACAGAAGGTCGAAAAATATCAACTATCGCTTCACAATATCACGTTTTCACACATTGAACGAACTTAGGAATTATAGTTATTTATATTTAATTACAAAATTACTGGTGGTGAGATATTGCTTGGAATTAATCTGATCTCCAATGAATATTGAAGAAACTGTACTATTTGTAAGCTTATCATAAAAAACTGTACTATTTTTAAGCTTATCATAAGAAACTGTACTATTTTTAAGCTTATCATAAGAAACTGTACTATTTTTAAGCTTATCATAAAAAAATGTACTATTTGTAAGCTTATTATAAGAAACTGTATTATTTGTAAGCTTATCATAAGAAACTGTACTATTTTTAATCTTATCATAAGTAGTAGGTTAAAGTCCTTTTACTCGTATATTTGCCATAAATAATTTAAATGTAGAAAATTATAATGATATATATTTCCTGTTTATTATTCCATCCAAGAGTATTGTTTCATTCCCGTTTCTAATAATATAGAAACATTATTAATTTTCTCGTGAAGATAATAAACCCGTTCAGTCTCTTACACTTCTAAACATTACACACATAGAATTTCCCAGCTCCTTCAGTTTGATTAATGAGAGAATTTGTTTTGGGTGCACTGCAAGGATAATGATTCCTCCAAACTATGCTGGAAAATATATTACCTCAGTATACTGTATGTGTGTTTAGAATCTGATTTGTTACAGTATTTTGAAGGCTACAGAAACAACAGAACCACGGTATAAAGACTCTATACGGTAGTCATTATATCGTGAACAGAACACTCACAACGAACAACACGCTAAAGTTTGACAGAAAGTTTGCTATATATTATCTCTCATCCTCAAGAAACCTGATGCATGTATGGTGGTGTTGTTAGTAGGTATATTTCCCTTACCTTATTTCGCCTTCAGGATGGACTGTAGCGAGAGGAGGTGATATAGGGAGGCTAAAAACAGGCCGGTTCCACTAACACCACGGATTCTTTCTTGGCTAGCTGGCGTTTCTATGTAAGATGAATTAAATTTACTCATATACAACACAGTAATCCATCTTATAATTGTTCCTCTGTGTGCTGTTAACAAGAGATCTTTTCTTCATATACTGCATGACTATTATTGTATACTGTTTGTTTTTGTTGTTTACCTTCCCTATATTTCAAGTGCTTGCGGTCAATTAATGTTTCTCTATGTATTATGCTTCGTTTTTTCTGTTTTTCTGCATATGCTGAGTGTATTTATATTGGCTCATAAGGTAAATCTGCTTCCCCACTAAAGTTCGTTCCCAGTCAATTATTCTTTTCTAATTATCGTGTCTATTTCCTCTGTTCACTCGCCCCACTGGAACCTGACACCGAAGCACTAATGAAGGAGGGACGACGCGGCGGGAGGTGCACACACACAGTCTTCAATATATCCCCAGGAACACCAAGTTTCTCACTGGTACCAATAATTCTTCCCGGTTGAAGCTGTATATTTTTTTCTCTCACTCTCTCTCTCTCTCTCTCCTCCTCCACCTCCTCCCTTTCGTCACTGTTGAAAGCCCATCGTCCTCTCTCACAGGAGACGCGTGTTTTTGTTGCTGCGTCAATTGCCTGCTGTTGCCCGCAGGTTAGGGCCGTCCTGCAATAAAACTCCGTCCTTGCACGCCTGTCTCCTCTCCCGGCCAAACCTCAGGCACGGTCTGGGCGGCGGGGGAAATGAGGGCAAAAAATACACAGACCCCAAACGCTGGAATCAGATGGAATTCTTTGGGTTCAGAGTTATTTTACACGGATAGTTTCGATTCAAGATCACTAAGCGGAGTCTGTCTGGAGTGAGGCTTGGTCCGCCATTTTGTCGAGTGTGGCGATGGCTGAGCGGGTGGTCGGTGGATGGGGGAATGGGGGGGGGGACATGGGAGGGGGATGATGGAAGGGTCAGGACGGGAGGAGCGCGCCAATTCAAGGTGCTCGATTTTGTTTTATATAATGTTTGCTCAATTATTTGTACTGCTTATTTTTTTGTGTATGGATAATTATATTTCTGATCCATTTGAATGTTTATGTGGGATGTTAGCTTTTTCCATCCTAACGTTGTGTTTAAATTTTGTGGAATTTCTGTTCGGTGTGTGTGTGTGTGTGTGTGTGTGTGTGTGTGTGTGTGTGTGTATGTGTGTTCTATCAGCCATGTTTGATCCTTTATTTACCTGTGGTTTCTCCTCAGGTAAATATTATCCAACGAAGTTAGTCTTGATAACGTTTTAAGTGCAATGGAACCTTGATTTGTTAGATGAAATAAAGTTTAATACCGTAATTTGTGTGTGCAGTTTTTCTCTGGAATCACAAAGTCGTCCCAAGCTAGTCAAAGATAATAAATAATAAAAGACGACACTAGCAGTCAATGGGTTTTGTGATTTTGTGTCATGGTACATGTGTATGTATGTGTGTGTATGTGTGCTGCTCACCAACAATTTTCCCAGTCATAATAGATTATATTTTTCAGTGAGAAATTCACATCAATACTAAATGTCGTTCGTATTATACATTAACATTTAAGCTTACACCAGGTACAAAGTCTGGAATTATAAGTATTTACTCAGTGACCTATTCAATACTAAATTCATTATTGTGTATTAAGTTGTGTGTGTGTGTGTGTGTGTGTGTGTGTGTGTGTGTGTGTGTGTGTGTGTGTGTGTGTGTGTGTGTGTGTGTGTATTTTTTCGCCTATGAGGGCCAACGAGTGCCAACACCAGCCCTTCCTCTCATTGTTTACATTGCCACCCTCGCCTGCCCGGATTGTAAACAGCCGAGGGTTTGCTGAGACGTGTAAAACCAAGAGTGTATCGTAGTAAAACCGCCGTTATATCTGTTTGGTTTTCATTACGGCTGCGTGTCTATCTCGCTGTTTCCTACGATAACACACTACACGCTGTTGAAGCCAGAAAATTTATGGGATATGTCGAGAAATACTGGATGCTGTTTATACTTAGCTCTTGTTTCGTAATTATATATATATATATATATATATATATATATATATATATATATATATATATATATATATATATATATATATATATATTTATATATATATAATCTCCTTTCTAGACTAAATTTTCCAATTGAAACTCATAGTTATCTTTGACCTTCTCACTTCTTCATTTCCATTTCGAAGACTATCAGTTTTCATTTCATTTCATATATGGTCATGATAGTTTGTCCCATTCATTTCCATCTAAAACCCTCTCAACTTCACGTATTTATATATCCTGCATTTCAGTTTGATCTGAGTTTTATTTCCAGATTTACGTTTTTACTCTTATCATCGACTTCGTAATGATACTCGCCCCTTCTTGAAGCCAGGCTGGAGAGTAATTAATATTTGATAAGCAATAAAACCAAGCCTCTCATCCCCTCTGAGATTATAATTACACTGCCAAGATATTCTCATCACACGCTCTGTTTATGAGGAGGGTGAAGAAGAGGAGGACGCTGCTGGCCGTATAGGGAAATGAGGAAATCTGGAGGATGGAAAGCAGAGGAGACGGTGGTGATGATGAGCATTATATAGAAACAAGAGGCGTGGAGATTGCATAGGGACATTGATGAATAAATACCCCTGATATGAGAAGGCTGTGATTAAACCCCACCCAAGGTAGATAGTAGTAATTGTATATGCTTCAGACTTTATCAAATGACATGACATAGAACAAAAGGTACTTGGAATGTTTGATGCAGTTTATGATATATAGGCATAGACCCCAATCTTTTCACTGGTGCATAAAATATTACTATATTTATTCTTCTGTGTTAATATGATCTTAAGAAATGTTCTGCTGAAGGTATTGGACAGTACTCTCAGGGAAAAACCTTAAGCGAAAACAAACCTAACAAAACATTTAGAATAATATTGTTCTTGTGAAGGTATTATGAGTTACCAGATACAGTTTGTAGATTAAAAGATTACTTATCAAGGAATTTATCGTTTATTATCAGGGTAAGAACACAACTAACACAACAAAAAGCTAACTAACACTTGCATTGTATTTTTCCTATACAGACTATACAACACAAGCACATACAGACTATACAACACAAGCACATCCAGGCTATACAACACAAGCACATACAGACTATACAACACAAACACAAGCACACCTGGCGCAGTCGTCAGTGCATGAGGGTGAGAGAGAAATTCCGGCACTTTAACTCTCTGGTTTCTACCGTCGCTTCTCTACCGGGTAATTTTTCATATATAATAGGTGCTTTTGGCTTCGTGGCTTCAGGATTTACATTTAGAAACGCTGCGACCCTGTGGCTTCTCTCCCATCATGTATAATTGCATAATTGGCCAAAATTGCTAGTGTCGGGGTATACATGCGTGAGGAGAGTTGCGTGTGCTAGTGAAGGTTGGGATGGAGGTGGTGGGTTTGGGCTTCACGTATCTCAGTTTCTCTCGGCATTCTGTTTTCCTCCTCTGGAAAGATTAATTAAGATCTGCCTCATACTGCAGCTTCAGTTGTGCTAATAATTAAGTTATATTATGCTATACATAATTTTTCGATCACAGTGGAATGCTGTAAGATAATCCAACCCATACCCAAAATATTGCACATTTTTATCAGTTACAGTAACTTGTGATTTGATATTTTACACAAAAATAAGTTACCTATCTATTTTCTCTCGTAATTATTTGGGATATAATTATACAAATCATATAATAAGGTTTAAGAGAATCGAGGACTACCTTCAGTTATTCAGAATATCAAAAGAGAAAAATATTATCAGCTAAAGTATGCCATAACACGCTCCCGATCCAATTTATAATGGCTAAACATCTATCCTGGCAGCGTTTTGAAAATGACATACATTTTATTCAGCTAGACAATCCAAAAGTAATCATAGCTTACACACGATCAAGCAATAACCACCGTCTACGATAAGACTTGTGAAATATATATTGTTACGAATGCATTTATAGGAGGGAAAGCAAAGAGTGGGAAAACGAGAGAAGTATAGGAATAAAAAGAAAGAGAGAGATATCGGGAATACGAGAGAAGTATAGGAATAAAAAGAAAGAGAGAGAGAGACATCGGGTAAAACGAAAAAAGTATATGGGAGTAAAAAGAAAGAGACATCGGGATAAAACAAAATAGAAATTCTTCCTTCAGCGGACTCAGCCCATTTGGCCAGCTCACACCCCTGCCGCCGCCGCCTTGCCTTCCTTCCCCATCCACCGGCCTCCGTCACACACCGCTTCACCCTGCACACGGAAAACACCACTCGCTTTATTACCCACAAGGAAACTTATACCGTGCAATCTCGAATGCCGCTGAAAACATTTCTATCACGGGTGGGAATTATTGCTAGTATTAATCCACGACTCCTATTTCTTTGTTTGTGTGTGTCAAGTAAATGGAAGGGAAATAAAATAAAGGCCTATTGACACTAAGAATGTTGTGAGACGACGCTTCTTAAATCCTCATCGCACTTCTGTTTTGGGAGGTCTTCTACTCAAGCAAGCAATTTTCCCCCTTTTTCAGTTCTTCATTGTCCTCCTTCATACAATATAGAATATTAGGTGTCCTCTATCTAACCCTCTGAGAAAATATTGAAGAAGGAGAGGGACCTATAGATTGGAGGACAGAGGACGGAGGAGGGTGTGTCGTGTGATGCTTTAGAATTTAGACAGTGTTCCATTACTTACTTTTCGATCAAATTTCAGGGATTGATTAAAGTCTTTCCCAGTGTGCTTTGTGTAACTTGTTTGAAATCAGGAAAAGACTGTATGCTTACCTTGTGGTGTTGGTGAAATGGAGGCTACTGGTTACCACAAATTTTGCCAAGGGAAATGTGCTTCACCTCAGTATAGGCTCAGTAGCTACTCTTTGAGGGGGAAAGTTAATAGTGAGAAACCTTGCAACATCACGGCAACCAAGACCCTTAGTATATATACCATTACTTCCTTTTTGTTGCCTTTTGAACGTTTATTATTGTATGTTCGTGGCCGTTCACTACACACCCGTTGCCCCTCTTCAGTTAGGTACTACACACACAATGCAAGTAATCAGAGGCGGTGCGTACTCCGCCCACATTCCCTCCTTTACAAGAGGCAGTATATCATCCATGTAGCAGCTGGCACTGAATATGATTTACTGTTATCACGTGAACTGGCTCAGATGACTGTCTTCCCACATGTACACTGTGAAGGCGGTAGTATTTGACTGACTTGTAAAAGCAACAGTGTAACTGACCAGAAGCAATAAAGCTGTGGGTTGTGACTAGTAAGAGTGAAAGTGTGAGAACATCAACACAAAGTAAGCTCTTGATAATTACTTTGTAATTCTTACCGCTGTCTTCGGAATCATTACTCTATGAAGTGTTGGCCATGATGTCACATATTTGTAAATAAGAAAGAGTATCTCTTTTAAAGTGCAAAAAGACGGACATTTTCGGTACATTTAAAATATGCAAACTTCTTTTATTATCTTATGAATGTTTTGGTTATGTGCCTTTTTCATGTCTCTCTCTTTTGATATTACTCGTACATATTTATTTCATACAATGATTTCATTATCACTATCACCATTCAAAACATTTTAATTCGTTACGATCACACAGTGATATTCTTTTCATTTTTTATTTTTGCTGCTTTACTTAAGAGCCTTGTATTTTTTACTTTCTGCCACTGTACTATTAAAATATATATATTGTTCAGTTGTATTGTTAGAAAATTTCAAAAATGTTTTTTTATTAATTTTGTCCTTCCTGGTATTTGACATGTGTCGAGTCTGCAGAAGGATGTAGTGTGGTGATGTGTAGTGTAATATAGTGTGGTGAATAGTAGTGTAGTGTAGTGTAGTGTAGGGTAGTGTAGTGTCTTGGGAACAGGGAAGGTTGGGATGGGGTCGCCAGGGGGAGGGGAAAGTTTACCACCTTGGGAGTGACAAAACCCAGTCTTGCCTTCCCACCTCCTTCTTCTTGTCCTTCGCTTCTATCCTTCTCCTATCCATAGTTTCCTCGTCTCATCCCATCTCACGTCTCTCTCTCTCCCTCCTTCCCTACCCATCTCCTCCTCCTTCAACTCAGTGTTCTCCTGTACATGTCTGGTCAGGTCTGCATGTATTACACTATAATGAGTATTTATTTAATGTCGAAATTGTACCTGTTCCTTCCCAACCATGCTATGATAATAAGTACATTATATTTCAATGTTTATAAAAGCTAAATAATTACCTTTGACTGTATAATATTTGGTGAAGCTTGATCAATTCTGTTTGCATGACAATTACAATAAAGGTAGGAATATTATTAGGAAGACTATACATTTTGGCCAGGTTAAAAATTATGTTACTGAGCATCTACACTTCTCAGGTGCATTACTGATGACAAAATCAATATTGTGTATATGAGAGTAAAACCATGTTCGCTGTATAAGTTAAATCATACATGTATTTCAATCACAAGAATAGTATACAAGAGAGAGATCATAATGAGATATACAGGCAAATAAATAAATAGATTGGATAAACAGAGAAGCCAGGAAAGATAAATATGAAGGGAAATTACCAAGGAAAACAGGAATATAGGAGACATGACCAGAAGGAAGGGAACAGCTGGGTGGTCATGGGTAATAAGGGGTGGAACATCAACATACCCTGGTGTCCATGTCAGGAATCACTGTCCATACACTCTCTCTACCCAAGGTTAACTCAGCATTTTATTTATTTTGTTTTATTTTATTCTATTTTGTGTTTGTTTACAATTTGTATTTTGGGGCGTGAACCTTTTTTTTGTATTAACTTTTTGACACTTTCTTATGGTATATATATGTAAATCTACGTGTCTTTTATAATTATGTCTAACTTTTGTTGTGAAATGTCTTTATTCTTTCACCTTTTCCTTGCATATCTTCCATCATATATATTCGCTGATCATTGTTTTGTAAATAACTATATTTCTATTATGACCTTTTTTTTTGTTATTATCCCCCCGTTTTTCGGTATAATTCCTGACAACTGAATTTGTTATTTTTGTCTATATGTATTTCTTTCGGGGTAAAGTACAGTTCAGTTTATATATATCTTCGGTTGCGATTCATCTCTATACTTCATTATTTTGCCTTGTCCTCTCTCTTCCTCGATTCTTAAACACCCTTCATTTTTCTTATCATTTCTACCTTTCCCTCTCTTCTACCCCTATTCTAAGATCTCTTCCTTCCCCTTCTCAATCTCTCTTCCCCGCTAAGCCTCTCTGACGAAGCCTCTTATATCTTATCTCACCCACACAGGTCTCATAAGGTCTATAGCCAAGAGTTTTGAACACTTTCACATCTGATTCTTTTTCTGTTATTTTTCCCAACTTTAATCATTCATATAAGCTTAAAGAGGATAGTAATATGTTGGTAAATATGGAGTAACTGATTCATCCAAACTATTCGAAGCAACAAGCCACCATTAGTTTTATTAATCCGGTCCTGTTTCCTGACACACATTGGAGGAATCAAGGAAGTCCAATATATCAAAATTATAGTGTTCCCTTAATTTATTTCAGTTCAATCTTCATTCTCTATAAATTCCCCTCTTGTTTTCGATTTCCTCTTCATTTCCTTTTTATCTCTATATATTTTCTCTCTTCCGTGCAACTCTATTCATAAGCAAATAATTTCGATTGATTATTCTTTCTCAATTATTTTTATTATTGCATGTTTTTTTTGTTTTTTTTAGGAGAAAAACATATGCCTCAGTATTGAGTTCACCATAATAGAGTCAACTTAATTAAACTTTATTAAT
Source organism: Petrolisthes manimaculis (assembly GCA_034508575.1). NCBI lineage: Eukaryota > Metazoa > Arthropoda > Malacostraca > Decapoda > Porcellanidae > Petrolisthes > Petrolisthes manimaculis. Next base: position 120,586 of record JAWZYT010000309.1, read on the forward strand.
TATATGTATGGGCCGATCCTGAGACTGAAGAGGATATTTTTGTGATTAAATATTTTTTTAGTAAACTTGGAAACGAAAATTTATACCTGGATTAGACTACCATGGCTTCGTCTCTCCTCAAACCAGTCAACCTTGTTATTGAAGCCTCCCGTTTTCTCTCATCCTCACTCCCTCACCCCCCCCCCCCCCCCTATAGGAAAACTCTCCCCCACTAATCATCCCCCATCCTAGCAACTCCTTGTACCTCCTATCAGCCAATCATTTTCGTTCTTGGCAGTCCAGCCTCCTTTACCCCCCCAAAATTAGGACACGCCCACTATTAACCCCCCCTACCATTATGGCCCTCCCCCACCCTCCCCTCCCCTCCCCTCTGACTCAACTTTCCCCCCCTTCCCTCCCCTATCATTACCCCTTCCTCACCCCTCCCCAGCTAGCCACCACCACCACCAACAACAACACCAACACACACCACTACAAGTCCAGTCTTCCTTCCTCCTTTCCCTTTCATTTGAATTTCTTCTCCTGCAACACCTCCTCTGTTTAGCTTTGGCCTGTGATAATATTCTTTCGTATTTGATTTTCATTTCCTCCTCTGTCTTCTCTTCACTTATTTATTCACTTCTAACTTCTCATTTTCATATTCCTTTTCAACGTCCTTTCCTCTTTCTGCTCATCTTTCAGGTTAACTTCTTTATCAGCTGTTATCCAATGTCTTATAAAATGGTTGTATTTTTAATTCAGGCTTCATATTTATAATAAAGGTTACCTTCTAGTATATTCTTTTTCTTAAACTTCTTTCCTTTACAATTCCATTTTATAGTTTTAAAATAGTGGTTGTTTTGTATGGATGCGTATAAATAGTTATTGTCGTATAATATAAAATATTTGTTTTTCGAACGAAAGAGAAAGAAAAGGAAATACAATAATACCAATGGAGTTCTGTTCTTGTATTTCAATTTGCAAAGTAGTGTGTGTTGGTTATTGTGATGCGGCGGGAGTAGGGACGGGGAAGCCAACATAACGCCGATGAAGTGGCGTCTGGGGAAAACTTTATGAAATTACGTTTGTCTGGTTGTGGTGGAGTGAGCGGTAAGTGGAAACATGTTTTCCCAATTGGACTGAAGACATTTTTCTGTCTTAATCTATATTCAAGGCATACAACATTTATTATGGCCGACGGTGCATGACTTCTCTGTTTACGAAGATATACAAGATTAATTATTTAGGCTATATATGAATAACTTGAAAAAAAAATTAGACCCCGATTAATGCACATTACTTATTTTTTGCTATGTTTTGTTCACTGGAACATTAAGTGCTGCAAAGTAAATCAATATATGTACTTGAATACTTATACTCTATCTTCATCAAACTCGTATAACTCCAGCAGTTACGTTCTACTGAAATAACTTATACTTTATAATTATATATACGGTACTGTGCGTTTCTGCATCAGAGTGTCGGTAGCGGTGAGTGTCGGCGGCAGTATATTGTACAGCCAGGGTTCGTGGGTGAAGCGCCTCGTTGGAGCGGACAGTCTGTGTATGCAAACTATTCATCTATTTATATTGTCCTATCCACACATCTAAAAGCAGAGTATAAATTGTATCTCAAGTAATATTTTTACCCTACTATTTGAATACTATATATATTTTTATGAACTCAAGAAAGCCATAAAATAATAATATTACGTATACGGATCATACCTCGCTGCTCTGTTAACAGTTTATGCAGTCACTTAATTTTTTTTTCAATTACCTGCTCCGTTGACTAAGTTATCAAATGTGTCAGAAAATTAAGGAGCCAAGAAAAATGTAGTAAAAGAAGCTAATGAATATATTGTTGAAAAAGTGACGAAAACAGCGGTAGAGTAGCGGCAGGAACGGCGGTAAGTTGTGGTAGCGTCACACTATAGAGAGGCTGTATTCTTACTTGTCAAAACTTTATTATTATTAAGAACCCTGAACTTGGCCTTAATTAATTAAAGTAGAGTAGATGCTATCAGGTTTATCTGTTCCATGCAAGGGATGTATACCGAATTATGTGATTTGTAGAGTTGTGGTCAGTAATATTCATCCTCATTGGGGTGACTCATGTAAAAGTTTTATATTTTTTCATCTGTTTTTCAATTGGGAAATTACTCACTAAATAGGTTGCAGCATCATATCATTTATTTATATCAGACACTCAGTATTCAAAATTATAATATCATATGAGAACATGAAAACATTTGACAGAAATTTATTTGAATTATCCATTTGTGGAGGATTATTTTTGGCCACGACTGTACCTGTGCCGTACTTTAGTTAATTCTGATTTAAAGATGATACGATGCTGGACGAATATTTTTTCATTCGTCTATACTGTATAATCAATAGCAACATTCTTGAGATGCTGGAGCAGAAGTGTGTTGGTCATGAATTGCATGATATTTGTAAGTCGGTGTTTGGAGTGACATGCCAATCCTAAATCAATGTGACATTTACTATCAAAATTACTGTTACTAAGGTGGTATTTAGAAACATGATAAAGACAAAATATGACTATATTATTTTTAACCTCAAAGACTTTATGTATATTTCTGTGTTATTAGACTCTCTTCTTAGGTGTAACTGTCTGTGGCCAATTGCACTTCACTTAATCAGCCTGAAACCTGATATACTTTGGTGCCTCTTTCTCTTTGCATACTATTATCTTATAGCAGTACAGATATTCCCTCACCACCAGATTCCAAGAATTACTGAAGAAATTTGTTTATGCGAAGTTCATTCCTACTATTGGTATAAAGATGAGGTTATTACAGATGAGCTTTATTTTTTATTTTGTTTGTGCCTATTAATATTATGTCGTTGATGCTGTAATTAATATGAATGGGAAATATATATGTTATAGATGATGATCTATTCGAAAGGATGACGTAAGCCTGTCCTCTATTCTCAGACCCCCCTAGCCCCCACAAGCATGTCCTCCTACTCCCGTACCCCCCTAAATCCCCCCCAGCTCTGTCCCCATATTCCCGCACCCCCTTAAACTACAAGCGGCCATGATGAGGCTAATGAGATGGAGATACATGGAGACATGAGTGTCTGTCTTCACATTAAAAGAATCCACAGGACTTGATATGCTTTTTTAAAAGGATTTTGCGACAAATTAAGTGTCTAAAAATGTCTGATTCTTAATAATAATAGACATATTTGGAGTTTATAGCATTGGAATTAAAATTGTGTTGGGTGTGAAAAGAATTTTATTAATAACTAGGCAAAAAATTACTTCACAAATAAGCATAAAATATTTAGCTTTACATTAATGGAATTATTGATGAAATCAAAGGAAAGAGAGAGTGAGAGAGAGAGAGAGAGAGAGAGAGAGAGAGAGAGAGAGAGAGAGAGAGAGAGAAAGAGATAGAGAGAACGACAAACATCGATCCACTGACTACCTCTCTTTAGCTCGCCGCCTCCCTCTCCTCGCTCTCTATCTCACACAGCTTCTCTCTCTCTCTCTCTCTCTCTCTCTCTCTCTCTCTCTCTCTCTCTCTCTCTCTCTCTCTCTCTCTCTCTCTCTCTTTCTCTCTCTCCAAGTTCCCTCATCCTTCTTCTTACCTCATACATCATCTTTCCATCTTCCCTCTTCCACATTTATAGATTTCCATCACTCCCTCATTTTCTTTCCCTTCCTTTGAGCACACTCCTAGCTCCCTATCTCAATCCTCTCTCCCCCCCCCCTATCTCAATCCCCCCCCCCTCCTTCCCTGCCCTGGGTGCCAATATCAGCCTGGCCCCGTGCCTCTCGTAAACCGCGAGAAGTTACGAGGCGGCGGCACCCTGCCAACCTGACTTGTTAAGATGGCGCTAAGGGGAAAGAAAGAGATGGAGGGATTTCTTTACGTGTACATGAAAACAGTACCGTATTATTTTCTTGTTAGGTTTGTTTGATTACTTGCATGTTTGAGTAAATAATTTATGAATAATATTGTTAATGATTTACTACTTTGTATAATTGTTAGGCCTACAATGTTGGTGCCAATCTACTTAATAAATAATACTATTAATGATTTACTACTTTGTATATTTGTTAGGCCTACTGTGTTGGCTTTGCCTTAATAGGTAACATGCTATGCAATTAAAATATTTAGTACTGATATCGTGACTTGTTTTTCCTTTCTTTATGAAAATTTGAAAAATAATACCACTTATTCTAAATTCAAAGATGTGTTCTTGAGTTTTGGTGGAGAATATGAATGTCATGATTTTATATATATTAACCGAAACCCATTTGCATTTAGTTATTAATTGTAATAATTTCTCCTATACCTTTGTTTTTTTCCAGTGAAGGCCTTGCAGAGTAATTACTAATAATCTGAGAATGTTAACTATTTTGTTTCACTTAATACAGTTTCATAATGGCTCCAAACATTTCTCAACTTCCCTGCACCTAAACAATATTCTTAAGCAACGTCGAACTATTATATATTAGCATCATTTACTGACTAATAACAAGGAAATTTATTGGAAGTGGTCATTATCCATGGTCTAATGTTAAAACCAATCTTTAAATTATGGTTACTATATAACAATTACAATATTTTTAACACCTCTAATTTGAAGAAATTTGTTAATATGTCAAAGGAAAGCCTTTTTCATTAAGCAGCCCTATTATTCATAACAACTTTATTATTGTACAGGCATTCGGGTATTCTGAAATTGTAGCAGAAACGGACTAACTCTGTGCGTTAACTTATGGTGAGAGTATAATTCTGGCTTTTTTGTAGATAATGATTCCTCCAATCTAATCCAGGCAACAGAACACCATTATATTTGTCCATTTGATTCTGTTTCCTGGCATACTTTGGAGGAATCAAGTCACTCCAAAAGTATACTCTCCCCATAATGACGGGCGGGAACAACCATGGCCTGGTGGCTTCACACAAGTCTACGGTCCCGTCCCGCCACGTTTCACTTACTCTCCAGAACTAATCTCATTACCTGACCCTTCCCGCTCGGTCAACTGGATTGGTTCCACTCAAACCCACACTTTTATGATGCACATACACCCTTAGCCGTTAGAGTTTGCCCTTAGCTCTCATGTCCTTGCCCTTTGCTTTAAGTCATTCCTTATACTAGGACTTCTAAATTATTATTATTATTATTATTATTATTATTATTATTATTATTATTATTATTATTATTATTATTATTATTATTATTATTATTATTATTATTATTATTATTATTATTATTATTATTATTATTATTATTATTATTATTATTATAATCATTATTATAATCATTGTTATCATTGTTATCATTATTAATGTCATTATTATTATTATTATTATTAAAATAGACCAGAGACCCCATGAATCCAACCTGAAGAAAAGACAGCTTAGAGAAAAAAGGATGAGCAATTAGCTTAATAAAAACATAATAGCCCTACTCTTGAAGGCAGCCAGTCCTACACCATCAAAGACATATTCACCACAATAACACAGACCAAGGGACAAACGATTGACTGTACTGACAAGTTCTATAGCGCGGTAATACTTAAGCAAACCTATGGGAGACCACGGTCCATATAGTGGGAGATCAATGCACCCCGAGTGACAAGAGCTGGAACATACAGAGGTGGCAGTCTGGCAGAGACGAGTTAAGAGCATGCAGCACTGATCTTGAAGAACATGCACAATGATGCAACAGAACGACAGTGACTCAGATTACAATCAAGTGAATCGCCGGTAAGAAAATTAGCATTAGAAACAATCCTATGTAACAACTTGAGATGGCAGTCTGCTGCTGAGCACCATAGGCTACTGGAGAACAGTATTCTAACAGAGGCAAAACAAAGGAGTTAAAACACCACAGTAATAATGAGTGATCTCCGAACACACGCCTTTTTCGGAGACAAACCTCGAGATTGGCCTCATATGCTTCTCAAAAGTCAGCTTGGCATCAAATGTAACTCTCAGAATAACCAAATTCTCAGACCCCTTCAATACAATCCCATCAAGAATCAAGGGTGGCAATAAAGGATACACCGTGTGAGACCTAGAGACGACCTAGGTTGCCCTAGTCTTGCCAGCATTCAACCTCATACCCAACAACTTGCACCAATCACTAATCTTAACCAGGTCACGATCCAATGACTGACAAACAAAATTCCTGGCACCAGGGGTCGGTATAGCAGTAATGAGAGTGGAATCATCTGCATAACTATACAGGTCATTCTCCAAGATATTAAAGAGTTCAGAGGTATACAAGAGAAACAACAACAGCCCTCAGACACTACCTTGGGGCACCCCAGATACTAATTATTCTACTCTTCCACTGCACACACCATCCACAACAACATACTATATTTTCCCCACTTCCTCAGTTCGAAGCTGTTGATATCAGTTCTCGAGCTTGAACATTAAGAGTTCAAGCCTTTAGGCTTTAGCTTATACCTACTATCACTTGTACCTTATTTCCACAGCTACCCACCATCCACTCTAAAGCAGAATTGAATTGTGTTATACCCCGTTGATATTTAAATATTATTATTATTATTAATATTATTATTAATATTATATATATATATATATATATATATATATATATATATATATATATATATATATATATATATATATATATATATATATATATATATATATATATATATATATATATATCAATAATTTTCTTGCAGTTGCTATTTTTCTTATTACCATTATATCAATCATCTGTTATCATCTCATTCACCATCATCATTATCTTCATACAATATCAATAATTGACTTATAAGTCTATTATCTTATTGAATATATCTCTCACCAACTCTTACGGGACCTTCAGAGTCCTCATTGTTTGATAGTTTTCCCGAGACTTATTTATGGTTTTAATAAACAATATAAGGTATCGGGTTGTAGACCCTTATCAATTAACTGTTCTGTTATTATACGAGGTAGTTGTATTTAATAATGTATCATTTAAATAATGTATCGTTGCATTATTATATCCAACATTTAAATCCAATAAGGTGTCATAGTATCCTCCTCCCCTAACAGGAATATACCTCCAAGTACCACCTGAGTTGTGTCCCACCTGCCACTCATCACACGTGAGTACACTAACGACAACTCTATCCTAAGGTTTTGTTCTCTAACAGTATTATGTGTGTGAGTTATTGGATTTTGTGCCCGTCACCGAATGCACTAAGTGATTAGTGTCATTAATCGCCGGACATGGTTAGAGATCTAAGTTAATTATATTAACGTATAGACATAACATATTACAAACATACACATACTCACACACATCATACAGTATACACACACACACACACACACACATCATACAGTATACACACACACACACACACACACACACACACACACACACACACACACACACACACACACACACACACATCATACAGTATATACACACACACACACACACACATCATACAGTATACACACACACACACACACACACACACACACGCACACACACACACATACACACACAGACACACACACACACACACACACACACACACACACACACACACACGCACAATGAGCACACTAGCGTCCACACATAAACGCCAAAGTCAACAGCTGACTCCTGAGACAACTTTGGCACTAATTAAAAATTGTATGTGATGAAAGATAGAGCATAAAACGAGTCGTGTGGTCGACCGATATTACAGTCTGGTAAAGGTCGCTGCTTCTATATACACTATTTTTATTTTGTAGTAATAGTCTTCTATATATTTTTAAATTGTTTTTAGTTGTGAAATTCATCTTGATTAGAAATAGTACAATAAAGGATGACATCAAATAGGATTATCTGCATTCAACTTAGACGAAGCAAACTCTCTGAATTTCAAGCATCATTATATGATTGTGAAGTGTATTTCACTTCAATAGTTAAATCAGAATTAGCAACAATAAATTAGAAATGGAACATGGTCCTTATAATTACCCGTTGCCTTAGGTAGATGTACATAAAATACAGTAGATATATTCAGCATTAACTATGAATAAAACAGTAGAGTTCGGTAGTAACAAAATTAACACTGTAATAACTTATGTAGTCCTAGTATCTATCAATACCAGTTATCAGAAGTGTGTGTGTCATATCTTTGCTGAGTCCATTGCATTGCTTTACTCACTGGAAGAATCAACTGAGGCGTCATGGAAGTATAGAGGAACATAAAGATCGAAATACTTTAGTAAACTTTATTTGCGTAATAGGCTTTTCCTCCAGATTATTCTTGGGTGTAAAGTTCTTCCCCGCAGGACGTTCCTCCGTGGCCGAGACTCCCACAAGCCTTACAAAAAACGGTTCAACATTGCAACATTCCCTTACAGTCGGAGGCCCAAGTTTGATACCGACTCGTGTTCTGCAGAAAACAGTTTATGTTTTCGTATTTTTTCGTGTTGATTTAAGTATCAAAGTATATATTCGAGAGTTGAATCATAATGACATACTGTCACGTCCATTTTAAAGGTTTATTCCTTGACTGGTGGAACACATTCTCTCTCCGACTGTACCAAGTTGACCATAACCACCTCCTGCAACACCTCACGGCGGCTCATTTCTCTTCCCTTTGCCTGGGGCGGCTTGTAAATAGTAGCGTGTGCGACAAGGAACAAGAGGATTGGTAAGAGAAGAAAGAAGGAGATAGATGGGTATAATGCCAAACACATCTAGAATGGCTAATGAAAATTAATGGAATAATACAGTATGTATATAGACTCTCCATCTTAGCTCTCCCATGGATCTCGAGAATCCATATGAAGGCATAAGAGGGTATTAATTATATTTATTTAAGGACGTACTTAGTAAAGTAAGACACGATAAAGGAGTGAGTCTGAGAATGAAGAAGAATTGTTTTACAACCAAGACGAGTCCATTTTTAGGAACATTTTTTTTTTACTCCAAACAATGTAAGCTTCTCAGGCAACTCTCTTTTTATGTGATGTTGCAATGGCGGATGTTGACCTACGTGGAGAGAGAGAGAGAGAGAGAGAGAGAAAGAGAGAGGGAGATAGACAGAGAGTAGAGAAAAAAAGTTAGAGAATGATTTTTGAAAGGTGTTGAAGCAAAGCGTACCCACACCGGCTCCTCAGTCAGTTGCCTTGTGAAGTAAAGGAGGGAAGATGTGTCTGTGTGTGAGATTGTGTTTATACGTGGAGAGGTTTGAGAGTGATTAATAGTTATCATTTAGTATTACAGAACAGGGACTGAAACTGTGTCCATCTTTTCCACTATTTAATCATATTATTATTATTATTATTTGTGTTCGTCCCCAAATTTTCTATATGGCTTGGTACTTGTTTGTTTTGTTTGCATTATTAAACTGTTGTTGTGTTCTTCAAATTGGTAGTGAAAATGCTTGACATAGAAAGGTATTGAGCATATATATTAGAGTGTTATATTTTTTGAGAGATGAATTTCAGCCCTTTAGATAAAAAAGTAATTAATGGGTATTGAACATATTACAGTGTTATATTTTTAGAGTGATGAATTACAGCCCTTTACATCAGAAAGTTATTAATGGAGGCTGCCTTAAAGATGGTAATTAAGTGAATGTTCGTAATCTTTGCCTGAAACCGAAAACAATACCGTAAGTGCTCAGTAAAAGATAACCTAACTATTCTTGCTTTTGAAAAGAGAGGGAGAGGAAGCATTATGAATAGATGTAATATGTTTTTATGTATTAATCTATATTATCTGATCATTCAGGTAAGAAACCATGAACATATTAGTGTACAATCATTCATAATTATGTTTGTGTAACGCATTGAAGGAAATATTTCACACGATTATAATACATATCCAAGAATGATATAGAGGAGAAGATGGATAGAAGAGAGAGCAAGATAACTTTGATGATACAACAAGAACTGACGGAACAGGTGATGAGAAGAATCCGATTAACTAGAGATAAGAGAGATATCAGTGCCATGTTAATAACTGTTGTATATCTATCTACTGTACCAGAACTTGGCTACCTAGTTTGCGAGCTTCGCAAGAAAGTTAGTGAAAAGTATAAGAAAATTATCGTCATCCCGGAATAACAGTAAGTAAAATAGAAGAATTATTTATAGACTATAATAGAATGTTGTATAATTGATTGATTGATTGATTGATATTAGGCGCCGCAACAGCGAGGTCATAATGCGCCAGAAAACGGTGCGACAGCAAGCAGGAAGGAAATAAAAAGAAAAGAGAGACAGTCGAAGATCTAAAAGCTAATGGCTGGGGCCGAAGGGGCGCCAAAACCCTTGAATTTTATCCACATCACGAATGCAGGCAATATCCCCCAACGGGTTAGCCATGTACAGTATAAGGAGAGGCGAACGAGTTGAGGAGAAATAACGTCAAATGTACCAATACTTTGTCCACCGGTTTATGATAAGAATAGAAATGTCGTTACCAAACAACGCAACATTAATAACAAACAAACAAACAGCAATAATTATGATAACTAACGCACAGTTTTAATTGTGTAAGTTCTTCATATTGGACAAGATTATGACATTATTTCAGTTATATTCCGGGACATGAACTGGCAACACCTCTCGTATTATTGCGACTTTACACTTTCACTTCATGATACGTTTCCTGCTGTCACGGTTATATTTCTTGTAGTAATGTCACCTTCCTATGCAAAATCCCTTGAAGAATATATAATTTTATATTTTGTGATACCTTAAGTCTATGAAATAATATTACTATAAAGTATCTCTTCCTTCTTTCTTTCTTTCTTTCTTTCTTTCATTCCTTAAGTGTGCGCGCGCAGAGTTTGTTTTGTATAACAGCGTCCCTTCCCCACCACGCTCACCAACATTCTGAGGTACAATTGCCTGCACTTATAACTGGTACAGGAGAAGTGGACTGACAAAGCTGAGTGTACCATTTATAAGTGCTGGCAACTGTACATTAGTCTTAAGGGGGAAGTTTTGGGTTTTGTGTTAGTAAATCTGGAGCAACTGAATCCTCCAAACTATTCCAAGCAACAGAACACCATTATTATTTATTAACGTGGGCCTTTGTCCTGCCATATTTTTTGGAGGAATCAAGGCACTCCAATGTACCAAAAGGTACATTAAATGTACCTTAAATTTGTGAATGTGTATAGTGTTACTTGACGTTGTTCCTTTACACAAGAGAAGGAATAATAACAAAAGCCAGCATTTCTTATATGACTCTCAATCGAGTAAGATACAACTCCTAAAAAAAAATGGAGGAATCCGATGCCCAACTTACTTCATGTGTTTACGTTTCCACAGAATGACACACGATGCACAGTTAGACGAAGAAATTGGTGGTACAGCCTAGGGGAAAGATACTTGTCCCATTTGAGTAACCATGAGTGTCTATTATCAGGTACTTGCTTTTTTTTTTTTTTTTTGCCATTCTCAATTTGGCACTAAGGAACTTGATATTGAGAGAAATTTTCCGTCTCTCACTTTGGCTGTACCACGAAAACCTGTGTCCAACTGTACAATCAATCCTAGTTATGCGTAGAGGAAAGAAGCAAATATACATAACGAACACTGAGGATTATTATACAGTACATCCTATACGTGGCGTCTGTCGTAATAACAAAGATAAAAGATTGCAACTATTAATCATATATATTAACACCTACTTGCGTGTAGTTCTCCATACGAGCAGAGAGGGCTAGAGTCAACCTGGCCTTACCTGAAACAAGAAAACATTATTGTGAAAAATATCAACTTTATCATTTTGTTTCAGTAAAGTAAAATAATCACAACTAATGTACATATATAGGTTGTTACATTGTTACGCACATATATATATATATACATGTATGTGTGTTGTGTGTGTGTGTGTGTGTGTGTGTGTGTGTGTGTGTGTGTTCAGTACTGCGACAACAAAACCCATCTAAAGTTTCCTGAGGTGTAAAACGACGAGCGGACGTCAGGTAAGATCTCTTAAGTAAATTCCCCAGCGTGTGTAAACTGTCGTGTGTAGCGCCTTGACCCGTAAAACACAAGGTCCAGCTTACACCCCGGGGGGCGCTGGGGGCACGGGGCCAACCCTCTGAGGCACCCTAAACGTCCGAGAAGGGTCACAGCTCCTTCTTTCCCTCCGGCTCTCTCACTCTCTCACTCTCTGGTTAATGCTTGTAGGTGTTAACTTTGCACTGTTGCCCTCCTTCTCATTCGTATTTTTTTCCTCTCTTCTCCCTCTTTTCCCACTTTTTCTCATTCGATCTTTTCTTCTTCCTCTTTCTCATTCGCATTTTTTCTTCTTTTTCTCATTCGTATTTTTTCCTCTTCTTCCTCTTTTTCTCATTCGTATTTTTTCCTCTTCCTCCTTTACCCATTCTCATTTTTCCCTCTTCGTTCTCTTTTCTCATTCGAATTTTTTCCTCTTCTTCCTCTTTTTCTAATACGCATTTTTCCTCTACGTTCTCTTTTCTCATTCGTATATATATATTTTTTTTATTTATAATTTGGCCATATGTCTCAACTTTAAACATTTCTATTTGACACACCACTTATTTAATGAAAGCGATGCAGTTCTGTGTTTATGGATAACTTTTAAGAATTGTTTTATAAATATATATATCTAAGTTCTCATTACATGACTTTATTGCATCTACTAATATTTAGAGAGCCAGCTAGCAAATACCACAGTAAATGCTTGCTTGTTCTGACTCTTCGATGCTTAGAAGAAAGGGACTTTGATCTTTTAAAAAAATTTGTGAGTATACCTTTGAGTTTGAGCCATGACATTATGTAATCGTATATTACTTTAAGTTGAAGAACGTTATTCGAAATTGAGGAGCACATGCATAATTATGTAGGAGATTTAATTGCATATTTTGTGTATACCTCAGAGTTTGTGCTTGGTGTTCTAAAGATATATATTATTGAGATAGATAGATAGATAGATATATAGATTGATAGAGAGGGAAAGAGAAAGAGAGAGGGGGGAGAAAGAGAGAGAAAGTAAGTGTGTGTGTGTGTGTGTACGTGTGTGTGTGTGTGTGTATGTGTGAGTCAGTGAGATAGAATGTAAAATAAGTTGAACAATCAGCTGTACAGACAGACAAAGATACAGAAAGACAGACTGATATCTTGACTTACAAAGAAAGAAGATACAAGGAATACAGATACAGAGGAGGAAAGGATGGAGAAGACAGCAGAGGGGCATGGAGTGGGGTGGGAGGTGGGGAGCGTCGAGCCCTTTATGGAAATAGGGTTTCAGGAGGGGCCATAAACTTTCGGACACGCAGCTCACATGAAAATTTTATCGCAAGACTTTTCTCCCTTCCCGTAGAAGTTTCCTACTCTATCCCTGGCGATGTTAAGACCAGGGGAGGCCTATAGGGAAAGACCAGAAGGAAATACTCACTGATATATACATATATACGCGCTCGCAAAAATTCTTCTAGTTCATTTCGCAGATTTTATTAAATGTCTTGTTATCAATGAGCAATTTTGCTTTGCGTTGAATAATATATTTGATTAATAATTATTTAGTATGCCTATATACTAAATATAACAATATTTTTACATTGTCAGTCACGCAAAATAACATTTATCCTTTAGCAGTATGAGTTTAAATTTGTCTATACTTTGTTTTCAGTCGAGGGAAGTTTTCTATTGAGAATATTCAAGTGGAGAACTAAAAGATGGTGGATGCGAGAAATGAAAAAGAAAAAGAAAAAGAAATGTTGGCTGATATACAATACGAAAAGGAAAAGGAAAAGGAAAATGGAGGAGGACAAGATGGTTGTGAGTGAGGCTTCATCGTGACTGCTGATGACAAAACCGATCATAAAGTGGCGGGGAAAAAAATTTGTGTGATGGTCTCGGTCGATATCCACAAGACACGTGAGGAATTTTGATGTGTGGTGGAGTGGAGATGGAGTGGCAACCCTACCCATCCACTTCACACCACACGTTCTGTTATTTTCAAACTTTCCTTTTATCTTCAGTCCCCTTATATATTCTTCTATAAACCTAAAGAATGAAGTCGAAAAAATCATTGCTTTTGTTATCACTGAATTATTAGGATTAATATACATAAATTTAAAAAAATTCAACCTCTCCTTATAATATGATCATGTAATGAGTCTGTAATATTTACATTAGTGAAACACCTACACTTTCTTTCTTTCCGGATTTTTTTTTTCATTATTAAACTCGGTTTATTAAACTCTATATTCTTTGGTAGGAGGCCTTAATAAACAACTTGAATATATTAGGAAATAAATGATTGAATGGTTGAGATAGAAGAAAACAACATTTTGTCTGCCTGTTGAAAGATAGATAAGTATATACAGTTGCTAGACATATAAACTAACTTCTGCAACCTTTAAAAATAATTTACTGATTAGTGAGGTGACATGGGAGGCCATCTGGTGTACAAGAGTGCCATCCCAGTGCCTCCTTCAGCCCTCGTTATGTCATTAGTCAGGGAATGAGGACCTCGTTGTGAGTTGGTTATTGGCCTGGCACCTCCCTTCGTCCCTCTGTCTGCCTGAGAGTGTCAAGAGCCAATCACAAAATGAGAGAAGGAGAAGGAGAAGTGGAAGAAAAGCAGTGAAAACAAGACTGAAATGAGAGAAGGAAAAGGAGAAGTGGAGGAAGCAGTGAAAACAAGACTGAAGTTTATACCTCTGAATTTGGCAATGCAGTCTTGTTTCCACTGCTTAATTCTCCCACTCCTTCTTCTCCTCTCATTTTTGTGACTGGCTCTTGGCACTCCTCGGTAAACACAAGGACGAAGAGAAGTGCCAGGTCAATAACGAACTCACTTTGAGGTCCTCATGCTCTGACTATTGACATGAAGAAGGCACTGGGAAGGCCCTCTGAATATGACAATGCAAACACAATCACATAAAAAATAAAAAATAAAATATAAGAGATAGAGGATAAAGACTATAAGAACACTATGTAGTATACTGTACACACATTAAACCAAAAATAGATAAAAAAAAACTAAAACTAAAAATATATGATAATAAATTGAAGACAAACAATACAAATCAGAATATTATCAATTTTGCTCATTTTACGTAACTTCATCACTTTCACATTTTCCTTTGACGTTCAGTAGCTCAATATCCGAGGCAATCCCATTCCTCTCTTTAACTATCCTTCCTTTCCTTTTATTTTTCCTTCGTGCTTTTCTCTGTCTTCTTTTCTTTTATGGTACAAGGTTTTCTTGGCCTAATACAGCCTTCTATCTTCCCCCTTTTATAGCCTTACATTCCCCTTTCCCCTATTCTGTTGCTATCTTAACTTATCTGCCATTCTTCTATTCTCTATCTTTATTATGAGACTTGCATTCCCTTTTCCCTTATCCTGCCGTTATCTTACCACTTCTCTCTCTCTCTCTCTTCTCTCCACGACCCCCCCCGCCCTTCCCCTCAACCCCCCGTAACCAAGGACGCGGTAATAAAGACGGGGAGAAAACAGCCTGACAAAGAGTTTTTTCGTCCTGGGTTTAATCTTGCACATTTTTAGGGGTTCCTGTTGCAGATAAGGTTAGGGTGTTTTTATGCTCGTCGTGAGAAGGGGACCAGGGATTAGCCGGCATTTTAAGACTTTATCGGGGGGGGGGGGGGGTCATGGGTAAGGATATACAGTAGGGTAGCATACATATATACATACAGACAGACAGACAGACATATTGACTGAACCAGCATACGTAATTACAGACAGAAAATATACCAGAACTTAAGATGAAGTAGGATAAGCTATGTACTCTTACATCAGTTTAAACTTTTCCTGAGACTATTTTGAGTTCAGGGATGAGCATGAAGTAACACAGAAATTATGTAACTAATTTCCTCACCCTAGTATGATGAGAAATTAGAGATACTACTATGAGAGAAAAAATGACTGTTTTTACATGCATTCGAATACGGAATCATATCGTTCATAACTACATTATTGATTCGACAATGAGGAAAAATATGTCGATGCGGACTTAGGTAACTTATACTTATATATAGCCTATTACCAAACTTACCTAAGAATGTGCCTTCTTTTAGGAATGAATTTGTAAATGTTGGGGAATTAGCAGTAACACAAGAGTAACCACTATTCCTGGAAGATGGAAAGACAAGACGAGAATATTATCCAGTCCTCGGCAACACTTGGTTCAGGAGTCCCACCGCTGCTCCAACAAAATGTCTGATGGCGCGCCAAGAAATCCAGTTGACTCAGAAGAGATCAGGACGATATCGCGCTTCGTCAACCTTTGGGATGTTTATACACCAACGATGCAATTCCGAGAGTGCCTGTGTGTAGGAGATGAGGTTCCAGACCTCGCTTTGTCCTTCAACTTGAGAACGCATGGGTTGTAGGGAGGTGACATCATTTTTCTACCACTAAGAGGAATCTGTTTATGGCAGAAAAGAATGAAGAAACTTCGTTGCTAAATTGTCTCCTACGTTATAATACAATTATATTGTTAATCCATAACGTTAACTTAATTCTATGAATTCTATAAAAAAAATCTTTGTTCCTTATTATATCAGACATTTGCTGGGCTGCTCACGGAGGAGCGCGCCAGTTGGACTTGGACCAAGGTTGTTTACTGGACTCGTGATAGGCCAGAGCATCCAGGAGCTCCGCCCACCTAAACCCAGCACGCCACGTCACTGGCTGGCCTGGTGAGTGTCCTGGACGGGTGAGCGATCTTGGCACGATACGAAGGAAAAATGCACACTGTCCTGACCAATCGAAAAAACCGCTTCATTAAGGAAAGAGGCTGGTGTTCCCTATCGCAAGACTTACAGAGGCGCGGGGAGAAGAAATTTATCACTGATTCTCTAGCATGTAACAAAAGTTAAAGTACATTTATGGAGAGGGACCATTTTTTGGGGGGTGATGGGCGAGAAAACTTCACGCGGGGAAGGATAACAAGGAAAACAAGAGACAGAGAGAGATGCGGATGGATGGACATAGAAGGTAGGAGGCTGCGAGGTAGATTGGAGAAAATGAGAGAACTCTGGACATACACACGAGTTACCCACAACAAGTGTCCCAAACTTCGCTTTAACTGGCGTTGACTTTAGAAAATTTGCATATCACAACTCTCACCTTTGTGATGAGCAGGTGAATGTCAACCCTCTTTTAGTACAAGCCTCGCATTCTTTTTTTTTTTTTTTTTTTTGCTTTCTTTAACATTATCTACAATGCCGAGGCAGTGTGACATAAATTTCTTACACCGTAGTCCCCTTTCTCTAAGCTTTTACTTCCTTCCCACCTCCCTATGGTGGTTAATTTAACGGCCATACTGCCAAGTTTTATGCTAATGTTAAAAATTAAGGAGGATTGTGGTGGTGTAGGAGACTGTCTGGGTTTACGCTGGGTGGGTACTCAGTCATTAGTCTCAAAGTCCATAACTATACCACCGTCGATGTGGAAGATAGTATGAAAAGGGGGTTTATATTATGGACCATTTTGTTATAGTGATTATAACCTTCATTCAGTTTTCCGAGCAAATGTCTCGGCAATGCAATGCTCCAAATGCATTAAATGGTCAAGAGTGGACCGATGTTGAAGGAATCCACTCTGTTATTCATTTTTTCCTTTATGCACTGAAATTAAACCCCAAGTAGATCATCCTTTGTAATACGTGGTGTCCTTTTATCTTGTTTAGTAAAAGAGCTTCGAATATAACAGGTTCTGCTACTGCCTATTACAGTAAAGATGAAGATAGTAAGTCCCGCCACTCATTTTGGTATCAGAGTACATGCACACAAATGTTTGGGTATATATAATCCTTTTTATTGACCCTTTCTGAGATGGAGCCGGAGGGTACAGATGTGTCGTAACTTTATGAATCAATGGCCAAGATCCTTATTGTGCCTTTGGAAGCGACACAAACTTAATCCTCTGATCTGCTATGGTCATGCCTTCTCATGTCCCAGTGTGGTGTAAGACGGTTAACATATACAGTATAGGAAGCGCACATAGGATATAGGGGACACTCAGGCACAATTCACCAAGCACCACAACGTGTTAAGAAATATATACAGAAACTTTTGTCATTGGTGGTCTATTGAGCATTTACATCAAATACTCTTATAATACGTTATGTATTTACTAATGTTGCAGTTTGTGACTAGTAGCTATTACTACACGTGAATAGCACTATACTATACTTGCTGAGATATACTGTATTTTAAATGTTTATAGCGAACGAATATACACTTTCCATCATATGATATGCCTATTCAGGGTATTGAGAGATAATAAGGAAATTTCTTAGGACACTTTCTATATTTTGTCTCTATATTATCGATACTTATAGGTAATGATATATTGAAGTTCTAAAATTATAGGCAACAGTAATTAAGATTTTACCAAGGGATATGTCGCATCTATCAATGCTTTTGCAGGCCCTCTTTCTAACACATTCTTTGTTTCTCTCCCATTTCCTTTCCCACTCTATGTTTTCCAATTTCCCAGGCTGCTAGTTACCGCCATTTCCCTTCCCTCCCCTTCCCCTTCCCTCCCCCCCCGTCCTCCATTACTAAGGGGAACCAAAGCGACCCCCTTTTACATGGATCATAAAACTGAACCCTAATGAAGTGTCGTTTTATATGTTCAGGACTCTTCTTCTCCCTTCGTTCCTTCTCCAAGCCTCCTCCTCTTCCTCCTCCTCGTCTTTTTCTTCTTGTTTTGTCTTCTAGCTTTTATCATGGTCTTCTTCTCACGCTTCTCTTTTCTGTTCTACCACTTTTGTTTCCCCCATTCGTAAATTTCCAGTATTACTTTCCCACGTTCCCCCTTTCTCTTTCTTGTCGTCGTTTCCACCCTCATTTCGCTGCCCCCTTCACTCGCCCCCACTGAACACAAAACAAATTAACACGCGTCTTCAATAACCCATGGAAAATCTATTACCCAATTCCCCTATATGTACTTTCTATTTCGACCCCCTATATGCAATGCACCCTCACAAACTCTTCTCTCACCATTCTCCCTAAACATTCTGAAGACTCCCCACTCATGCCACCCATCTCCCCCTCCCTGCTCCCTCCCACAATAATATAATATCCCTGTTTTCTAAACCCAATTGCCCCCCTATCACCACCACCACCTCCATCACCACCTCCACCACCACCATCACCATCACCACTACCATCATTCTCATTCTCTCGACTCTCGCCTTCTGTTCCCATGCAACGTAAAGCACCATTGATGTGCCCGTTCTCTTCAACACGAGGGGGTCGACTTTGCCACTTTTTCTTCCCCATGCCATTGCCAACACGTGCGTCGACGCCCCCATTGACACGTCTCATTTAGCACGTCTCTAATAGTTTTCTGACCGGGATCGTAAAATTGTTGTTACATGTAGAAGAGATGGAAAGAGTAAATATATAGGGGGGATGGGAAAATGGTGGAATGGGTTCTTAGATGAGAGAGAGAGAGAGAGAGAGAGAACAAAAGATAAAATAATGAAAGAAAAAGGGATAGTACACAGTAATAGAAACATCGAGAGAGAGAAAAATAAATATATAAATGAATATAAGAGACAAACACATGGGCAAAGAAAGACGAGTAAATCAGAAATAGCAAAGTTGTTCTAACCGCTAGAATACCGGTAATGTTGTAGAGTATAACTGAGCCCTTTTGACAATAGTAGGATATACGAAATAGGTGCCTCATACATACACAAATATATGGTATAATTTATGTTTGATATCAAGGGAGTCTGCTATACCACAACACCGTAAAGAAAGTCACTACCAAAGCCCCCTTAACTATTTTCTTAATGGCGTGCATCGTTAATCTCTAACATTTATGCCCATACGAGAATAATCGCCCGTTGTTACTATTTCCTTACGGCCATGGGGTAGGAAGGAAGGAAGGAAGGAAGGAAGGGGGAGGAGGTGAACGTCAATGAAGGAACAACGATAAACTTTAGGGTTGTATAGTCAGCAACAGTAGTAGCAAACACAAGGCATTATTCTACCCATATAAAGACGATCTATTTACGTTCTTGTAAGGGGAAATTTTCTTGTTGGTGAATTGGAGAGCAAATGATTCCTCCAAACTATGACAGGAAACAAATGTCCTCGGTGTGATCAATGGGAATTTTTTGTTTCGTGACATAGGCTGGAGGAATCTGTACCCTTCCAATTTACCTTTAAGGACCCTGTGATCGTGTATATATGAGACGTGGTGGCTTCTGGTTCCTCCTGACTATGCCGCGAAACAAGCTTCTTCAATATAGATGGTGTTTCGTGACAATATTTGAAGGACTCACTAGCCTCCAATTTTCAGGCTATATATATACAACATGGGGTTCCTTAAGATAGTGTTCCCTTAATTGCTTCCTAGGGTCCTTTTTTTGACCTAACTTGACCCTAACTACTGAGGGGCGATTGAAGGATACGCTATTATATGTTTCCTTGGCATTACCATTCGTCTCGAGGTTGGGTTGTAATACATGTACAATATCTATTCAAAGTCCAGCCTAATAAACCCTCGGTGTTAATTCTTTATCTCGTGCTTTTACTGGCAAGAAGTCCCATTGAGGCAGGAGTTCCGTGTTGGTAAATCTGGAGCAACGGATTCCTCCAAACTATTCCACGCAACAGGATACCATTATTTTTGTTCATATGGTCCTGTTTCCTGGCATACTTTGGAGGAATCAAGGCACTCCAATAAACTCAAAAGTGTACTACCCCTCTTAACCCAGCAATCGTCGCCACTGTTCCCCTTCCTTGTCATTCAGGTCCTGGCTATATAAGGGTTTCTTCCCCCCTTTCACTCTCTGGATATTGTATTTTTTTTTCTCTTTCCTTATACAGTAACTCCTGAGCCTTCAGTTGAAAAAAAAAAAAAAAAAAAAAAAAATAATGCCGATGGTGGTGAGTCATATCAGATTAATGCGTCTGAGATTATTTTTGCATATTTCCATTTAATTAACAGCATAAACTACTAATTGTTATTCCAACATTATATGCATCTTCACCTATAATCTCCATAGTTTTTATTTTATACCATGATGACAAAGAGACATCAACATACTATGGTCTTTATCCCTCACAATTTGTTCTCTATGGCATTATACTCCACACCTAAAATCAAGAACATTTAATCGTAAAAAGTATCGTAAACCCTCCGATAAGACAATCTGTAAGCTCCCGGACAAATAACACAGAAGAGAATGCGATAATAAGCAATCAACATCTTTACGGAAGCTGTTGTTAAAAGTTTATGGAGAAAGGGGCGTTTTAGGGGAGATTCAGCTGTAAATTTAGCTGAGTGGTTTGAGCCAGAAAGTGCAATCCCTCTCTAAAATGAGCTAAACCTGTCTTGCTTATGAGAGATAGAGAGAAAGAAAGACAGACAGACAGACAGACAGACAGACAGACAGACAGACAGACAGACAGACAGACAGACAGACAGAGACAGAGAGGGACAGAGACAGATATACATAGACAGTGAATCCCAAGTCTGTCAAGTGGTGGTGAAAGTGAAGAAATGTTTGGAGCCTGTGGAGTGGTGCTGGTGGTGGTGGTGGTGGTGGAGGTAAGGAAGCTGCTGTATGGTCTGATGGTGGCAAGGGAAAAATATGAAGAAATCGAACGAAGAGTTTGTTTGAGAACACAAGTGGGTGAGGAAATATGAATGTGAATATTATAGTTAGTGTGAGAAAGCCATGGGATACTTGGTAGAGATAAATATATGAAATGTTTGTAGAGAGAAAGCTATGAGATACGGGTAGAGATAAAACTATGAGATATTGATAGAGATAAGGCTATGAGATGCTGGTAGAATGCTATAGGATTTTGGCAACGATAAAACTCTTGGATGGTATATAGATAAGAAAATGACTAATTTTGACAAAGGGTCTGGATGAAGGAAAAGCTACATGAGTGTTGGGAAGCAGGAGTTGGGGCTGGGGGAGGGGGAGGGGGAGGGGCAGTGGAAGGGAGAGGGGCAGGGGGTGGAAAGGGGGGGGGGCTCTGGAGACATTGCCGGCCATATCTCATCTTTCCCATCTGGGCAAAAGACCCCCGGGAGAGCTTCTGGGAGCCACGAGTCGTAAAGACAATTCATTCCCTCGGCCAGACCCCCACCACCACCCCCTACGACAATGGCCTATACTCCTTCTTTTACGGGGATTCTATCTGCAAATGGCGAACAAGAGTCCCAGGGAGCCGGCCAGACCAGCGCCAGAAATCTGTTTTATCACCTTCTCCGTGTTCCCTCTTATTGCTGTTTCATTTCATCGAGAATGGTTGTGTTGGTTGGCGGAGGCGTTAGTCCAAAGTTTACCATGGTGCAGGGTTCGTTCCTTTGCTAAGTTTGGTTAGATGGTTTAGGTTCGTCTTCGTTATATCACACTAGGTCAGGTATGGTTTTGTTAAGTCTTTTCAGTTTATACTTAGAATTATTGAAAACGAGGTTGAGGAACATAATAATAGAATATGGACCTTCATTTCCCTGTGTTTTGATGTACTTGGGAATAATGTGTTTGGGTGTGAGTAGCGACCGACTAGGATGACGCTCCTTCATCATGAGTGTGGCGGCAGACTGAAGAAAATTTTAGCCGTAAAAGCGACGTTAATGGCGGCAAACAGCGGTAAAAGAGTTCGTTTAACGCGGCTATTTTGCTTGCAGGCGGCAAGGACGCCAACCACTTTCATAAATCTTGTGGAACTCTTGAGTACAACAGCCCAACAACAACGAAATGTTCTAGTAAAACTTATAAACGGTAATGTACCGTTCTTTCAAAACTGCATAATCATCGTTTCCACTGTAACGTAAACACAACTTTTAGGCAACGTTTGGAGAAGAATATATATACAGTATATATATATATATATTTTTTTTTTTTTGAGGGGGAGCCTGAACTCGTTTTCATGGACGCATGAAAAGTTTTTCCTGAAAGTCACGATGCTTCCAAAGGTCGTGGCTGTTTTAAAAGAAAGAGTGGATTTCAGGAGAGATCGTAAGCCATATACGGCTGAGTGAAGGTGATCATTTGATATCCTGAAGTCGTGAAACTTGAGCCTTTTTCTTGCAACTTTGAAGAGATTTTTTAGCTACGTTTCTAAAATGCTGTTTTCCTATAAAATATTAACAAGGAAACACATATTTACACACAATATATTTACACAGAGGTTTTTCTTTTATCACTATCGCTTATCAGTGTCATGTAAGTGGGAAGGAACCATCTTTTGTTGAACATTTATAGACAACATTTACAACAGGGCAATATTTGAGGAAACAGTCAATTTTACAAACTTTCTTGCTCAGAAAAATACCATATTCAGCATTTACATGTAGAAATATAGCTATGATGACGTGAGTGTTTTATTAGAGTTTGTGTTTATGGTGTTGAGGAATTCAGAGGAGAGTATACTTTTGCCAGGAAACAGGACCAGAAGAGCAAAAATAATGGTGGCCTGTTGCTTGGAATATTTTGGAGGATTCAGTTACTCCCGATTTACTAGCAGTATACTACCTCCTTAATGATCTTGCATGGAGGAACCCAGCGAGTGTCTTCCCCGATGACTTATGTAAGAGAGGATGAGAAGGTAATCAGAGAGATGGGTTGTGATTGAGTTAGGGCGACCGTGACTCAACCCACGAGAAAGGTATAATAGAATTAGTGTGGGGGAGGATTTGGTCAGGTCTTAGGGGCGAGGGGCTGGGAGAGTGTGTGTGTGTGAGGGGGATATAAGATGGGGGACATAAGTAAGATGGAGGGAGAGGGTGAAATTTAGAGTACGTGTGTTGAAGGGGAGAGTTTAGTTCTGGCATTTTTGTAGATAATGATTCCTCCAAACTCATTCGAGCAACAGAACACCATTATATTTGTCCATTTGGTTCTGTTTCGTGGCATACTTTGGAGGAATCAAGGCACTCTAATGTATCAAACGTATACTATCCCCTTAAGAGAGAGGGAGGGTGGACGGTGTGAGAGGTTCAGTTGGCTACATAATTCCCGGTACAACCCTCTCCAGTAACCAGTGACAATTTTTCCGATATTTATTTACCCGTGTCATCTTAAAATTCGACTTCTTCTTCTGTCTATGGAATCTCCTACTGGGGGCTAAGGAACTAGATTCTATATTTTATGCTGAGGATTATAGATAAGAAGGTGAAGCTGGAATAAAAGTTGAGGTATGTTTAAACAGTATGAAGCTCTGGTGTTATTTATTTATTCTCCGTCGTGATCCTTCCGTGAAATGTGGCGTGCAAAGACCACAGACTTTAATTTGTTACTGTAAATGGCAGATACGGGACAAGTTTTGTAATCTCAGGAAAAAGAAAGGACGAAAATTTTAGTGTAAGATATTTTTCTGCACTTAAAACATTCTAGGGCTGATTAAAGTATCATGTTTACCAATACATAATAATATATAATTTTTTGTATGTATGTCACCTTCACATCAAAAGTACAAATATATTTTCTTCTATACGCCTCGTGAGTAATGTCGCGACCCGTTGGTGTGTCCGCCGTAACAGTAGCTATAACAACAATAACACCGCCCACAACACCTTCCATAAACACCGTAATAACGTGGCGTAATTACACGATCTCTGACCTAATATCCGCAGGTCTGAGTTATGTGTGAGGCCTCGGTGGGGGTGGGGGTGGAGGGAGGTGAAGGGAGAAGCAGAGAGGGAGGTGAAGGAAGATGCAGAAAGGGAAGATTATGCTTCGTGGTCGGTCATCTTCCGGAGTTTAAAATAATGATCAGGGGGGAGTGTTCCTCAGTAATTTTATGCATCTTCTTCGTCCCTACAACCAGAGTTTTGTTATCATGGTGATTTTTTATATTTTCTTATATTTTATTCATTTTCTTTTCCTTTTGGAGATAATTTTAGTAGCAATTGAGGATCCACGATCTTTAATTATATATTGTACGCTTTTTGTATAATTGTATAATTAATCTGCAATACTTACCAGAGATAAAAGATTGTATCAAACAAACAGTTGCTACACACTCTGGGGAGAGTTGGTAAAGAAAAAATAATCATTGGTTTGCATGTGAAATAATTATGATAAAGCAAAAATTAAGCAAATGGTAGCGAATGAATTAGTAATATTAGAAAGGTTAATGTTTCTTGTGAAAAATACAGAACATGTAAAATTATAGGAAACTACGGACTGATGTGCAAATGTATATATATATATATATATATATATATATATATATATATATATATATATATATATATATATATATATATATATATATATATATATATATATATATATATATATATATATATATATATATATATATATATATATATATATATATATATATATATATATATATATATATATGAGAGAGAGAGAGAGAGAGAGAGAGAGAGAGAGAGAGAGAGAGAGAGAGAGAGAGCTGGGAACATTGAACGCGTGCAACAAAGGTGAGATTTATTGTTTTATTATACTTGCACCATTTATGGTGTAGGTGTGTGTGTGTGTGTGTAATTATGACAGATGGTGTGGTGCACGTGAGTATATGTATATGTGTTGTTTCGTAAGTGTGTGTTCGCGTATGTATGTGTATAAAATATTCACACAATCTGTACAATAAGTAAGGTGGTATTTACGTTTGAGTGTGTGTGTGTGTGTGTGTGTGTGTGTGTGTGTGTGTGTGTGTGTGTGTGTGTGTGTGTGTGTATGTATGTGTGTGTGTGTGTGTGTGTGTGTGTATAGTCCTTCTTGTTTATGACTACTTGTTTGTCGAGCTGTACATTTGCGAGTGTTTCATATGCATGAGAGCTTATCTTTGCCCTTGCGTTTGTTTTACAGCAGCTGTGTGTGGTATAAGAGAGAGAGAGAGAGAGTGAGAGAGAGAGAGAGAGAGAGAGAGAGAGAGAGAGAGAGAGAGAGAGATAGAATAGTTGAATAAGCCAACTGTTGCCTTATTTGATATTTTCAACTCTGTCTAAATAATTTCCTCTGAATAAAGTCACTTGGTTTCCTTCATGACAATAAAAATGTTCAATTTAAAATTTCCTGAGAAAATTTTCAGAATAGAATAGAATTAAATTATTATACAAGTTTCTTTTTCCCGTCTATCCAAAAAAAAAAAATACTGTTAGTTGTTCTATTAACCCTTATTTTTACCATGATTTATTTTTTCCTCATCAAACATAAAGTTGGGATAATATAGATTAGAGACTTGTGACTGTTAATTTGTTATCACCGAACGTTGTAACTTCCATACAGTGTCGTTTCAGCATCCGCCTATCTTAGTTAGTTAAGATAAGCGAGCCATTTGGGTGTCATTCCTGTGTAAATGACTGGGATTTTCAGCCTTAATTAAAGTGTTGGAGATTTGCTCATATAATATAGACTTGATCCAACCCAACACTTTACTTTCCTTCATCCATCTTGCTATCAGTCTTTATATTATATACGTGGTAGTATACTCAAATAGCTTTTCCTTTTCCTTTTCCTTTTCCTTCTCCCGCTATCTTGGCACCGAGAATTAGCATAAATACGATTCCTTTCTTCTATTGCAAGTCGGAAGCTGTGAGGTCATTGGCTGGTTGACTGTAAACTCGGAAAGCGTCTCACTGTGATTGGTCAGCTGATGGACGCTTCATGGCATCCTGTTCAGTGTTCGATTCACTTTATCTCGGCTTCGTATGACTTCCATATCGTCTTTTTTTATATATACCGGAAAACATACTTATCATAATAACTTAGCAACAATATATTTTAGCATCTATTAGCTCCATTATGGCTACTATATCTCAATAAACCAAATAATGCAAAATGTTTATGGGTCACTTTTTCAGTCAGGGTAGAAACGCAATGTGGATCGATGAGAGGAGAGGGAGACTTGGCGAGGGAAGACGAATGCATACAAATTGATCATTAGACGAACTCCGAGGGTGGCAGACTCACGAGTTTGTTCCCGAGTATAGAGGACTGGACTGTTTGTATGTGTCAGATTGGTTCCTGGACGCTATATATATCTGGAAAAAAAGGGGACACATTTATTTTATCAGAAAGAGGGGGTGAAAAAAAGTATTCACTCTGTTTGTGTTGTTCTTTTGGTTATTTAATACGATACTGTTAAATACATTTTTGGTTTAAGAAAAAGGAGAAAATATTAGTTATACTGTATAATATATCCATAAGGAACTAACCTAAGTATAGTAACTTGCTAACTCCTATCCACAATTACCCTGCATAATATCATCTTAATTATTGGATGTACTACCCAAACTTTCACATAACAATAATTAAAGTAATATAACATCAGGTTGGTGTTTGTATGTCTTTCTCTCTATCACCTTCTCCCTCGTGGAACAAAGTCATAAGGAGGTGTGGGAATAGGGGTACAGGCTTGGGGTGGGTAGAAAGCCTGTCCCCCTATTCCCACACCCCACCTAACCCCCCAACCCCCTCCCCCCCAAGCTTGTCCCCCTACTCCTGCACCCCCCAAAACCCCTCCAAGCCCGTCTCCCTATTCCTGCACCCCCCAAAACCCCTCCAAGCCCGTCCCCCTATTCCTGCACCCCCCAAAACCCCCAAGCCTGTCCCCCTATTCCCACACCCCCTTAACTGGAATTGCATCGATAAATTGCTAAGGTTTTGCGACGGTCTTGTAACTCTCTTGTTTGTCTGGAAATGGAGAAGGAGGAGGAAGAGAAAGAGGAAAGGTCAAGAACGTGGAGGAGGAGAAAGAAACACAATACCTTCCCTATATTGAATAACACACTATAAATTTCTAGCGGACTCTAAACCAAGATTTTAACTATGTAAACCTGCCTTACGTGTGTACAAAGATTTCGTTAGCAACACTTATATAGGCTAGCTTTACACACATGTAGACTTCCCTCGACACTTAAGTGGATGCCTATCGGAATGAACCATGAAGTAAACCCCACAATTGGTACAAAAAGATTAGAAAAATATAAATAAATAAACATACGGCTTATCACACTGTTGGACATGGCTGTATGGTGGGAGAACATTATTTTTATAATTATATATGAAAAAGATACATACATATACGGCTTATGGCGGGAGAACATTTTTATATATATTTTTTTCAGTCTGAAGGTTATCCAGGTAAACATACAGTGCTATTAGGAGAGGAGGACTGATCTCTGGAATATATATGGCCCACTAAGGTGCCGTCTTCATCCTCCTTTTACGTCCCTGCTACCTGAGCCCCCTTTCCACCCGCGGCCCCGTGTATTCTCCAAGTGTGCTTCATTTGGGGATATTTTTCACCATAGGACCTGAGCCCACACCTACTGTATATACCTCTTTTCCAACCAACCCTTATATTATTCTCTAAGTGTGATTTTATTTCTTATATTTCGGGCTTTATTTTATTTTTATTTTTATTTTTTTACCAGGACCCATACCACAGTTAATTATCAGGCCAGCATTATTTTTGTTAATCTGGTCTTGTTTCCTGGCTGGCATACTTTAGAGGAATCAAGGCGCTCCAATCATTATTTTTGTTAGTCTGGTCTGCTTTTTGGCTTGAAGTTTAGAGGAATCAAGGCGCTCCAATCATTATTTTTGTTAATCTGGTCTTGTTTCCTGGCATACTTTAGGGGAATGAAGACGCTCCAATCTACCAAAAGTACATACATAGACTCCTACCCCGTTGATACACCAAGATCAGACCCACACACACACACACAAGAGCCTCAACCTGTGTGTGTACAAGTGGAGAGCAAACCAACCCCAGCCACCCTTCCTTCCTGTTGGTGTTTATCTTCTTGTTGAGGGTTTCTTCGTTTACTTTATAGCATTATATTTCTTTCCATCGTATTTATCTCCCCTCTGTAAATTTCTCTATATACAACCTTCCCTTCCCATCTCCATTAACATTTCCACCTTCCTCTCTGTTCCTTAAAAGACTTATTGTATCCAAAGCTGTATACAGAATCAAAGAAGGTGTGACAAAATTATATGTTTTTTTTTTTATATATATCGAAATAGGTTTGTTGCAAAATCTGATGTTGAGTTGATGACGTGGCAAAAAACAACAACTAAAGAAATAACAAGAAGGATGTTGATAATATTACTTTATGTCGCTTAATTAGCTTCCTATTAAGTGAGTATATAGTGTAATGTTGGTAAATCTGGAGCAGCTGATTCCTCCAAAATATTCAAAGCAACAGGATACAATTATGTTTGTTTCATGGCATCATCATCATTATCTTTTTCTTCCTCCTCTCGTTTCTCTTCTTCTTCATCTCCTTCTTTCCTTTCTTCAACTGCTTCTTTTTCTTATCCTCCTCCTCCTTTTTATCCTCCTCCTCCTTCTCTTCTTCTTTCTCATCCTTTTTCTTTTTGTCCTCCTCCTCCTCCTCTTCCTTTTTCTTTTTATCCTCCTCCTCCTCTTCCTTCTTCTTTTTATCCTCTTCATCCTCCTTTTCCTTCTTCTTCTAATCCTCCTCCTCCTCCTCCTCCTCCTCCTCTTCCTTCTTCTTCTAATCCTCCTCCTCATCCTCTTCTTCATCCTTTTTCTTTTTATCCTCCTCCTGCTCCTCCTCCTCTTCCTTCTCGTTCATTTTTCAAACCAACACAGGAATGATTTAAGTGAAAGTAATTGTATACCGTAGTGTAATGATCCTATCACTTATACAACGCCACACGCATACATACATACATACATACATACATACATACATACATACATACATACATATACTTAATTGGCTTATTATACTCTTTATTGGTCTTAATCTCGACTTAGCGCCTTCATGCTACATCACTGCTTTGCATTTTACAACCATAGATTATTGAAGAGAACATGTTGCTACTAGACAGGAGAGAGAGAGAGAGAGAGAGAGAGAGAGAGAGAGAGAGAGAGAGAGAGAGAGAGAGAGAGAGAGAGAGAGAGAGAGAGAGAGAGAATGTGTGTGTGGGTGTATTTTTGAGAGAGAGAGAGAGAGAGAGAGAGAGAGAGAGAGAGAGAACTTTTACGTGTGCATGTGAGTATGAATATTACTACTGCATTGTTTGTTGATATATTTAAAATCAGTAATCTGTTTATAGGCCTATGTATGTATCTGTCCATAGGCCTATATATGTAGTTACTAAGTCTGCAAGAATATATAGTTTAAGTATTGTGCACATATTATGCCATCTTGCAATGTTAACATGCTTGAAATATTGAACAAATATATTGGCATTTGATCAATTTTCTTGTAATTTTTTTTAATATGTTTGGAAAATAATATACTCTAATTTTGGCACTAGGTCTTTTTTTCTTGCAATGTTGATATGTTTGGAAAATAGCATTGTTATTTTGGCATTTGGTCAGTTTCCTTGCAATGTTTTTTAATATGTTTGGAAAATATATACTCTAATTCTGGCACTAGGTCAATTTTCTTGCTTTAAATGAGGGGAGGTTGTTCACTGACTTCACTTCACCTGATAAATGAATAACACGTGGATTCTGGTCCCATACACTTACTCACTCACTCACCCACTCACCCACACACACACCCACACACTCACCCACCCACACACTCGCTCACACACACACTCACTCACACACACACTCACCCACCCACCCACTCACTCACACACTCTTCCTTTGTCGAGTGTTACTGTGTGTTTATATCCCCACCCATAAAACCTGTCTTATCTATAGCACCCAGCCAAGGCAACCAACCAACCACTAGGCTCCTCTAATTAAAGGTGTATGTTGTGTTGTGTTGTGTTGTGTTGTGTTGTGTTGTGTTGTGTTGTGTTGTGTTGTGTTGTGTTGTGTTGTGTTGTGTTGTGTTGTGTGTTGTGTTGTGTTGTGTTGTGTGTTGTGTTGTGTTGTGTTGTGTTGTGTTGTGTTGTGTTGTGTTGTGTTGTGTTGTGTGTGTGTGTGTGTGTGTGAGAGAGTTCCTGAGTGTTCCTCCAAAGTTTGCCAGGAAACAGGACCATATGGAGATTGACAAAAGTAATGGTGTCTTGCTGCTTGGAATAGTTTGAAGGAGGAATCGGTTGCTCCAGATTTTGCAACAACACCATACATACATACAACACCCCTTCAACTGTTGCTCTCCACGTGGGTGTTGATTATATTATACTCTTCCGGTAATATTCCCTCAGGTTTTATAGAGGCTAATACTCATTCTTCAAACGTAGTCTTAGGTTTATAATATGGTTAATTATTTTTTGTGAACACGCTGCATGGTCTTTCTCGTTATTAAGTTTTATTTTGTAATGTTTTTATTTTCATCAAAACAATCTTTTAGAAAATTCATCTTTTCAATCAAGTGTGCTTATGAGTTATTGAGATTTAAGGGGGTGCGGGAATAGGGGGACAGGTTTGGGGGAGGCTTAGGGGGTTGCGGGCTTGAAGGGGTTAGGGGGGTCGGGGGGGTTTAGGGTGGTACGGGAATAGGTGACAGGCTTTCAACCCACCCGAAGCCTGACCCCCTATTCCCGCACCCCCTAAACCCCACCAAGTCTGTCCCCTACTCCCGCACCCCCTTAAATGAGACCAAAAAATGTTGCTGTATTTGCCAGAGGAACAATGAGAATTATGTATTTGATCAAAGTTATAAATTATTCCTTTGCATTGCCACTGATTGGGAAGGGGGGGGGGGAGTAGAGGCAGGTGATGCAGGTGGGAGCCATAACAAAGTGGTAGAATAATAATTTAGTGGAGAGAAATGGCGATGATGTAAGGAAGTAAGAATAAAAAGAAACCAACCAAAATTAGCGACAAATAGATATTAATTAATAGATAGAGAAAAAATATAGAAATACATGAAGAAAGAGAAAGATAGAGAATAGAAGGTAAAGAAAGACGCACACATACACACACACACATAATATAAATATATATAAAGAGAGAGAGAGAGAGAGAGAGAGAGAGAGAGAGAGAGAGAGAGAGAGAGAGAGAGAGAGAGAGAGAGAGAGAGAGAGAGAGAGAGAGAGAGAGAGAGAGAGAGAGAGAGATGGAAAGAGCACCGAAAAAGTTAGTTGGAGAGGAGGAGGAGGAGGAGGAGGAGGAGGAGGAGGAGGAGGAGGAGGAGGAGGAGGAGGAGGAGGAAGAGGAGGAGGCGGACAGAAAGACAACATTCCTTAGTGATCGTCAATATATCATACACACGTCAATTCAAGAGACAGGTGACATGAGGAGACGGATAAAGATGAGGGGCAAGAGCAGAGGTGGATAATGAGGGTGGGAAGAGGAGTAGATAGGAAGAAATAGAGAGAAAAAGAAAGATAATGAGAGGAAAGAGGAGTGGTAAGGAAGAAAACTTAGAAAGTGAAAGATAATGAGTTGAAGAGAAGGAGGTCGATACAGAAAGAGGAGAAGGGGATGGGGGGAAGACGAATAGGAGGAGGAAGAAGAGGAGAGTAATGTGAGAAAGAGGGAAAATACAATGAGGATAGAATGGGAGGAGGAGGAAACTAATGAGGGAAAGAGGAGGAGGAGGAGGAGGAGGATAATGAAGAAAATAAATTAGAAAGGAAGCAAAGGGTTAGGCGAGTCAAGAAGAAAAATAATTCCCTCACTGTGACCCCCATGCATGTACTAACTCCTCTTATGCACTCCTTCCCAAAACGTCATGCAGTCATCAACCTTCATGTACATCCCTTCCTAATGCTGCACCTTATGTCCTTCCTTACCTGTTCCTCATTCCCTTACCCTTCCTTACCTGTTCCTCATTCCCTTACCCTTCCTTACCTATTCCTCATTCCCTTACCCTTCCTTACCTGTTCCTCATTCCCTTACCCTTCCTTACCTGTTCCTCATTCCCTTACCCTTCCTTACCTGTTCCTCATTCCCTTACCTTTACCTCACACACCCACCTCCAGACATGGTAACCTTACAGCCATTATCCTATCTAAAGCCCTATTCCTCAGTTGTTGTTTTCTGCCCACGTCACCAACCTCCCATGCTGCTCCTCTCATTCCGTCGGTCGCAGTTGTTTGGTTTAGACAGATTCTTTTTTTTTCACGAGTTTTGTCTTTTAGTGTGCAGTCAGTATAAAATTTCGTGCATCAGGTGAATGAAAGTTAGCCATCTGAATGCATCCCAATTAAACTGATGCCAACAACTATAATTTCGTGGGCATATCATTCGAATGTGTTGCAAGACTCTTGGACGTGACTGTACATTCTCTAGCTTCCACTATCCCTTCCTTGCCCAGACCAACCCCAGGCCACACACAACCATGGACCCACCCCGTAGCGTTGCCTAGACTCTCCTGATCAGTATGCCAGGAGGGCGGGCGGGGGACATTCCAGAGACGGGCAGTCCTGACGAGTGAGCCAGCCGGCGTGACACCACAATGGAACCTGGCAGCGGGTGGGAAGGACGAGGACGAGGAGGAGGGGGAAGAGGAGGAGGGGGACGAAGAGGAGGAGGTGGAGGGGAACGAAGACGAGGAGGTGGAGGGATAAGAGGAGGTGGAGGGGGAAAAGGACGAGGAGGGGGAGAGGGAAGAGGAGGAGGAGACGGGGACGAGAAGGACAAGGAAGAGGAGAGGGACGATGAGGAGGGGGATGTACAGAGAAGGACTAGTACGATATTAGAGGAGAGTACTGAGGGGGGTCAGTTTAGTGCATGGGAAAGGGGTTATTGAGGGAGTTACATGAGTGGGGAAAGGAGTATATGTTGAGGGAGTTGTGTGAGGGGACAACAGATTAATGAAGGAGTGGAAGGAGTATTGTGGGAGCTTTGCGTGGTGGTAGGGGAAAATAATTTGGAGGGAGTTTATATGAAGGAGAAGAAAGTAGAGATTGAGTTATGTGTGTTGGTAAGAAAGCAGTGTGTGAATTGCATGGGTAGAAAAGGAATAGAGAGAGGGTGTAAAATAAATGAAAAGGAAGTAGAAAGGGAGTTTGTTGCATGAAATAGGAAATATGAGTTGCACGAAAGCGAGAAGAATAAAGAAAGAGCTAATTTAATGAATGAGAAGGGAGTAATTGGAATGTATGAAAGGGCACACTGGCATTAGAGGTCCATATGGGTTACTTGGGGCTACTATAGTATAATTATTTTAGGGAAGTGCAGTTTTATGAACGTTTTAATGACCAAAATTTCCTCTTTTCGTCGATAAAAAATAAAAGCCAAAACTACACTTCAATTTTTGTTTTCTTTTGCACTGTCCTCACTCGTGTTGGTTCATTAAAGTTCTCTTCACACAGCTGTCCTTCTAAACCATAATAATGTGTTCCTTCCTTGTATCCTTCATTGCCATCACCTTCCCTCCCTCCCTCCCTCCCTCACAATGCCTCTTCTCACTCACACTCACACACACACTCTACATGTTTGTCCTCTCCTTATGGGGGAAGATGCCTATACATACAACACATTGGAACCTAGCGATTCCTCCAAAACATGCCACAAAACAGACCACCAAATCAGCAATGTAATGGACAACCAGTTTCATGGAATAGTTTGGAGGAATACTCTTGACTCCAAGTTTGCCACCATGCAACACTTTATTACCTCCTTAAGTCTCCTCCACACTCACTCCTCCGGTTCCTCAGTCTCCCTTTCCCCATTGAAGAGTTCAGTGAGGCAGCCACAACCTCCAAGATAAACCTCCTTGTGTGGCCAAGCGTCTGTCCTCCACAATGCACACCAAGGTTAAGGGGATATTGCCCTGTGGGAAACTTAGAGGGATTCTCCCATACTAACTAATACGAAATATATAGTGATTCTCCCATACTAACTAATACGAAATATATAGTGATTCTCCCATACTAAGTAATAAGAAATATATAGTGATTCTCCCATACTAACTAATACGAAATATATAGTGATTCTCCCATATATAGTGATTCTCCCATATATAGTGATTAATTTTCCCATACTATAAACAATACGAAACAAATCTCCTTATATAGTAAATGTTGAGGCTGTTTGTTCCTGACCTCATGGGTGTTTGAAGGAGTTAGTTGTCCTTCACTCCACCAATATGAAATGACACTGTAAAATTATCTAGTCAATGTTGATACTAAAATTGTTCTATTTTCATTTCCCTAAAGTTGCGTTTTGAAAATGTCTCTTAAAATATACCAAACCTTCCCATTTGATGAGTGTCCCTGTGAAATCTACGACAGAAAAGTAGTTTATTAATAGTTTTAAGCACTTAGAATCAAAACTTTTTCTAGGAACACGATAAAGCTGCTGTATTGTGGAGATTTCTTCAATTGAATAATATAATTGGATAAAATTAATGAGATGTTCTAAAGCAATGCTGGGATTATTTCAGGATTGATGGATTTTTATATGTTATTATTATTATTATTATTATTATTATTATTATTATTATTATTATTATTATTATTATTATTATTATTATTATTATTATTATTATTATTATTATTATTATTATTATTATTATTATTATTATTATTGTTTTTTTGTTGTTGTTTTTTTGTTTTTATTCCAACGCCTTAAATTTCGTTTGACATTGATAAACTTGATAATAATAATTATTTCATTCTATAAAAATGGAAATATTTATCCAACAGCACGAAAATATATTAAGGAAGTAGTACAGTGTTGGTAAATCTGGAGCAAATGATTCCTCCAAACTATTTTCAGCAACAGAACACCATTATATTAAAAAAAAAAAAAAAAAATCTTGTGGTCCCGTTTCTTGGCCTGCTTTGGAGAAATCAAGGTCCTCCAATATACCAAAAGTGTATTACCCCCTTAATTAAAGGAGCAGAAATTCATTTATAATAATAAATACCTCAATTGTATATAGTTTTCCCTGAAACAAAATTTTTAGATAACATAAGTAGATAAGTATACAATAATACATCCTTAATTTTTCATTTCTAATTAATTTAAAAAAATAATAATAATTTAAGTAATATCAATAATTCATTTTGCTCAATAGTGCTGTAAAACATTAGAAAAATTATGTAGCTATGAATAATCAGTGGAATAATATTATGCTTCATCTTGCAGCTGTTAATAAATTTTGATTATTATAAATAGGCAACAAAGAATACCTCATATTTATCAGTATTATAATAACTCAGTAACTGTTGCACACTAGACAAACATCATCAGAGTTTTATTCTGATTTTATATTCTGTTTTTATTTATTTATTTATCTATTCTTATTTATTCACTTATTTATTTATTATTGGTGGCTATTTAGTAAACACTTTCTTAGGTCGGACATAGTGTTCCTTAAGATAGTGCTTCCTTTTTTCTTAAGATAATTACACTGAATCTCTGCAGTTAACTAAATTTTGCGTGTCATTTTTGCTGTCTCCAAAATAATACATAATTTTAATGCCAGAAATACTATACAGACTCGCACCTCCAAGAAATTCTTATTTAAAATCTCGATAGCGACGACATAGGATAGCGACAACTATTTTTGGGAAAACATTGTTAGTGGTTTTTGGAAATTCACTATATAATGGTGAATAACGAAGGCAGCCAAGTGTATAGAGATAATATAGATTTTCATATAAGCAAACATAAGAAGAACACCAACGAGATATCTATTTATATATTTATTTTTATTTATTTTCACATAATGGAAGAAGAGTTGCGTTGACGGAGTGTCGGGAGTTTAGAACTATACAGCGTGCGGAAGACAGCGGTCACAAAATTGTCCCAAGTCCATGTATATTTCTATCTTACCCAGTGAAATTATATTAGTACTTTGAAAGATTAGTTACAAAGTTTAGCAGATAAACAATTAATTAAAGATTAGTTACATAGTTCAGCAGAATAATACTTCATTTATTCCCTGTAATATATAGTTGAGAAATTAGAATAAAATACATGCATGGTGCAAAGTAGTAGTGCAAAGTTAACCTAATAATAATTAATACCTTAACTCAGTCAGAGGTTAAGCAAACATAATATGTATGTTAGGAATTAAGAGTAAGTACTATATATAGGGTAAATGATAAAAAAGGGTAGCAGGAATAATATCAAAAGCAAATACTAGGGTAAATAAAAAAAAATAAGTGGCGATTGCAGTATACGACAAGTAGAGACCTGTTTTGTGGAATTGTTTGGAAGAGTTGATAAGCTCCAATTCACTAAAAACAAAATGAATGACTCCTTTAAGGACCCTGTGATCGTGTATAAAATTGGAAACTTCTGATTCCTCTTGACCATGCCACGAAACAATCTCCTTCCCTATAGATGGTGTTTCGTTTCAATATATGAAGGACTACTATTTCTTCAACTTTTAGACTACATCACAGGGTCCTTTAAGATTATAGACCACTGCTATAGTAAGACACCCATGTAAGAGTTAGCCAATACTCTTCCTCTTTTATATACACATCTGGCCAACTTTGGTAGGATATATACTCTCTCGCCATCCATCAATGCATCCTTTCCTCTTACTATGATTTATCCTTCCTCAAACTCAATGTGTCTAGGCATCTCGAAGGTAATTGGACATGATTTTGAACTTATTTTCCTTTTTTTTTTTTTTTTTCCCCCAAGTGAAGATATTATAGCTGAGGGGGTTTCTTAATTGCCTGAAATCCCCTCCCAACTTTTACATATTTTCATCATTTTTTTTTTCTTCGATACAGAAAAATATACCTCATGGTTAATAAAGATGAACAAACTAACTATATTTAACAAAGGTGCATGTACTAACTAACTGTATTATAGCTTGCATGTGACTATACTAAAGCAACACCTGCATGGCACGACAAGAAAAGCTACAATCATACAGTTTTTGTGGTATATACATGTTGCCTATTACACGTGCTTCTTCCTCTATACCCCGTCACTCATTCTAGAGCCTCTCGCTTCTCGTCCCGTGTCCAGACGTCGTAATGACTGAGATATTGGCTGTAAATAACCATCCCTGTCAACTATTAAAAGCTGGTGATAAAGTTGTTGCAGCCCTGAAGTGTCCGATACATACAGCTGCTACCATGGATGCAGACTGTCTGTGATCGGGTGTATAGTCAGACACTTTGCTTGTATTCCATCTAGCTTTAATTGTATACCACTGGATCTAACTTTGTAACTCTGGATCTAATATACTCGTACAATCTCAAGTAGATGTTGTTTAGCGTTATGATATTTTCAGCGTTAGCCAAACATAATTATAGCATGTTGAAGGTACTTAATCCATCAGCCACTATGACGAGGAAAGTGATATTGTATTGTATATGTCTAGCGGCGAGCAGAAGGAGGAGAGATTCTGGTTCTCCTCCTACACTCAGTTATTAAATTTTACAAAAGCAGTGAGCTTGTTCTACCAACTCCAAGACATCTGCCTTTTAAGAACCCATGCATAAGTATTACAAATTGGTAAAAGCGAAGAACTCAACACAGAGATTTACCTTACTATGTGAACAGGTATAATGCTTCTGATATATCAGCTATAGCTAATGAATGCATCTGGTTGATAAAAAATGATGTTTAAGGAGGAAATATTTGTGACCGAGATAATGATGGCTGTAGTACACGATGGTGCGCCACAATATACTAGAGATGGACGGGTTCTATAGCAAGTATTTGATTGTTTTAACCAATTAAGGTGTCACGTGTTTTACCTGAGAAATTGTTTGAATAAAATCATGGAAAATATGAACTGATAATATGCAGAAAACAAATGAAACTTACCTTTGGCTATCATGTTCACTTCGTCATCTGTAAAGAAATTTTAAAATATATTAATTGGATTAAATATAATTGTTTTGCGGTGTTCTTCAATTTATTGGATTAATATCTGTCTTTCAGTATCAATTATTTTTCTGATGCACATAATGACATTGTAAACTAATATTAATAATATATCCTGCATATTAACCCAGGAAATTATTCAAAAAAATCTCTATAATAACTGTTGAGAGATATACTGTTTGAAAGTTAAGAATAACTTTTTGATGATGAATGTTAGAAATAGATTGTAAGGTGATCTTTTCCAATGACTGTAGGGTAATATTTTATTGTTGTAGGATATTTATTCATTGAATTCGTCCAGACCCATAAAAGGCATACTGAAATTTATGAAAACAAGGGTTAGTTTCTGCAACCCATTTCATGAATTAAGTGTCAGGGATATCTCAGCTGTGGATTTCATGAACTACATAAATAAATAAATACTGTAAGTGTCAAGGAAATCTCAGCTGTGTTTTTCTAAGATTTATGTACCTTAGAATAATTATTTCTTGTTGCGTTATGCTGGAAATTAATCCTCAGAAGACGTATAAGTAAAGTATATATGTGTCTTGGTTTAAAGGTAAGAGCTTCAACAATCAGAGTCATAGACCAGGGAGGTACAATTAGGATTCCTGACTGCGACGAGGGTGTTAAGGGGGTGTGGGAGTAGGGGACAAGCTTGGGGTTTTTTGGGGGGTGCGGGAGTAGGGAGACAAGCTTGGGGGGGTTTGGGGGGTGCGGAAGTAGGGAGACAGGCTTGGGGGGTTAGGGTGTGTTTGGGAACATGGGACAGGATTTCTACCCACCCCACCACAAGCCTGCCCCCTTACTCCCGCACCCCCCAACCCCACACCTGTCCCCCAATTCCCACACCCCCTTAAAAATACTGTGTAGTCGTTTATAAGGCTTAGATAGAGTAGAAAAATCCCTTCCAATGGGCTTTTAACCTTATAATAATAATAATATGAAATGAAGTCACGATTGTTCAGTGTAACATTTAAAATATAAGGCTGTAACTCAGAAATAAAGCACAATATTTTTAGTAGAGAATATAATAGAAAACCCTCAGCTTGAAGTTGATTTCCCACTTTCTATGATAGCATACTTTTTCTACGTTCAGCCATCTCTGTTACTATGACAACGGGCAATGCGAGGTTGTCTCATAAATTAAGAGAAGCCCCTCCCATTAACCATTCCAGCTGAGAGAGAAACCAATGACAGCGCGAACCTCTGATGGGGCGGAGACTTGCATCCTCAGCAACCAATGGCACGGTTTGTTTACACTTGTGATGTCACTTCCTCTTGACTCTCATTGGTGGCTTGTGCTGTCTTCAAATTATTAACTGTCGGAGATAATTTGTTTTCCAGTCGTGCCATTGGTACAGGGTCGAACTAGGAACGTCATTTCTATTGGCCACGTTGTAGTAAGATTCATTGTGGGATAAATCAGGGAACTCTTCTGAATGACGCAAGACGGAAATCAAAATGTTTCCTCCTATACTATACCAGCTTCACTGATCTTATGGGATTCTCTTTCTATGACACTGAGAGCTGGAAAGTAAATAAATCTCTCTTCCACTGCACGTGTTGGCGTTCATATTTCCCCCTTGTGTCGAGTATTATTAGGCTGTTTGGTACTCATCGTCAGGGTGTTGCTTTGAAGGTGACACAATAGGGAACTCAGGAAATGGCCGGGGTTTATTACTTTGTTTGTATTACTTTGTATGTATGTATTGATCTTAAGAAATACAGGGGCCGTGTTTGTCTCATTCAGTGGTCTTAAAATACACTGATGAAGGCAATAAAGGGCAAAATTTATAATAAAAGTTTAATGCTTTTCAATACTTGCCTGATTAAGGGGGGTAGTAGTAGTGTTGGTAAATCTGGAGCAACTGATCCCTCCAAATTATTCCAAGCTACAGGCCACCACCAGTTTTTTTTATTCTGGTCCTGTTTTCTGGGATACTTTGGTGGAATCAAGGCACCTAATGTACCAGAAGTATATACTCTCCCCTTAATATTTAAAGAGAGTCGTTAGAAATATACAAGGGTAATACTGTAACAAGAATAATATTGTGTAGCAACGATTGCAACTGGAAGATCAGATGGTCAGGGAACTTTCGTACATGTGGACTAAAGAACTACCAAAACATAACGCCATTATTTTATAGTTGCAGGAAAATAAGTCTGGTCTGTATAACAAATATTAATGCCATTTGCTGAGTACGATTTGGTCTATAAAAACAATTATACAGGCACTGGCCATGACTTGTGGCCCATAAATTTTATATGATTAATCTTT
This sequence comes from Petrolisthes manimaculis, assembly GCA_034508575.1. Lineage (NCBI taxonomy): Eukaryota > Metazoa > Arthropoda > Malacostraca > Decapoda > Porcellanidae > Petrolisthes > Petrolisthes manimaculis. The sequence goes on from JAWZYT010000309.1 coordinate 161,474, forward strand.
CAAACAGGAATCACTGATTAATATACGAGTAAATGATATTCACTCGCCCAGTATTTTGCACCAGCTACCTATAGACATAATCCAAACAAATGATATCCTGACTGAGATTGTTGTTAATAGTACGGCTCCCCGCTACGATCACTTCCTGTCAACCATTATTATTCATTCCGACGTGACAGTACTTTGAACTACAGTATAATATATATATATACTAGATCAAACGAAAACAACGGTGTTATTTTTTTCGTTATTTTTTTTTTTTTTTTTTTTTATTTTACTTCATACGAAACTGGCCATAGTAAATAAGTAAGTTCAAGAAAGATGGTATAAAAATGTTGATATCCTGCGTGACTTAGTGCATGCATTAATTTTGTATTCGAGCAACTTGGACTTCGCGGAGGTTTGAACGAAATACTAATATACTCGAATTATATGTTCCTATGGGAGAACAATATATATCTCAGGTATTTGACATTATACGTCTTTCGTTGCTATTTACAATATGTTACTATACACCATTTGGCATAAAAATACATTGGTATGTTTAATTAACTACCATGTATATTATGCCATTACGACTATAATACTTAAAATTGCACACACACACACACACACACAGTCCTATATTCTATCACAAAAGAGTTAGTTGCCTTCTCAGTTGATATACGGATGGTGGTGACGTGAAATCCACTTACCATCCACATATATATATAATTATAGAGTTTTATATTGTTTTGGAGCCCAAGATTTCTCAGATGTGATATTATTTCCTGCATTCCCTCCTTGTCAATCATTCCTTCCCGTATAACGTTTGATATCGGTAAAGCTCTTAGATCCGTAGTTTTAAAATATTTGAGGGCCCTTACTGGAGCTTTATGAATCCTCCAAACTACTCCAGGCAACAGATTCCCTATTAGAAACACTGAAGGGTTCTGTGGCCTGGATTATTTGGAGGGTTCATAGAGCTCCAGTAAGGGCCCTCAATTATTTTAAAACTACGGGCCTGACCCCTGAGTTAGAGGCATGAACACTAGTGAGATGGAGTCTTGAAAAGTGACAATCATCCATGTATTGAAGCTCGGAAGTTTTTTAATCTGCGAGGAAAAAATGGCAACGCTATAAACCTGATGACCTCAAGAGTGGATGCAACTGTAGGCCTATACAACATAAAGTAAGCCTACATCAATTGGATAACCCCGACTCTAAAAGTTTTAAAATACAATTCATTTTACGTAACTTAAATCGCAGGAATATTTCATTAGGTGTTTATACATCTTTGTAACATCACATTAAATACTGTATTGAAGGAAGGAAATTTCTCTACTGTAAGGCTTTAACTATACTTTGGAATAAATTATAGGAAAGTATAGAAGGAAAGTTGCAGCAGGATGTTACCCAGTGTACCACAAGTATATATGTATGTATATATGTATGTATGTATGTATGCAGTATACCGCAAGTATATATGTATGTATGCAGGATGTTACCCAATGTACCGCCAGTATGTATGTATATATATGATAACTTAAAGATATGTCAAGACAGACACCACATAACAACACTGGTAAGATGCCGACTATATATGCTATCTAAATCAATCACAATAACTTGGGGGTTTGATAACATTCCTACTGAACAACGCCGGGGATGAGCAATACGTGACTGAATTCCCAAGTTGATATCAGAGGCTGGGAATGAAGACGGATATCCTGTGTATATAGAGACTCAGAGAAAGAAGGCATCACCTCCTTGTTGTTCAGATGTTATCGCTACAGATGCATGTTATATATAGTTCATGTTTCCTTTTACTCCCCAACCCAGACTACCGTATATACATCTTTTTAGTATATTGGAGTGTTACTGGTATCTACAAAATATGCCAGGAAACAAATCCCTTCCATGTTACGACTATAGAGGAGATCTGTTCCGTGACATAGTTTGGAGGATTCCTATCAGTAGCCCTCCAGTTTACCAAAACGAAGTCCTCCCCTTAAAACAGCTGTACTGCTGAACTCAACCTACTGATAAAATGCTGTTGAGAATTATTAGAATCACATTGTCCTCTTATAATCTCGTGAAAAGAAAATTACCCATCCAACTTCTGTCATTTGTCTTATTTGCCTCTGTTCCCACTGCTTGATATATATATATATATATATATATATATATATATATATATATATATATATATATATATATATATATATATATATATATATATATATATATATATATATATATATATATTTATTTATTTATTTATTCAAGATAGTCGATTTACAAGTTAACTACATTTTCTGATAATATTGCGATTGATCATATTGCGAAATCAATGATATGTGAATCAGTCATGAACTTCAAGACTCAAGTGGGAACACCTGTGTATAACATGATGGTTATCCAGTATACATATAGGCTTAATGTTAAAGACAAAAAACAACATATGTATGTGGCAAGAACACAGGCACAGCATCTCACTATATACTCCCAACCTTATAGTGATAATATAGTCTGATAACACTGTAGTACAAAAATAGCAAATATTTGTGAGAATTATTGAAAACCATAGCAATAATTCATTTTACATGCCAATTTTAGTATCAACTATTTATAAATTGTTTTCTGTTTCATTTGAGACTGTGTTAAATATTTGTCATGCTTCGAAAAACATTAGTAACTTTTATTCCAACGAAAATTCTCAAAATAATGATTCATATCAGTTTTCATACAGGTAAGAAGGGAACGTATATCAGAGTTTGTTCCCTTATATTTCAAGGCATCAAAACTTGAGACTTTCAATTCAGAGTAAAAACTATATGAAAGAAGTTTATGGATAAAGAGAAGCACAATTTCTACCGACAAACTAGCTTCCGGCTAATTCTTATTAATATCATACCTGCATGCATTGTAAAAATAATTAGTGACATGACATACTATATACTACTAATGAGTGTGTTGTATATAAAGGTTTTTCGTACACGTAGTTTATTGCACAGCTGTATACAAAAATTAGTTCCTAGTAAGGTTTGTCTAGGTGAAGGATGGAGGCTTTTTTCTCACTAGTATAATTATGACAGGGTAGCCTATACTTGCTTTACACACACACACACACACACACACACACACACACACACACACACACACACACACACACACACACACACACACACACACACACACACACACTACTCTACTCTATATAATCCCCCAATCTTATCACACACACACACACACACACTACTGTAAATCATCCCCCAAGCTCATCACACACACACACACACACACTACTCTACTCTACTCTACTCTATATCATCCCCCAATCTCATCACACACACACACACACACACACACACACACACACACACACACACACACACACACATCTCCCAATCTGATTTCACACACACTTCATTCTCCTCTTCTTCCACAATCTATACACCAATATACCAATCACTTCCACCTCCAACACCCGGCTATCATTTCATTCCTTCATCATCAGTCATAATTATTTCTCCACCTCATGTTTTCCCTCTGCCTCCCATCCTCTCATATACTTTTCCTCATTCTATTATTTCTTCTTCCCTTTTCTCCTTCTTTTTCTGTCCTTCTTTCCTCACTTTCCCCTCCTCTCATACTTTCCCTCATTCTATCATTTCTTCTTCCCTTCCCTCCCTCCATCTCTCCCTCCTTTTCTCACCTTCGTTCCTCACTTATTCCCTCCCTCTCTCTCTCCTTCCCTCCCTCTTTCCTTTCCTCTCTGCCTTCCTTCCCTCCCTCTCTCTCTCTCTCCCTCCCTCCTTTCATCCCTGGCTCCATTCCTCACTCTCTCTCTCTCTCTCTCTCTCTCTCTCTCTCTCTCTCTCTCTCTCTCTCTCTCTCTCTCTCTCTCTCTCACACACACACACACACACACACACGTCTACATCCATCACCCCGCCACCTCATTAACTCTTGATATATGTAATCCACAGTAGTTAGATGTGTAATTATCTGGCCAGTTTGTCTTCACCGGGTCCTCCCCCAAATACCCCTCCATCCCTCCTCCCCCCTTCCTCCCACTAACTCCCTTCTCCTTCCCTTCCTGCCCCTCCATTCCCTCCTACCCCACCATCCATTCCTCCCCCTCCATCTCTCCCCTTCCATCCCTCCTCTCCCTCCTCCCCCTTCTTCCTCCCCTCCACTCCTTCCCTCCCTCTTCCCTCGTGGTGGTCTGGGATGCTCTAAGTGGGAATACAGTACGTGCATTTATCTTAATTACCTGCTGGGATTAAAATTAATGACAGTGTTATAGTAGCCGCCTTCTACCCCACACATTCTCTCTCTCTCTCTCTCTCTCTCTCTCTCTCTCTCTCTCTCTCTCTCTCTCTCTCTCTCTCTCTCTCTCTCTCTCTCTGTATGTGTGTGTGTAACTCTCTTTACCCCTTTCCTTCCTTCATTCCACATGTCTATTCGTTGACTTTTCCTATCCACTACTTCCTTCCTATTACTTACTTACTCACAACTCCCATGCACAGTTGTTTCCATATATGACCTATAGCTGTTGTGTCGCCTAATATCAATCATTCAGTCAATCAATCAAACAATCAATCAATCAGTCAATCAAACATTCAATCAATCAATCAATCAATCAACCTCAGCACCTTCTTTGCTTCTTTCACTTATTCTCTCTTCCCCTCCTTGCTCCTTTCACTTATTATCTTAATTCCCACCTTTTCTTCCACTCTCTTCCCCCATTCCCTCCACCTTTTCTTCCACTCTCTTCTCCCATTCTCTCCACTCTCTTCCACATTTTCTCCTCCCTCATTCTCTCCACCTTTTCCTCCACTCTCTTCCCCCATTCCCTCCACCTTTACCTCCACTCTCTTCCCCCATTCCCTCCACCATTCCCTCCACTCTCTTCCCCCATTCCCTCCACCTTTTCTTCCACTCTCTTCCACATCTTCTCTTCCCTCCACACTCTCTTCCACATTTCCCGTCTTTGTATATTTAATTCAGTCAAGCGGTGATGCTCCACGTTCGCTTTTTCACGCATTTTATTTGTTGCATCCTTCAGCGAAACTAAAAAGAATCTGGTATTATATTAAGTTTTTCTGTTTGTTGGTTTGTTGGTGTGTTTGTTTGTGTAATATTATTTGGTCTGTGAAAACAATTAGCGACACATGAACAAAAAAATAAAATAAAAGCACACATAGATAATTATATCTCTTTAGCCTATGATCCTAAAGTTTAGAAAATTCGATGTGTGTTAGTGAATAAAATAATTAGAGACGTTAGTGTTGAGTTTGGTTCCACTGAGTTGCTTGACGTTACTGAATATTATTATTATGCTGTTATTCAAAGCTGAGAAAATAAGTGGATAACAGTGAATAATGCATAATGTTACGATATACATGTACTGAGTTACGTTATGCTGAGTTTCCTAGCTGAAGTTACTGTTTTTTACCTGTTTTCTTGAGTAGTTACTGTTATTTACCTGTTTTTAGAAGTTACTTTTATTAACCTGTTTTCTTGAGAATTTACTGTTATTTAGCTGTTTTCTTAAGAAGTTACTGTACCTGTTTTTTAGAATTTACTGTTATTTACTTGTTTTCTTGAGAAGTTACTGTTATTTTCCTTTTTTCTTGAGAAGTTACTGTTTTTTATCTGTTTTCTTGAGAAGTTACTGTTATTTACCTGTTTTTTAGAAGTTACAGTTATTCACCTGTTTTCTTCGGGACATGCTATTCTTGTCACTTTTATTTATTTATTTTATTCTTGTTCCATTGTTCATCATTTTCTCTGCCGACTTGTAGTTATTGTTCACTCATCCACGACCTTAGTTTTTCTTTCATTTGTGTCTTTGTTCATTCGGTCATCAATTTTCTAAGTGAGTCATCCGTTTGTTTATTCACTCATCCGTTTGTTTGTATATTTATTCACTCATCCATTTGTTTATTTATTCACTCATCCGTTTGTTTGTTTATTCACTCATCCGTTTGTTTATTCACTCATCCGTTTGTTTGTTTATTCACTCATCCGTTTCGATACCCCCAAGTTATCATTAACCACTGCTTGTTTATGTATCAATCAATTTATGTATATTGTTTATGTATCAATCAATTCATGTATCTTTTTATATCTACTGATTGAGATGACGGAAGGCACAGAAGGAGGAAGGGAGGGAAGGAGGGAGAGAGGGAGAGGTGAGGAGGAGAGGAGGGTTGATGGGTGGGAGCTAGGGAGAGAGGAAGAAGGGGAGGAGGGAGAGAGGGGGAGGTAGGGAGGAGGGAAGGTAGGAAGGGAAATAGGACTGAAGGGAGGAAGGAAAGAAGGTAGGAAGGAAAGTAGGAAGGAAAGGGAGGGAGTGAGTTAAATATAAAGGAATGCAAGTAGGAAGGAAAGGAATGAAGGAGGAAAGGAGGGAGGGAGTTAGCGAAAATAATTAGAGAACAGAATGAAAATGTTATGAAAAAAAAATAAAATAACAATAGAGGGAAAACAAAAGAGAGGGAAAAGAAACAGACAGACAGACAAACAAAGTGAAGAGAGAGAGAGAGAGAGAGAGAGAGAGAGAGAGAGAGAGAGAGAGAGAGTGGAAGGAAGGAACGGAAGCCAACCAGTTTCTGTGTTAATTAGCAATGCACCATCTGCCTCCCGCCTCTCCCACCCGCTTCCTCCCTTATTCCCAACACACTCATTTATTGCACTTATTTTATCGCTTTATTGCTAGTGAGGACGAATAGGAGAGAGAGAGAGAGAGAGAGAGAGAGAGAGAGAGAGAGAGAGAGAGAGAGAGAAAGAGAGAGAGAGAGAGAGAGAGAGAGAGAGAGAGAGAGAGAGAGAGAGAGAGAGAGAGAGAGAGAGAGAGAGAGAATGTGTGTGTGTGTGTAAAGCCTACTTCTGGAAATATATATTAGTTATATCTCATTATTACATCATTAGATTACATTTGAAGTGCACATTGCTCCAAATGAAAAAAATAGAGATATATTGATTCTTCCAAACTGTGCCACCAAACAGATCCCCAATTACCAAGAGTGTGTGTGGTGTGTTTCCTGGCTTACCTTGGAGGATTTACTAACTCCTCAACTCACCTACATGAGATTACTCCATTAAGTATAGGGTACATATTTTCATAATTATTTTATCGCTGTAATAAACATAATAAATTACATTGTCGAATAGAGAACCGGTTAGTAATGAAGAAATAGGTACCAAATATCCCTTCATAAATATACTGAGAACATAACAAATGTTCTCCTATAATAAAACCAGATAAATTTTACTTATATATACCGTATATATTTATATAATCATGCGATGCTCTAAAATGAAAAAAGCGTCAGCATCAATAATTTGTAAGGTGTTATAGGAACCCCAAAAACCTTAGTACACGAGAAGAAGGAATGTGTAAACATCCAATTTTGCTGACAACATAAATACCTTCAGATAATATTATAATGAAAGGTGAGTTATCGTCTTAGCTTCTCTCATTCTAATTAAGGTACATAGTTATTATATGCAAGAATTTGGATGCTAATGATACCTCAGACCCTTGTATGCTGCCACCGACCGACAAGTCTGACAAACTATATATGGCGGTGCATTCTCAAGTACCCAAAAGTCCCTTACGTCAAATTACATCCTTCCTGCTGAATGACACGAGGATGAAAATGTATGTTGTTGTTACCCAGGATGTAGGCTGTGTGATGGAAAGGGAATCAATACTATTATAGGATGCTTGTATTTATAACCATTGACTCGCTGCCTCCCATTTAACAGCATCTATACCCAACCTAAACAAGAACTTTAATTTGTAGGATCATTCAAACGGGGCAAAAATAATATTACAGTAAGAAAGAGCCTGATATTCACCACTTTCATTTTTAATCCAGATAACTTGGGTAACAGTACAACATTAATGCAGCTCTTAATTTGACTCGTATATCTTTTCTTAGACCTGCACTGCTTTTTTTTAGTGTGTGGCCAGATATTAGTCGATGAAAATGAAAAGTTTTGGTTAGAATAAAGAGGTTTGTCGCAAGTTCTATACATCCAATCACTCCTTCTTGTTTTCATATATACACCGTGGATTACAACCCTGAATCCAAACATATAGACTTTTAGCAGCAGAATGTCAGAGAGTTTATTCTATTCTCGACTGCTTGTGACTGTATGTGGCGTCAGGCAGTGAGGTGGTCAATAAGGGGTGATTCTATTCTCGTGTTGGTGAACTGGAAGGCTACGGAGTCATACAAACTAACCCAGGAAACACACCACTCGGTTGCAGTGCTACTAAGTGATCTGTTTCGTGACACAGTTTGGAGTAATATGTAGCCCGCAATTCTCCGGTCAAGAAAGTATATATACTCTACCTAAATAGTACATCAGAGTACCTTGATTCCTCCAAAGTATGCCAGAAAACAGGACCAGATGAACAAAAATAATGGTGACCTGTTGCTTGGAATAGTTTGGACGAATGAGTTGCTCCAATTTTACCACACAACACTTTACCATCCCCTCCTCCTCCCCTTAAGCGTCAAGAGATTACCCGGTGCATTTCCATAATAACATAAGCGGTACACTCATTATACCGCCTGTCATTGTACGTGCACTTCCACTTCCCACACTCACCCTAGTAATCTCTCTCTCTCTATTCTATACCATTGGATCCTAAAGAGTCTGGTATTAGGACGCGAGTGAATTTTGCTGGTGACGGGGACTGGGGTTGGTTGATTGGTTGGTGGGTTGGTGGGATGGTTGGGTTGGTTGGTTAGTGTGTGGGTTATTGGTAAAGGTTTGTGGTTGAAGAAATAATACACTTTTTGGTACATCATGGTCAAAAGTCCTACAACCTGGTGAATAAAAGCGAACCATTTGATTGAAACTTATGAACCCATATTGCAGAGACCAACAGCTATAATTTCGAATCATTTTATGAAGCCATCTCATTGAAAGGTGTTGCAGGACTATTGACCATGACTATACATTACAGAGCCTTGATTCTTCCAAAGTATGCCAGGACACAGGGCCAGATTAACAAAAGTATGCCAGGACACAGGGATAGATTGACAAAAGTATGCCAGGACACAGGGACAGATTAACAAAAGTATGCCAGGACACAGGGACAGATTGACAAAAGCAATAAGTGGCCTGCCTGCCTGTTGCTTGGAATTATTGTTTATGGAGGAATCAGTTACACCAGGTTCTCCAACACTATAGAAGATAATTTATACTATATGCCGTCTTCGTTTTCGACACCACTTCATGAATACAGAAGAGTGACATAATTTTACTGAAGGAAGGAAAAGAGGATTGATAGGAGGAAGGAAAGTAGGAAGGAAAGGAAGACTGAAGGGAGGGAGTGAGTTAAATAGAAAGGAATGCAAGTAGGAAAGAAGGGAATGAAGAAGGGAGGGAGGGAGTTAAATAGAAAGGAATGCAAGTAGGAAAGAAGGGAATGAAGGAGGAAAGGAGGGAGGGAGGGAGGTAGCGAAAAAAATTAGAGAGCAGAATGAAAATGTTATGAAAAAGGAATGAAATAACAATAGAGGGAAAATAAAAGAGAGGGAAAAGAAAACTTATTTGAGTATATGCAATGCTTGTAAACTGCTTAAAATTATAATATCTTATTTTGCAACACTCTAACGAATAAAATCCAGACAAAATATCAAACGAAAAAATGTGATGTATTGAACAGAAAATGCTACGATGTTTTTTATAAGTGTATATTCACAAGTGTCAGGGGTTGATCCGGTGGTCTGCCAGGTGGTCGTCTTTAACTTGTCATGCAGCCTGGCATTTGGAATACTTTATTGGCACTTAAGAGGGAGGATACAGTGTTGGTAAATCCGGAGAAAACTATTCCTCCAAACTATCCCAAGCAACAAGCCATCATTATTTTTGTTCCTCTGGTCCTGTTTTCTGACATACTTTGGAGGAATCAAGGCACTCCAATGTTCCAAAAGTATACTCTCCTCTTAAGGGACCCTGTGATGTAGTCAGAAAATTGGAGGTAAATGAGTTCTTCAAATATTGCCTCGAAACACCACCTACATGGAAGGAGCTTGTTTCGTGGCATAGTCAGGAGGAATCAGGAGCCTCCAATCTTCATACACGATCACAGGGACCTTAATCTGGTTTGTCGGTGGCAGTAACTCAGGGATGATGATAATAAGCGTCGTACTGATCTCATTCAAATTGGTAGGAAAGTTATATCTGTCCTGTTCATCTGGTTCCTCTTGTCTCATCTTTATCATTAATGCTGACGTTTCGTTTATATAGGAGCTGAAATAGGAAGTCGTGTATTTATAAAGATGTATTCAAATTTGGGATATTTATGAATGTTCCTTTTTTTCCTTGACAAGTAAAAGATAAATGTAAGGAAAAACTTGTCTATATACACAAGTCCAGGTAAGTTTCCTCTTTGTTTTAGGTGTTGGATATTTATGGGGAAATACTAGTTTCTATCTGTAAGTAACCGGTTCATAAGTATAATATTTGCATCTTTATATCATACACTTACATTGGTTTTTATACATGCTCTTAATGCCTTTTTTATGAAATTGCCAACAAAAGCCTTGTTTCCTCACCGAGCGTTTCTTAATTAAAGGCAATATATATATATATATACACATATATATATATATATATATATATATATATATATATATATATATATATATATATATATATATATATATATATATATATATATATATATGTAGTGTTGTTTTTATAGTGGAGGTGGATGGTTAGTATATACAGTATAAATAAATATAAACATGAACCACTACGGTATGTAAAGTGAGTGGATGGGAAAGGTCGTGGCCACTCCTCTGTCTTTCTGGTGTGAAGGCGGAAGGACGCAATCTTTTTGATGACGTCATATGTCAGGTGACGTCAACTGTTACCACGTCATCTTTGCTATCACGAGGCTCAAAAATAGACTACTGACTACACCTCACAACACTTGAAATTATCCTGAATACACACACACACACACACACACATGTAATGAGTATGTGTTAGTGTGTGTGTGTAGTTTTGAATATGTGTGTGTGTATTTGAGTGTGTGTGTTGATGTATACGTATTTGTTAGTTTGTATGTATTTGAGTGAGTGTGTATGTATGTATGTATGTATGTATGTATGTATGTATGAGTTAATGTGTTTGTATTTGAGTGTGTGTGTGTGTGTACGTGTGTGTGTGTGTAGACGTGAGCATTTACAGGTTATGTGTATGTGCATGACCGTGAAGAGTGCATGGAACAGTCAGAGCAGAGAGAGAGAGAGAGAGAGAGAGAGAGAGAGAGAGAGAGAGAGAGAGAGAGAGGCAAAGGAAAGGGAAAGTAAAGGTGGGAGGGCGGAAGAAAGTCAGCCTAGAGAAATAAAATAAGGGAGAAAATGTAAAATAGGATGAATGAGAAAGAAAAGGAAGAAAGGGAGGGAGAATGGGAGAGGCAACAACTGAAATATGGACTAAAGGGAATGAAGAGGAAATGAAGAGGAAATGAAGAGGAAAACATGAAGAAAGAGGGACAGATCAGAGAAGGGTGAATAAAACCCACTCTTGTTGACGGAAATAATAATAAGAGTGGGTTTTATTCACCATTTATGATCATCACGCCATGCAGTGTGATTTCACCACCATCAGAGAAGGGAATAAGAGAGGAAGGGAAAACTCGAAGGAAGGAAAGTGGGAGAGGAAAAGCATTGATCGTGCATGAAGGAAGAAAAAGGAAGTGAGAAAAAGTGAGAGGAAATGAGGGAAGCAAAAGACTTAATGCGAGGTAAAGTGAGGGTCCTTCACACCACTGTCGGTATTTGAGGCTTTCTGGAGCGAAGTTCCGAGGCAAAACAAGACTAGGAAGGATACGATAATAAAAACACATGTAGTAGGAAGGAAAACTCAAAACATAATCCGACGAAATATTAAGATTGACTCAATCTAAGTACTGTTTATTGGCCACTATAGAATTGGCTTGACCTATATAAGTACTATTGAATGGCCACTATAATAATATTATAGAATTCGTACACATGTTGTTCTTTTCGAGGGTAAACAACATACGGTATAAATTATATGTAATATAATACTATACGTAACTGCAATACAACATTATTATAAGGTTTCTTGTTTTGCAATCCCCGAGTCACTTGCGTAGACCATTCATTGCAATACTTCCAGAATAATTACCTCTCTTTTCATATAACCTGCATGTGTAAGAATTCCTGTGGCCAACTGTACCAAGTAATGATATTAACTATTTATTTACCTTATCTATATTCAGAAAACGTTACGTCACGTCCTTAGAGTAAATATTTCTGTCTATGTGTAAGTGATGATTCCTTTTAAGGAGAGAGTATACTTTTATTACATTGGAGTGTCTTGATTCCTACAAAATATACCAGGAAACAGGACTAGATGAACAAAAATAATGGTGGCTTGTTGCTTGGAATAGTTTGGAGGAATCATTATCTCTAAAAATGTCGAAACTATACCCTCCCCTTAAGGACCCTGTGATCGTGTATGAGTCTTGGTAGCTTCTGATTCCTCCTGACTATGCCACGAAACCAGCTCTTTCTATATAGATGGTGTTTCGTGGCAATGTTTGAAGGACTCATTCATCTCCAATATTCTTGACTGCATCACAGGGTCCCTTAATTAAGCAAATATAAAACACCGTCCATCATAATACCACGTTCTAAATCTTCAATTATATAAGTGCAATATAACGCACAACCACGACGAAAGAAGTTACAAAATCAATATGTGTAATGATCCTTGAACGATAATGGTTCCGTGAGATGTCTCCAGCGAGTGTCATAATTATCAGTTTGGTAAGTTGCAATCTCTTCCTGCCGTGAGATGTCTCCAGCGAGTGTCATAATTATCAGTTTGGTATACTGTAGGTTGCAATCTCTTCCTTCCGCTACACTGCACACGGAAATAAATAGTACTATCCTGTATTGTGTTAATTGCTGTTATTTGCTCTGTTATGATTACTACCAATCAGACTTATTTTTGCTTTCAGGCGCGTAATGACACCCCTCAGGTAATGGATAATAATGACTAAGGGTTAATTGTGTGTGTTAAGAGACCCTGTGATGTAGTCAGAAAATTGGAGGTAAATGAGTCCTTCGAATATTGCCATGAAACACCACCTATAGGGAATGAACTTTGTTTCGTGGTATAGTCAGGAGGAATCAGAAGTCTCCGATTTTATACACTATCACAGGGTCCTTAAGGCAAGCAGTAGGGTTCTCACTGATGGCTGGGCTGTACTTCAAGTCTTATATATACGGATCTGAACTGCGATTTTAAGCACCATATGTAATGAACTGTACTATTTTTTTTTGTTTTTCTTGTTTTCTTCTTTATGCAAAAATAGTTTTAAATTTCCCCTTCGCCTCTAAACTATAAATATTGAGTTTAGAGCATTTCATTTAGCCTACTTTTATAGCAAGTTTTAATTCCGGGTGTCAGTTCAACTTGTAAACAGATAAATAAATCAATAACTTAAAAGAGCACCGATAAGAGAGATTGCACCAATTCACATGTACAATCGGCGGCGAATGTCCTGTCTCTTCACTCAACGCATCTTGAAGGATAGATAACTTAAAGGTAATCATCGAAGAAACATATTGACCAAAACAACATTGCAATATCAAGGGTGATAATTAATAAACTGTGTGTTTTTGTGTTTTTGTTTTTTTTAGTTTACGAATTTGCACAGCATCTCTCTCCAAACTGTATTTTATGACTTGGTAGATTTGGTGACAGGACTTTTGCCTCCGACTGTACTGTACTGTACTCCTCGTCCCTCTGTATATTATTGAAGAAGCCAATATAAGTAGTCTACGCTGTTTGATATATAATCCATTCAACGAAAAGCAATATATATTATATTTGAAAATCTTACTTTTATCAAAATTCTCTGTACTGTATATGTATGTGTTTCTCTCTACCAATAATGATGTCGTCTTTTCTTATGGGTGAATTACAGTCTATACTAAACCTTTCAAAAGAGTGATACAGAAAGAATCCTCTATATATATTTTTAAGTGGTCTGTTTTCTGGCAATGCTGGAGACCAAAAAAAACTAGTCCTTTTATTCATCCCAAATAAAGGGACACTTAGCACCAAACGTTTGTGAAAGAAATGCTACATTTAATTATATATACTTCCTGCTGTCAAATAAAAAAAAAGGTACAATCAAACTATTTATCTAAAAGACTCGCAACTATTCACTTTAATATTTCAGACTATTCACTTAAATGTCTCAAACGCTTTACCCAAAAGATTCTAAAGGAAAATAAAAGGTGTATATAAAAAAGTGACCTGGAAGTAAGTAAGTGCCTCAATACACCAGACACTGCCATTATTCATCTACAGTACTTCCGTTGTGGCTGTTATTAGTGACCAATATTTCATCACTTGTGCACCGGTCGTTATAATATTTTCCTGGTTTTCTCTTTTCTCTCTCTCTCTCAAATATAACACACATACACACATATTCTCTCTCTCTCTCTCTCTCTCTCTCTCTCTCTCTCTCTCTCTCTCTCTCTCTCTCTCTCTCTCTCTCTCTCTCTCAAAAATACACACATACACACACTCTCTTTCTCTCTCAAATATAACACACATACACACATATTCTCTCTCTCTCTCTCTCTCTCTCTCTCTCTCTCTCTCTCTCTCTCTCTCTCTCTCTCTCTCTCTCTCTCTCTCTCACTCTATATACTACCTATAGACACTATAATATTCACACACCTGGGCTATACAGTACAGCAGGTGATGTGTTGTTGTTCATTAAGTAATGTTGGACAAATATAATTACCATGTGTACAACGTAACAAGAGCGGCGAATGTATCGTATGTAATTGGGAGTGTGTGTGTGTGTGTGAGAGAGAGAGAGAGAGAGAGAGAGAGAGAGAGAGAGAGAGCTATACCGACACTCCGCTAACCACCACCGCTACAAGTACGGCTGGACTAGTTTTTTTTTTCTTTACTTATGAAAAGTCAGCAAAAACAATTGTGATAAAGAGTTCTATAAACAATTCTAGTGAGGACTTTTATCTATTTTTCCTCTAATATTTATTGTAATGATTACTTTTATCTAAATTTTCTGTACAGTCACATACATTGGATCATATTTATTTCATTATTAGATTGTTTATATCATTTTTAATATTCTTCATTTCCTACAATACTTTTCCACACAAAAATCTATAGCAAGAGGAGGTGTAGTTATCTATGTTATGGTATCTATAGCAAGAGGAGATTGTGTAGTTATCTATGTTATGGTATCTATAGCAAGAGGAGATTGTGTAGTTATCTATGTTATGGTATCTATAGCAAGAGGAGATTGTGTAGTTATCAATGTTATGGTATCTATAGCAAGAGGAGATTGTGTAGTTATCTATGTTATGGTATCTATAGCAAGAGGAGATTGTGTAGTTATCAATGTTATGGTATCTATAGCAAGAGGAGGTGGTGTAGTTATCTTTATTATGGTTGTGCCTTTCCCTTTCTGCCTTTCCACTTTCCCCCAATCCCTTCCCAGCCATTATATCTGTATAGGTATGGATGGCCGCAGTGTTATCAGCAAATCTTTGAATTCGACTGTTCAGTATATTTGATATATTTATTTATTTTTATGTGAGGCTTTTCCAATTAGAGTGACAAATGGATTAACCAAAAAAAGCTAGTTTCTATCCTATAAGCTATTACAGCATTTGAAACAAGGCAATGTAATAAGAGACATTTATACAGTAGGTTCCTAAATACGCCTTTTTTTCCCGGAATTTCTCCCATGTGTGTATGGATATTGGCGCGTTGGCAGCAATAATTTAACATAGGAAAAGCTCTGTAGGCAAGAGTTAGTTATTCCCTTATACGAAACACTGCATGATGAAGCTAAGGAAAGGATTGCAAGAAGAAAAGAAACACGTTGTCCTCGAAGGTATGATTATTGTGGATTGTGTTTAGCGTGGCACGTGTATACCAGTGAGTCAGTAGCACGGGTGTTGTGTATAAGGCAATGGACAGGGGGACGTGGATGGCATGACAGACTCGCCTTTATTTATATAACATTGGGATAGATTCACCTCCTTCCACTTGGTATGGGACTCACGCTCTGTACAGTACGTGCCAAGTGAAAGGTGCACTCAGAGATCAAAGTCGTGTTCTCATTTGCCTCCTATACATTTGGTTGGTGATCACGAATATTTAATGAATTGGAATGATGTGTAGCTTAATTCCTATAGTGATCAGGACATGTACATTAGCCCACTGCAGTCTCAACTCATTCTAACACCAATACCCACCCATACATCACTCATTATCACTCCACCACAATACGGGATAATACAGGACAAATAACCTTCTAAAATGACATTGTAAGTATGCATGTGAAAGGAGGCGGGCAGTATTCAAGGTGACGGAACCAGAAGACAAATTATTATAAGGATTCCGACGATCAGCCACAAGTCAGTCGGTCCCCTCATGGCCAAGTGGGCAAGGAAAACATGGGTCCCCAATTGGTGTCTAGTTTTACGATGTGTCAGTTTGGTTTAACATATTTTATGGAGTGACGGGTAACTGAGCACGACTGTATTACTCCAACTATATTTTTCCCTTTTATAGCATTCATTATGTGTGTTTAGTTCGCTTGAAGATTAACAGCAAAGTTGCATAATAACAACATAATAAGTTGCATAATACAGTGGATGATTTAAATACATCCATGAACTAATGACTGGAGAATGCACTATGCCCCTATAGAGTGAAAATGAGGGAGAGAGGAGAAACAATGAGGGAGAAAAAGAAATAGAAAGGGATGACAGCAACAGGAAAATGAGTGAGAGAGGAGGGAGGAGGCACAAGGAGAGATGGAGAGAGGAGAAACGATGAGGGAGATGAAGAAGAAGAAAGGAGTGAGCCTCTCTTTGACACACACACACACACACACACACACACACACACACACACACACACACACACACACACACACACACACACTCACACACAAACACACACACACACACACACACACACACACACACACACACACACACACACACACACACACATACACACACACAAAGGTTGTATGTTGAGATTTAATAATTGTATATTTTTTCTAATCTCGTATACCTCTCTGTTGCATTTACACTCCTTACTTATACATCTACATTTAGTACCAAATAATCTCACAATACCTTATAAATTAACATTGACAAAAACAGCATGGCCTATAATAGTGTTGCTGCCTTGTCTCATAATCACTGACCTATACACTTCAATTCCAGGGAGGGATAACTCGCTCATATCTAAGCTTAGTATATATCTTATTAGAGTTTCACGTTCTTGAGAGTTCCCGCCGTGAGCTCCAGAGAATACGGCATGAAGCAAATATCTAACAAATGCCTATGGAAATGAAAACCAATAAAGATTTCCTGGATGATATTTCTGGGTGACGTTTATTGCCACTTGACATGTCCAGCCACGACCTAAAGAACAACACGAGTCTGCCGAAACCATGGAACTCGTCTTGAGAACCCATGCTGCTATCGTGTGAGGTGTTCCTGCATGGGTCTCTATATAGCCAGCAACTTCATTCGTTTTTAGCATGACGAAACTGTACCCACTATCTCATTTGATTTCTTGGCTCGTACGGTAAAGGTATACATACAATATTTTTATACACTGTTTGGTACCAGGTTGTGATCACGGTCAGTATCTCTTTGTCGCTCGGGTGGGTGGATGAGTATGGGTCAGATGTGGTGAGTGGAGGTGGTGGAAGAATAAGGGTTATCCTCACACACACACACACACACACACACACACACACACACGCACAGCACTATTACTGACAGCCAGCTCTATAATGCAAAAAACATAACCTCCTTGGCGGAGGTAATAAACACAACTCCCCACCCATAATGGTATAAGTTGTCTGCTTTCTTGTAAAGACGTCGAACTCAATCCACCTACTCTAACACCATCATACTCTTACTTTATACCTTGGAGAGAGAGAGAGTCCATGAGAAACGCCTGGGTTTTATCCGAGGTGATCTGATGTGTCCTGCTGTTCGTCAAGGATCCAGGCTACACCCCAGGCCGATAAACTTATAATGATATTAACCTATGATGAATTTATTTATCATTTCTACTTCCATACCACACTAAGTCTTGGACTTACCCTAACACTGTAACGGGTTATTAAGAACTTTTCAAGACGGTAGGTCAGCATGACCAAATTTCTTTTAATATGACGAACTGTAAACAATAAGACACAAGGAGACAATAATAATACATTACCATTTTGGCCTTTGCTTCGGAGATATGTTTGTGTAACCTCCGACTCGTTTTCGACTTCAGTCCTCAGTGTCAAGCCTTCCACAGCAGATTCTTCCTCGACACTGATAATTGTAAAGTGTTCACGAAAGTTGCCTGTGAGGTGATTCAACTCTGTGAAACTGCATTAGTTTTAAAACGAGAGCAAAGGGAGCTTCAGCCACCTTCTGACTGAGAAAACTATAATTATCTTTTTAATTGAACTTTATGCCACCAATAGTGTTGGTCGTAATCGCCTGAACGTTTACTAATTTAATTATAGAGTGTTAAAATAAGATTTTTCCTATAATTGAATATATATATATAAATGTGTCGCACATATTTTAGATCCTTGGGATTCTTTTTATAATATTTGGCAAAAATCGCAGACCTCATGGCCGGTGGTTGAACTAAAACAATATTGACTATCCTATAATATAATATGCCTTTACCTCTAAGCAACACAAATGTACAGTCGGTCTCAGGAATTCGTACACAGAGCATTGGTAATAAAGGGTCTTTATTCTACACACACTGTAGGCGTTGTTCTGCTGACTGGTTCAAGTCTTACCAAAATAACATTACAAGATAAGTATATGTATCTTGTATTAAATTTTCTAGCTGTTGTGAACCCTTGATGTTACAGTGGTGTATACGAAATCCTGGGGCCAACTATACTTAGTGCTTATTATCATATCTAGTATAATCTAGTATAATTCTATCGTATCTCTCTATTTATACGGTATCTGTATATCTAAGTGTTTATCTACATATGGCTCCAGTACACGTAGCATATTTTACCTCTTCAGTTATTTTATTTATTAACATATTAGTATGTATTTCGTAAGGTGTTAGACTTTCGTATTCGGGTAATACACACTTTTGGTACATTAAGAGTGCCTTGATTCCTCCAAAGTATGACAGGAAACAAGACCAAATTCGTAAAATTAACGGTGACCTGTTGCTCTATATAGCTTGGAACTGTCTTAAAGGAATCAGTTGCTACACATTTACCAAAACTGTACTATTCCCTTAAATTCGTCCATATCACTTTACTTCTTAGTGTAGCTTACCCTTAAATTCATCCATATAATTTTACTTCTTAGAATAGCTTACTCTTAAATGTATCTAACTTTAATTCTTAGTGTAGCTTACCCTAACTTGTCTACTTCAGTTCTATAGTTCGTGGCAACAACACTGACATCCTAAGAGAGGGACTCACTTCATTACACTCCAGCTGTGATGTCAGATTCCTCCATGCAGCCCTCACCTACTGAACATTCTTTTCTAAGGTATGTTTCCTGTATACTAAATATTAATCACTAACTTCCTTTGTATCATACATATATTATATTGTGCAGTTAGTTGTATTTACCCCTCCAGCAGTTATATAATGTTGTTTTGATAAGCAATACTCGAAATATATATAGTACCATGTAGGAATATAATTATGCATAAGGTGATTAAGAGGTAAGTAAACATTAGTGTAGGATTAAAGTGATAATGAAAAAAAAAAACATCATACAGGAACTGGCAGTGAAATTGTGTAAGCAAAACTAGTGAAGGCGAATCATTGTTGTTTGTTTTGTAATTATCAGTCAGGGGCTCATATAAGGTTAAAATGTCTGTCTTATCCCTTTATACATTAGCTGCCTTACGAATGGATATCAGGGAGATGAAATGACATAACATATGGAAGCAAAATTATGTTGAAGTATAAGAACAACAATATATAACCAACGAATCAAAATAAAGTTCCAAATTAACCCTAATGCACAACATATGGAGACATAATATATGTTAAAGTATATATAAGAACAACCAACGCTATAACTTCAACGGATCAAAATATAAAGTTCCAAATTAACGCTAAGGCATAATTAAGTTAAAGTATACATAAGAACAAACAAACCAACGCTATAACTTCAACGGATCAAAATAAAAAGTTCCAAATTACCGCTAAGGCATTGGAAAGACACAAGTTACGCCTCTTGACTGCACACTTAGGAGTCTCGGGATTAAAAAAGAGCAGTGTAAATGGTGTCTCTCCATGGGGTGGTGGAAGTGACACATTAAACTGTCATGTCGCTCGGGGTTGAGGCGTGTCGAGTGGCGGAAACTGCTTGCTGTTGAGACGATTAAACCTGAATGGAGATATTTTACCTCCTTCGCCTTGGCCTCCTCCTCCTCCTCCTTTTCCTCCTCCTTATCCTTCTCCTCCTCCTCCTCCACTTCCTCTTCCTCTTCCTCTTCTTCTCCTTCTCCTTCTCCTCCTCCTCCTCCTCCTCCTTTTCCTTCTCCTTCTCCTTCTCCTCCTTCTTTTCCTCCTCCTCCTCCTCTTCCTCCTCCTCCTAGCTTGGGTCTCATCATCTTTATCCTTGTTATTGTTGACTCAGTACAGCCTCTCACTAAATTCTCCTCAAAGCTGGACAATTTCCTCTCTCTTTTATTTCTGTTATACTGACCTGATGTAAGACTCATTCAGTAATATGGTATCAAAGAGAAAAAACTAATATTTTGAAAAACAGGACTTTCTGATATTTTTATTACATTATAGATTAGGTATTTTTGGCTGTTTCTTTAATTTTGACCACATTAGAGTGAAGATATAACCATTAATGTAACTCAAACCCACCCTAACTTAATCTAACAAATAAGAAATGAAAAATAAAGACAGAAGGACCTATTATTCAGAAATGCAAATATATGAACTTACGAAACACAGTGTGTGTATGCCTCTTGTACTCCAGTGTGTTATTTCGAGTTGGATTTTATGTGAAAACTGCATTAATTTGGTCGTGTACAAATCTGTGCTATGTACGGTATAGTGAGTTTTACTATTATACTCTTTTTCTAGTGTTTGCTTTCTATTAGTTTTTTCTGTTTAGCACTTTCAACCAATAACTCTGCTGCTTTGATTATTTATTGCAAATTTCTTTAAAATTCTCATTCAGTAATGATGATTATAGATCAGTCTCTGTAACACTCATTACTATGGTTTCAGAAACAATTATGTAATATATAATGTAGAGATATCGAAAATTAAGCTTAAAGTTTCAATTGCAAGATACACATAGAATACAATTTGTTAAGATCACGGAACACAAGTATTGAGTGTACACTAGTGTGATAATTACAACTGTCCGCTCCACCACCACACTAGTCACTGAAAAGTCAAGCTTGAAAGCGAGTGGAAATCCACTTGCCCTCGAGCGCTACACGCCAGTTATCCGTGGCAAGTGAAGCCAAAGATACAATACCATACAACTCACGGTGTAAGTCTTACGAAATCAATAAATTATATACATTGAGGAGTAGCCTATGACTCACCTAAATCACCAGGAATGTTATTACACTTGTGTGCACTAAATGAATAGAGTACTTAAAGAACTGAGGTTAGTTTAAATATTGGAAAAATACTTAACTGCTGAGATTATTGCCAGCTAATATGAGGAGAATTATTTACTGCAATGAGTTGTGTGAATTAAATTTTTTGTCGCTCAGCAGTTTTTTAGAGGAAATATGAAAGACTGATTGCTTAGTACAGATAAAATGGGTAGGATACAGACATTTTATGTAGTCGATTGGTCGCAAATGAACTGAAGGTGGAGACAGACGAAAGGAGACTGTTTTTAGGTTAAGCGAAATTACAGAGCGTCAGTAGCGGCGTGAGTCGAGGGAAAGCAGAGTGGGCGGCAAAGTTGTAGATACAGATGAAAGAAATGGGAAGCATTATAATTATGCGGTTGTTGAAGTAGTTGATATACATAACTAGACCACAAATATTAGCAGGAGGGAAGCACCAAATTAAAGCAGTGTTGAAGATTAATATGACAGCATGGCAAACCAAGGTGGCAGTCTGTCAGGATTATGTAATAAATTATGTCATGGGAGACTGACAGGGGCGAGCATCAGCGTTGCAGGTTAATAATGACAGGGTATAACAGGTAGGCCTGGCAGGGTAAAGTTGAGTTGCAAGAAGCGCTGCCTGGGTGGTAGTATAATGTTCAAAAGTTGCTATAGAGACCAAAAATGTATGGTACGAGATTGGTATATTCACTTCTATTTCTTTTGTATCCTGTCTCGGTATTACCAGTTTTATGCTTCTCTACAGTTCCCAAAAGATTAAGGAGAAATAATATGTGCACTGTCTGGTCCTCTCTATACTTGCATAGAATCGATTTTAATTGGTGAGAGATGTATATATATATATATATATATAGTGTTGAGCATAAATAATTCACTATATGGGGTAATCCCTGTCTTATACCCATATACCAATTAAGGGTTCTTCTGTTATCCTTTGTTTACATGCAGCAGCTCAAGCAGTGTTTACCTTTCATCTGTTGGAGAGTGAACATAATTTTATCATCTCAAGATTTTCACTCATGCATTATCAATTTATTGACATTTACCGTTGTTGACGTCACAATGTTACCACATATTTTCAAAGAGTTAGCAAATGTGGCGGGAATATAATTTTAGAGTTAAAAGAATGGGACGTTTAAAAGCGAGTGAAAGACAGCAGGAAAAACAACAAAATTGTAAAATGACAGTGACGGGAAGGGAAAGTGATTGACTGACACGGGAAGATGAATATGGTAGAGTAGAGGAGACAGAATATGACAGAATGGCATGGACTGGTATGGCAGGGTGGATGGCAGGATGTTTGGGACAGATGGCAGGGTGGCAAAGAGTGAGTGAGTGAGGGTTTGGAGGGAAGGGAAGGGAAGGGAAGGGAAGTCATGTGCCGCTCCTGCTGGTTGGTTTCTGGTATCTTTATTGTTTTGATTGTTTTATTGCCCCCGTCGCTTATCCACGCCTTCCATCTTGCCTTCCCTCGTCCCCAACACACACACACACACACACACCTGGCGACGCTCATTGTGTCTCAATCCCGTATTTTCTCCCCGAGGTTCATAAGGGCGATATTTCCTACAACAACATATGGTAGAAAACACCGTGAAGGATGAAGAGTATTGGGACGTGTTAGCATCATGGTGGTTTTCCCTCAAGTACCTTTGTGTGTGCGTGTGAATGTGTGTGCAGTGCGTTGGTTGCGTGCGTGTGTTCTGAAGTTGTCGTGAGTTGTAATAAGTCTTTATGGTCCTGTTCCTGTAAATGGGTATTGTAAACATTTTTGCTCGCCAAAGTATTCACTTTTTCGAATGGTCGTGTACATTTATATATATATATATATATATATATATATATATATATATATATATATATATATATATATATATATATATATATATATATATATATACAATGGTCATTCAGAGAGAATTAGCGGTGAATGAATAACCTTCATGACTATATACTTTGTTTTATACCATAAGTTCAATCCTCTGTTCACTGCCATCCACCATCACACATATATTGATAAAAAGAACAAAAGTTTATTTAATTATGCTTTAATTTATAAAATTATTCATTTGTTTCATTACATATGTACAAATTATATATGTTTTAAATTCACTATAATATTTCACTTACTCTTACTTCATGTTTTTCAGTACATAGAAGAGTACTTTTATAGTTTGTCTAAGTTTTCGAATCGTGCGAAGAAAATAAAATGTATTTAACTCAAAATGTATTTAACACAAAAGAGATGCGACAGCTTCCCTCTAATAGTGAGTTGGACTGAACTCTAATTACTCATCTTGGTCATTAGTAAAAGGCCAAAAAAAAAATAATTGGCGTGAGGAACCCTAATGTCTATCGATATTTTTTGCAGGAAACTACAAACTTGCCGCAACGACGTAATACTTGTCTAGTAATATATTTTTTAAGGGACTCCTTCTCTCTTCATCCTTTTCTGTTTCTGTTTCCACTTTCCCTCGATGGATTTGTTTCCCAATGGATAAATTTGCTTAGAATTCAATTAGTAAACATGACAGTCTGCCTTTGAACGATAACACATTTAGAATTTTGCGACATCAAGTAACAACCATGAGCATAAAAAACATAATCTTGGACTAAAAAATTATGAAAATGTTATAACTTTATTGCTTGACGTTTGTTCAGCAGTAAAATGAGTTCAATTACCCCAAGTCTGAAAGTCCAGTAATGCCTGTTGCACCATTTAAGGAGGAAATTCGGTGTTGGTAAATCTGGAGCAACTGAATCCTCCAAACTATTCCAAGCAACAGAACACCATTATTTTTGCTCTCCTGGTTCTGTTTCCTGGCATACTTTGGAGGAATCAAGGCACTCCAATGTAACAAACGCGAATTACCACCTTAAGGGGATAATGCACTTTTGGTACATTATATAGAGCGTTTTGAATCCTCCAAAGTTTGCCAGAAAACATGACCAGATGAAAAAAAGCAATATCAGCCTGTTGTTGCTTGGAATAGCTTGGAGGAATCATCAGTTGCGTCTTGAATCCTCCAAAGTTTGCCAGGAAACATGACCAGATAAAAAAAGCAATATCAGCCTGTTGTTGCTTGGAATAGTTTGGAGGAATCATCATTTGCTCCAAAAAAAAAAAAAGATATACCAACAGTGTCGTATCCCCTAAACAGCACAACCATATAAAAAAAATATTACGTTCGTGCCTCGCTAATATTTTCCGATCTGTGTCACGATCCTCCTCTTTATTATACTTAAGGGGGGGTGGGAGTAGGGGACAGGCTTGGGGGGGGGAATAGGGGGACAGGCTTGGGGTAGGGGGGGGGACTAGGGGTGTGTGGGAATATGGGGACAGGCTTGGGGTGGGTAGAATGCCTGTCCCATATTCCCGCACCTCCCCTAACCCACCCAAGCCTGTCCCCCTATACTCCCGCACCCACCAAAACCCCCTAACCCCCACCCCCCAAGCCTGTCCCCCTATTCCCGCACCCCCTTAAAATATTGTTGTTCAGGGAATGTTGTTACTGAGTGTAAAGTTGTAAATTTATGGTATATATGTTTTTTTTTATGGTATAGTTGGTGAATCTTCGTCAAATTTTTCCCTCACGATTTCCTCCAAACACCAAACATGAAGTCTATTGCATATTATTTTAATGTTGAAGTTTGAGCCAAGCAATATAATGGTTCTTTCTTATCTACATCAACAAAGGCTGAGAACATTATAGTCTCTGTTATGCTGTTTGTATGCTCACTATTAGTCAGTCAATAAATACCTTTGTGTGTGTGTGTGTGTGTGTGTGTGTGTGTGTGTGTGTGTGTGTGTGTGTGTGTGTGTGTTATATCGTATACTTTTATTCGGTGTGTGTGTGTGTGTGTGTGTTATCTTTTCATTATCTAGCGTGTGTTTTGCCTCCCCGTTATTTGTTGTGTGTGTGTGTGTGTGTGTTTTATCTTTCCATTATCTAGCGTGTATGTTGTCTTTCCTTTATTTGTCATGTGTGTGTGTGTGTGTGTGTGTGTGTGTGTGTGTGTGTGTGTGTGTGTGTGTGTGTGTGTGTGTGTGTGTGTGTGTGTGTGTGGTTCTGTTTCCTGGTATACTTTAGAGGAATCAAGGTGCTCCAATGTACCAAAAGTATATTACTCCTTTAATTAAGCAAAAGTTCTATTATTATAAAAAAAAATATAAAGTAAAAAAAAAATGTCACGTGATTTCAGTGTTTTTTGGTGATGACGTCAGGACCCCACGACTTAAGGGGGTGCGGGAGTAGGGGACAGGCTTGGGGGTGGGGAAATGGGGGGGTGCGGGAACAGGAGGACAGGCTTGGGGTGGGTAGAAAGCCTGTCCCCTACTCCCGCACCCCTCTAACCCACCTCAAGCCTGTCCCCCCTACTCCCGCACCCCTCAAAACACCCCGCAGCCCCCTAACCCCCCCCCCAAGCCTATCCCCTATTCCCGCACCCCCTTAAGAATCAGACTGTACATGACAAGAGGAAATGTCGAGAAACTTTGTGGAAACATATATATATATTTTTTTTAATTTTATTTTTCCTCCTCTATTCACGATTATTAAGTCATTACGGAGCACAGGCATTTTCGTTTACAACCCCCATTTATTTTTATTTTACACCCGTTCGCTCCATTTACCATTCATATATTTTCTTGGTCCCGTCATTTGGTCCAAGATTCAATACATTCGGCCAACTGATCACTGTCTTCTATTCCGATTACTCTCTTCCTCCTCCCGCCGGTTGTTTCCCCAGAGCGTTCGTGTGAGAAGAGAATAAATTAGACAGTATGCATTCACAGCCGGATACGGAGTTGCTTTTTTTTTTTTTTTTTTTTTGTCTTTTTTTTTTTTTTTTTTTTTGGCGAGGAATGAGATTGTGACCCAACGCGTATACTAAGTTGCGAATAGAAGAGGTTTGTAAGGATATTGTCTATTTTCCTCCTCGTACGCGTCACGATTGTCTCTTTAGAAGTTAATAATTGTCTCTATTAGGTCTTTACCCCTTAGAGTTATCTGTCCTAAACATCTGATAAACTTTTTTAACAAGAAATCGCGACAATTGAGGTTAAATGTTATCAAGACAACTCCAGCCTCAGCCTTGTAAATACTCATGACCCCACTATAAAAAGTTGCATTCATTGCTTTCAAATCTCGCCTCAGTCAGTCAGGAGTGTTCAATTTGCCTGCTGGGTTTCATAATTTTGTATGTTGAATGTATTTCCTTTATGATTTTATTTTGTAGGTTGAATGTATTTCCTTTATGTTTTTTTTTTTTTTGTATGTTGAATGTATTTCCTTGATGTTTTTTTTAGTATGTTGAATGTATTTCCTTGATTTTTTTATTTTTTTTGTATGTTGAATGTATTTCTTTGATGATTTTATTTTGTAGGTTGAATGTAATTCCTTTATGGTTTTATTTTGTATGTTGAATGTATTTCCTTGATTTTTTTTTTTTTTTTTTTTTTTGTATGTTGAATGTATTTCCTTTATTATATTATTTTGTAGATTGAATGTACAGTATTTCCTTTATGGTTTTATTTTTCAAGACATACTCGGTGAGGTGACAGAGCTCTTGTTGACGAGTATACTGTATGTAACTGTACAACCACAATCTAATATCCACCGACATTTTCCTTCCATATTGCAAAAAATTAATAAATCAGTCTCCAATCAAAATATAATCATACGACACCTTACGTTAACTCAACCTCTTCAATTATTATTATTATGAGGTGCTGCAAAATCATACCTATGTTGTTCTTTATTACCAACATATTTACTACGATGGAAGGAAAGTGACGGTGGATATTTGATTGTGGCTGTACACTCGTGATACATAATATCTGACCAGAGTGTGAGGAGCAATAAGCTTCGAATCGCCTGGTGTTGCTCATATCCCCACCCAGTACACCTATAGAGGCTGAGTTCGAATGCAGAGTAAATAATTATATGTGTGGTGCCTGCCGTCGGTCTCTGGTCAGAAGTTACATATCACAAGTGTACATACGTATGAAGAGAGTCTATAGGCAAGTTCCACCTTTACTTCCCAACTGGACTTGGGATTCAATGCATCAATAGCAATAACACTAATATATAGCTGTAATTAAACCTTACCTATGATCAATGTAAGAGTATTAACCATTTTTCTATACCCTGTGAAGTCTGTATATATTAATATTTTCGATTTTCTTTATTTTGACGTATATATTTATTTGATATATATATATATATTGGTGCATTGCTTACGGACAGAGTTTATATACTTTGATATGTTTTCGTATTCGATTATATACAGACATCAGCAAAATAAATTCATATACAGTAGATTTATTTCCGTCCTTAGCAGCGGGATATACTGTATAGGACCAAGGCAGGTATTCACAAAACATATTAGAGTTTGCACTTGTTTGTATATTTGTATTACTGACCTCACCATAGTGATTCAGACTCATTTCGAAGCAGTGAATGGTTTTGTTATTCGATTGGTATGAGCTTATATTATTATTTCGAAGTAGTTCCGTGTCCTATAGTCCTTGCCATGAGTGAAAGCTAACGAAAGGTTTCAAAATAAATGTTCTGTCTATAGGTATCCTAAATTTTGTTTTCATTTTATAAATTTTCATAGCAATATTCAGTGTCATACCTATTATGTCGAAGCTTTTATAACCACAGGAATAGGTCTTAAATTTGTGCCATTATTTAAAACAAATATTATTTAGGCCTACATACTATTATATAGAGGTATTGCTACATTTTTTTAATTGATATTTTCATTAACTCTTATATTGATTCATTTTTTGATTGATTTTTTTTTTCACAAAACATATTTCAGTATATTCTATCTTCATATATTTTATACTCTCTTAATTACACCTTCATAATAGATAGGTATAGCAAACCTCTGACACTCCTAAATCTTAAGAGTTGCTACTAATACCCAGTTCTTAATCATGTCAAAATCTGAGCAGATATCAAGAGTTACAAAGACTTGATTAATGGCATCTGTGACTTTCCTGCTAAACTACCGCTCAGCAGGTGTCTGTGTAGCCGTTTCCAAGACTCATTAAACTGTCTATTTACTGTACACAACCTTTAGTATCTTTTTATATTTACAAGTAACCATATATACATACATCGCCCTGTATGTATGTATAGATGTATATGTTTTCTTTACCTTCTTCCGGGTTCTCCTTACTCCATCACCTTCTTACCCTCAATATATATTCCTTTACACTTCCCAGCCTACAATCATCACACCCGCGGAAGCAGTAGAATTCCCACAAGCGAATCTAAACACTTCCTTGGTCATGCCAGAAACTCCCTCCTATTACGTCGTGTATAGTCACACCTTGTACTCAATGTATATTTGCTGTTACGAGGACCAGAACCACTACAGTTACATGACTCGCTAAATGTAAAGACTCTGGTGGAAGACGACGAAAAGAGGAAAACAATCATAGCACTTGTTATTCTCTCGTTTCAGACATATATGATCAGTACCAGAAATATTATCAATTTTTATTTATTCTTTTCAGGATAATTCATGCAGGATTGTGCACTTTTTCGAAAAGAAACTACTGAAGAAAAAAAATCTTCGGAAGAATAATAGGGGGGGCCTATACTGTATGTATAAGCATGAAAAGAAAAAACTTCATAGTTATTATAAGTACCCTGTTTTTCAACATAAACCAAGTTAATATTGCGACTAAACAAAATATCCCGACAGAGTTATATTACTTTCACGGCCTTTAATTTGTAGAGGTTTTAAACTAAAAATTGTGTTGGTGTAGCTTGTTATATAGTACCCCCCCCCCCCCCTAACGGAAACCGCCTTGACGTGGTGGGGAGGCTTTTGTCCCTGAGACCTGGTGAGCTAGACTAGAGGGGGCTCCGGCCCCTGCTCTGCCCGGATTTTGGGGAGAGAGGGCTTCCCATGCTAGGAAGGTCGCCAGTGAGAGACCAGACTAAATGGTTCCCATCTTTCAGTTCTTCAACTGTCCCTCTTTTCCTTTTATTTCCTTCCTGCTTGCTGTCACACCTCTCTATCACCTTTTTTTTGGCGCTATAGGACCTCGATGTTGCGGAGCCTAATATCCATCAATTAAATTGTTATATAGTACAGGTAAGCGAAGGTTTGATTTAGTCTGCATGGTTTGTTTCTTTGAGCTATTTTAATTCCCATATTGATTACCTGTCAATATTCATCACAAT
This sequence comes from Petrolisthes manimaculis, assembly GCA_034508575.1. NCBI lineage: Eukaryota > Metazoa > Arthropoda > Malacostraca > Decapoda > Porcellanidae > Petrolisthes > Petrolisthes manimaculis. Next base: position 191,368 of record JAWZYT010000309.1, read on the forward strand.
GTAGCGTGATGGTGTGATGGTGAGGTGAGGTGAGGGGAGGGTGCGTGCCGACCCCTCGTTCTCTCCTTCATGTATGTACCCGGGAACACTTGCTGCTCCCCGTGCAAGTGTTCCGCCCACCAACCAGTCAACCCACACGTCCCCAGACACACGCCACACCTCACACCATTCACGAATTCATGTGACAGCAATTTTGAGAGATTCACAAGTTGGGTATCTTTTATTTCTTTTTTTTTTTTTTTTTTTGGTTGACACATTGATCTCTTTGCAACAATAATCTTTTAACGGTGTACAAAGGTTGACCATAAACCAAGTTTGTTTTTTTTTTTTTTTTTTCTGTGTGTGTGTGTGTGTGTGTGTGTGTGTGTGTGTGTGTATGTATGTGTGTGTGTGTGTGTGTGTGTGTGTGTGTGTGTGTGTGTGTGTGTGTGTGTGTGTGTGTGTGTGTGTGTGTACTGGAGTCAGCTGTACACATGATCAAAATAATTATGGTTGTACTCTTCACGCCAACCTTTCTGACACCTCCATTTAGTGTTAGAGTAAAACAGCGGTGATTTATACAAACTACAGTGTTGTTCTCTTTGAATATCATCAAGCCACACATGCGCGGGGTATTTTTATTCATCTTTCCTATTATTATGTGAACCATTATAGGAAGAAATATAAAAACAACATGAGCTCAACTGTAGACTCTATCTTAAACTTCTATCCTTACTTACATGTGTTTCTATAGCCATAAACTTTCTATCCATCCTTCTATTTACCATCTGGTGCAACCATAGATTTATCTCTATGTATAAACAGTTAACCATGTATTGGGCCGAGTTATCTTTCATTGCCCTGAAATAAAAAATAGCCATGACCAGAGAACAGAATCAACTCCATATGTCTATTCATATTTTAGGCATGTTGTAATCCTATTCAAGAGGTGTCATTTTGTCTACTATACTCTGTTCAAAACTTGTGTTCCATTTTCCTCTATCTATCTATCTCTATTTCTATCTATATCTTTATATCTATACCTATTTCTATCTATATCTATTTATATCTATATTTTTCTATCAATCTCAAATTGTCTCTATTTCTATCTATCTCTTATCTGTCTATCTATCTATCTATCTATATCTATCTAAGCATAAGAGGCCAGTGGAACACAAGTTTTGAACAGAGTATAATAATAATGCGTAGGGATATTTTTATACCGAGTCGAAAGTATTGATTAACTCTCGTGACTTGAAGTTCCAGGAGATAATGCTATATAGTGGTGCACAATTCTCCTGTCTTAATCATACATGCAATAAAGAATTAAATGATTTTAGGATTTTTATGCACTGATAGACAAATCAAGATATCGTGCGACGTGTGATGGTTAAAAATAAAACCTTTTTTCTCTTCATCTAAAATAAAAACAACATATATACTCAACCCAAAGATCACGTTTAATTAAGGTATGGACAACATAATAATCTTACTAAATTTATAGCGTGTAGAGATTCTAATTTGCCACCACACATATATACACCGACTCAAGTAGGCCACTCACTCAGCCAGTCACCAGTGATTGACGGATTTGGGGAACGGGATTGAAAGCACCTTGGATGCAGCTTGAAATATTAAGTAACAAGCCGGCATATTTCAGTGGGTCGCGACTTATAACACGCACACACACCTCACGCTCAGAAGTTGGTAGAATGTCGCGTTTCACCACACAGCAGCAATACACCTCCCTCCCTCCTGCTGGACCACACGCACCTACACAGTACAAACACATGATTATCTACTCACACCTTCGACACTGTACACTTCTTGCTGAGCCACACACACCCACAACACTACGCACACACTTTTTGCTGAATCACACACATATATACAGTACAATTGTGCACATGATCATTAGTTGCACCACATATATACACCCACAACACGACACTTGTTGCTGATCCACACACACACACACACACACACACACACACACACACACACACACACACACACACACACACACACACACTCTTACTGTACATCCCATCACCACAACATCACACCTCAGGGCAAAACAAAATATTCCCTGACCCACACATTCTTTTCCACACAACGATATGCAGAGTAGATTAAATTCATTATATTATGTTTTACTCTCGATAGCTTACGGCTTTATATAGACACGGAGAGTTCCAACTATTCCCTATGATGCATGTGGTTAAAAGCTTTAGTTAAGAGTTCACTAAGTAGCTATTTAGGTAAAGAATGTGTCGTAGATTGCTGAGGGTCATAAGGTTCATGGGGGGGAAGAAACTACAAGACTCACAACACACACATATACAATACACACCTTAATTGTTAAAACACATACATCCCACTATAAAACTCACAACACATACATATGCAATAACCTCCTACACATCTTGTTAAAACACATTATTCTCACTATTATTAAGACTCGCAATACACACACATACAATAGCCTATACACACTTTGCTAAAACATATACATCCCACAATAGGATTCATAACAGTGTGTATATGGTCTGCTTGTCTATAGTCTGGGTAAATGACCTTGATCAAAAGTCTTACATGAGATGAATGAGAGTAAGCCATTTGAGAGAATATTATGAACCAATATTACAAGATCCAACAGCATATAGTTAGGCATTATCCTTTCAATGTTGTTTCATTTGAAGGTGTTGCAGGTTTATTTAGCTTGACTGTACACCTGCCTATAGTCTGTCCCTTGCGTGAGTTTCTCCATTCCTGGGCCAGTATGTGGACGCTTCCCTCACCCCACAGGCAAAAGAACAGTGTGTAGTATGTCTTAAGGGGGTGCGGGAATAGGGGGACAGGCTTGGGTGGGTTAGGGGAGGTGCAGGAACCCCCCCCCCCCAAGCCTATCCCCCTATTCCCACACACCCCCAGTCCCCCCCCCTAAGCCTGTCCCCTACTCCCACACCCCCTTTATAAATATTACCAATGTACTGGATGGAGTCTTACGAATCACAACTTCTCACACCCTGTCAGTTTCCGTGAGTCCCAAGGTTGTCATTACTGTCAGTCAAGGCACTCTTTACACTGCTATTATTTCAGGCAGTCTTTGTCTACCCACTCGCCCGCATACCAATTCACTCACTAACTATATTTAATAACACCGACAATGTGTGAAAATGACAATGTTGTACAAGCGTTGATCTTTGTCCGTCCGTATATGCATGTTCATTGACCTTTATTCTTATGTCTTACTTCATGGAGAAAATGGCAGTACTGTTGAGGGGAAGCATAATACACAACAGGTAAAAAGGAGCTACAATAGGTCTGATATAAACCCTTATTACACAACGCTTGAAGTATTAAATCTTATTGACCAGTCGAAGTCTAAATTTTGCAGGGTATCATTATGCTATCAGTGAAAAAAATATATATTTATATAAATTAAATAAATGAAAATAAAAATATAAAAGAAATAAATCAAAATAGAAATAAAAATAGAAATGAAAGAAACGTGCAGACCAAAAACGACGTGTGAAAATTGACTGACTGATCCTTGGTGGGGATGTTGATACTATATATATACACATGTGGACGTTTTCGTTGGTTTATGTTCTGTGTTGCTCGTTTCCACCCGATGATATATAAATGCGAGTGGGCAAATCAGGCTCCATAAAATGCCTGTCCCATTTTCTTGTTTGATTGTCGAGTTAAGAGGGGCAGTTTTGTGTTGGTAAATCTGGAGCAACCGAATCCTCCAAACAATTCCACCATTAATTTTTGCTCTTCCGGTCCTGTTTCCTAGCATATTTTTTTTATTGGTGAATTTTGGAAGGTCTCTGAATCCTCCAAACTATTCCACGAAACAGATCCCCAATTTAGTACCACTGAAGGCGTCTGTTTCCTGGCATGGTTAGGAGGAATCAGTAACCTTCCAATTTGCCCACAAGAGAATCTCCCCTTAAGGGTCCATATTGTTTTTTTTTTTTTTTATTCATAGATTTTAAATTTGGGGGGATATCATTTGGACAAAGAGGTGTGGTATGTAGCGTTTTTGTATACATTGTGTAAATAGAAAGAGAGTGATGTCTTTGGGAGTATGTTGGACTACTCTCAGTGTATGTGGTGAATGAAGTGTGTCCTACCCGGCCCAGCCCCTCTGCATGACTGAGAACCATTCACCCCCAACTCATGATGTCATTTGGGTCTGTTTCCGACACCTTGAATCTCACGAGACTTTACTAATCTGATAGGAAAGGGGACAGAAGTTATGATCCTGACTGTACACTTGAGGACATGACATAGGAATACGGTAGAAAGGGGACAGAAGTTATGATCCTGACTGTACACTTGAGAATTTAACATATATGAATACGGTACTGTACATACTAAAAATTATTCGTGTGCCATAAAGATATACCATAAGGAGCTTGTGTATATTCCTGGCCATAATAAATCGACTTCCTTCCATTAAATAAACGCATCTCGTAAATTCATGAGTTATTAAGCATTTTATTGTAAACATTGTTGGTGAAATTTGTCTTGGGGGTCAATAAGGGTGTGTGGGAGTAGGGGACAGGCTTGGGTTTTTTGGGGGGTGCGGGAGTAGAGAGAAAGGCTTGGGAGGGGGGGGGGGTTAGGGGGTTGCGGGAATAGAGAACAGGCTTTCTACAACACCCACACCCCAAACCTGTCCCCCTTCTCGCGCACCCCCCCCCCCCCAGCCTGTCCCCCAATTCCCACACCCCCTTAACTTTCCCCTATAAACCCAGGAAAGTATATGAGTGAAAGTATATATAGTTTTCCTCCGAGTAAATGGAAACATAAGAAAATTGAGTGAGTTGTAAACATGCTTTCACATAAATACCCCAAAAGCACATACTCCGTTCTAGTCGTAAAATATTTTTGCAAGTATATGGACACTTGATAGAAATTTATGTTTATGCCTAAAATGACCATGCACCCATACTCACAGAATGACACAATTTAGATTATGAGGATTTACAACATGTACTCACGCAACTCCAACGATATGCTGCACGTGAACTCAGGAAAAAACTATCAACACACACACACACACACACGCACACACACACACACACACACACACACACACACACACACACACACACACACACACACACAACACACGCACACACACAGGGTAAAAAAATAGGTTAAATCACTCTGCCCCACACGAGACAAGGCAGCAAAGGTGCGACTTTCATGTATGCGTGTGCGTGTGCGTGTGAGTGTGTGTGTGTGTGTGTGTGGTGGAGGATCATAAAGAAGAGATCCTAGTGGGACGCTGTGACAGTTCTGACGAGGCTAAATTACTGGGTGTTGTGTGGTGTGGTGTGTTGATTTTGTTCCGCCTAGCTGCCTCTACAGTATATAGTTCTTCGTGTTATCCCATATACATTTTGATATCTATAGCCTAGGCATACATACTCACCTGGCTGCTCAAATCAAAACAAACCTAACCTGTCCATTCATTTATATATATACCCCCACTTGCCCATGCATGTATCTACCCACCTGTCCAGAGAGAGAGAAAGAGAGAGAGAGAGAGAGAGAAAGAGAGAGAAAGAGAGAGAAAAAGAGAGAGAGAGAGAGAGAGAGAGAGAGAGAGAGAGAGAGAGAGAGAGAGAGAGAGAGAGAGAGAGAGAGAGAGAGATTTCTGAGTCTGGAAGTGGGAAGTAGGGTATTAATATACAATACAAAGCACTTAGATAAGAACTATGTAGCATCACGATATGAAGGTAATGAAGGAAATGGAAGAGGGTTCGATGTGATAACAGCGATAAGAGAGGAAACCAGAATGTACTAAGGGAGTGCGGGGGGAAGAGGGGACAGGCGTGGGGGGTGCAGGAATAGGGGGACAGGCTTGGGGGTGCAGGAATAGGGGGACAGGCAGGCTTGGGGATGCAGGAATAGGGGGACAGGCTTGAGGGGAGGTATACTTCCTCTCCCCTACTCCCGCACCCCCCAAAAAAAACCCTGACCCTCCTAAATCCCCCCAAGCCTGTCCCCCTATTCCCGCACCCCCTTAAGGAGAGACTCTAATGTATGTTATTGATGAAGTGAAGGGATACTGATTCCTCCAAACTATACCAGGAAACAGACCACCTCGATGTTAGTATAGCAGTGGATCTGTTTCGCAATATAGGTTGGGAGGAATCAGGTGCCCTCCACTTTAATGTCAAGAAGTTATTGATGCTACCAATTTGTGCTGCGAAACAAACTACCTTAATCAGACAGACACACAGACAGACAGACAGTGTGTAGCCTTTCGAACACATGTGCTAGAGAGAGAGAGAGAGAGAGAGAGAGAGAGAGAGAGAGAGAGAGAGAGAGCTGTCAAAGAACACTTGCTATTGAAATGAAACACAACATCCCTTGTTCATAATACTTTACGATCATATATACTGTATTCATCTCCCACCTGTCTGATTCCTAACAACACTCCTCTTCTCCCTCTCTCTCATCCATACTCTTTTCTTTCTCTATTCTCTACCTTCACTTCTTTCTCTATTCTCTACCTTCACTTCCTTCTCTATTCTCTACCTTCACTTCCTTCTCTATTCTCTACCTTCATTTCCTTCTCTATTCTCTACCTTCACTTCTTTCTCCATTCTCTACCCTCACTTCTTTCTCCATTCTCTACCCTCACTTCCCTACTCCATCTCTTTCCTCCATGATCTCTACCTTCCTCCCTTGCTTCAACAATAACCCCTACCCCTCCTTTTCCCCCTCCTTCCTCTCCCTTGTCACCCCCTCCCAACCCCCCTACCTAATGCTCCTCCTCTCCCTGTCCCCAAAACCCCTCCTCCTCTCCACTTTTATCTCCTCCCCCTCCTTCCCCATCAATCCCTACTACAGCTGTGTGTGTGTGTGTGTGTGTGTGCCTCATTCATACCGTTTTGAACCCTCCCTTCCTCCTCTCTTTTCCATTCCTCACTTTATCTTTCCCTATATGTTTACTTTATATGTCTATGTCTGCATGTCTCTTCAGTTTTGTCTGTTTGTGTAGCTTATCAAACACACACACACACACACATACAATCCTTCATCTTTTTATCCTAGTATCTTTGTCTATATTTCCATCGCTATGTATTTACAGTGGAATATAATTACTATTCGTCCAACCTTTATGCATCTGTTTAGGTCTCATCCGGCCTGTGTTCATTCCCAGCCTTCCTCATTATTTTGTTTCCGTCTGCTTTTCCGCTTATCACTCGTTGAACATTTCCTATACCTTGTTCTTTCTCATCCACTGTTTTTTCTTCTTTCAATCTGCTGTACTGTTTTAATTTCCTCTTTTTACTCTCTCTCTCTCTCTCTCTCTCTCTCTCTCTCTCTCTCTCTCTCTCTCTCTCTCTCTCTCTCTCTCTCTCTCTCTCTCTCTCTCTCTCTCTCTCTCTCTCTCTCTCTCTCTCTCTCTCTCTGTCTACAAGCAAACATTCAACCCTTCTTTATTCTCTTTCATGTTCACCTCGTGCCTTCTACTTTAACCCAATCACCCACCTCCCTTTGACGCGCCTCATATCTCACTTGTTTTTTTTTTTTTGCTCTATATACTTCCATCCAAGGACTTTGCACATTCATCAATTCATTCACCTTGCCTTCGAAGAGCCTGAGTTTAATATATTACACACATATATATCGACATACATAAACACCTGAAGAAGAAAATAATCGTGAATAAGGTCACACCTATACACTACACACTTGTACAGTTGATTCTCTCAGTAATAAATTTGTTCTTTCCAGTAATAGTATGTTTAGTTACTCGTATCCCAAAGGCCACCATGTGTATGTATCTAAACACTCTCTTTCATACCAATACGTAACACTTGTAGCCTAGTTGTGATGTTCTCCTATAGTCTAGTCTCTCTATATACACCTTTGCTTAGCACCAGTCGTTTCAAGGTAGTGTGTTTGTGTGTGTGTGTATGTGTGTGTGTGTGTGTGTGTGTGTGTGATGGAGCGTGTGTGTGTGTATGTGTGAAGGTGTGTGTGAGTGTGTGTGTGTGTGTGTGTGTGTGTGTGTGTGTGTGTGTGTGTATGTGTGTGTGTGTGTGTGTGTGTGTGTGTGTGTGTGTGTGTGTGTGTGTGTGTGTGTGTGTGTGTGTGTGTGTGTGTGTGTGTGTGTGTGCGTGTATACTTCTTTGACTAAATATATACGTTTGCGTGTTTGTATGTTTGTGTGCCTGTGTTCGACTTTGTGATTGTATTTGTGTCGGTGGGTGCGTGCGTGTATCAATCAGTGTGTGTGTGTGTGTGTGTGTGTGTGTGTGTGTGCTAGTGGTAAGCTATTGTAAATCTCTTTGTGGGCAAGAAGTATATACTGTATATAAAGTGAGTTGTAATTTTCTTTGTAATTTTCTTTGTGGGCAAGAAATATATATGAGGTAAGATGTAATATTCTTTGTAATTTTCTTTGTGGGCAGAAGCATATAATTATATAATAAGATGAGTTGAAATTTTCTTTGTAATTTTCTTTGTGGGCAAGAAATATATAATAATTTACATAATGTGAGTTGTAATTTTCTTTGTAATTTTCTTTGTGGGCAAGAAGTATAATTACATAATAAGGTGAGTTGTAGCATTGTATGTTGTTAAATTCCTTACTATTTAAATAACAAAGCATTAATGATTGGCATAGCGTCTGAAGTGTGAGATTTAATGTTTACCTCGAAGACTTGTGTGAAGAAATATTTGACAGGTCATTGATAAGAAAGACATGCAATCTTGTATTTATGTTATGTCTCCCTACCCAAAGTTTTATAACATTACCATTTCAATATAGGTTTAGTGAAGAGAATATATTTATATTATACACTCGAAATCCAAAATATGTATCCAAAATATGTATCCAAAATATGTATCCAAAATATGTATCCAAATATGTATCCAAAATATGTATCCAAATATGTATCCAAAATATGTATCCAAAATATGTATCCAAATATGTATCCAAATATGTATCCAAAATATGTATCCAAAATATGTATCCAAATATGTATCCAAAATATGTATCCAAATATGTTTCCAGTCTTGCTTCGAATGTATTATAGCCTGTTCGAGTATTAAGCGAACTCAGGTAAATATAAAACGGGATAAGCATTGTAATTGGTTCACTATAATACTCTGTTCAAAACTTGTGTTCCATTTTCCTCTATCTATCTGTCTCTATTTCTATCTATATCTATTTCTATCTATATCTTTCTATCTATATCTATCTGTCTCTATTTCTATCTATCTCTTATCTGTCTATCTATCTATCTATCTATCTATTTCTATCTATCTAAGCATAAGAGGCCAGCGGAACACAAGTTTTGAACACACTATTATTATTATTATCTGACTATAGTATGTCAAATGATTCGAAACTTTAACAAGACCTGGATACAAATTTTGGATTGTGAGTGTACATTTATTTATTTAACCAGTTCCGCTTAAATATGATTTCATTATAGATACTGCAATGTGTTTTATATTCCTTAACATTTTAATAAATGTTAGTGATATGGATGATGTGTGTATATGTATATGTGCGAACTTCAGAATTATTTCCACGTGTTCTCTCTTCAGATATAATGTAGATGCTTTCAGTTTTTCATTATGATTATTATATGTGCGATAGTTATGCAAGCTGTACACACACACACACACACACACACACACGGATATAGAGATTCACACACATACTCACAAAAGACCGTGAGCGCGCATCCTTGCCTCTACACACACACACACACACACACAGACAATCTCATTATATCGAGGAAACAGGAAGTTGTATATGCGACTGGCCGTGCCCAGGCTGATGAGCAATTCAGAGTGACACACACACACACACACACATACACACACACACACACGCACACACACACGCACACACTACACAAATACACACAGACACAAGTATTGCTCTCAGAATATATTAGAAGGAACAATTATACCCGGAGTTACTGTGAGCATAGACACACAACAATGCCTTGGCCAGCTGGTAGACATATATATAATACGATAATGATTAATTGTCTTCTGATAAATATTTGACACTAATGAATACATAGGTTATACAAAACTAAATCATGATGGAATATACCGAACAGGATCATGCTAGAGTATAATGAACATTAGATCATGATGAATTAAACTAACTTAGTCACGCCAGCCAGATCTAAATCAGATTAAGTTGTATTAATGGGAGAGTATACTTTTGGTACATTAGGGAGCCTTGATTCCTCCAAAGTATGCCAGGAAACAGGACCAGATTAATTAACACAAATAATGGTGGCCTGTTGCTGGGAATAGTTTGGAGGAATCATTATGTCCAAAAAGGCCTAAGTGAGGATGTAAGAAGATAAAGTATCCCTGAGCCTCTAACCAAACCATGCAACCTTGGGACAACAACAACACACACGAGTGGGATGGTTCCTTATCTGTTACCGAGACGAGACCGGATACTGACGCCTTGTAATGGTGGTAATTTAACTCAGAGATCCCCCACTGTGGTTTCTTTGGGTGAGCACGGCGTGGGGTTTTTATAATGGTGCTTTTATATCATGGAAAGATGGGAGGAAGGGGAGTGTGTCGGTGGTGGGTGGGGTTGGTGGTGATGACTGTAGGTAGAGGATGTGTGGGTGGTGAGTGTGTGGGTGGTGAGTGTAGGGAAACTAGTGGATGGGGTTGGTGGTGATAACACACACACACACACACACACACACACACACACACACACACACACACACACACAATGCCTATGGTTGTCACTGGTGTAGGAGGCTGGAGGGATTGAGTATGTCCAAGGAGCTAATTAATGCTACGTTGAGAGAGGCAGATCCGGTTCCTGGCATAGTTCCTCATACATTATTCGGGCGAGGGGCGAGCCGTGGGTGCCCTGACTGGATAGAGGGGATGGAAGGGGGGGGGGGATGGAGAGGATGGAAGGGGGGGGGGATGGAGGAGCTGGAAGAGGGGGTGGGAGGGGTGGAGGGGCTCGTTGGGTTGTAGGATTGATAAAGGGGTGGGGAAGTAGAGGCCTGCATGGGGTGTAGGAGGGTGTAGCTGCAACTATAGTCTGTCTGTGTGTGTGTGTGTGTGTGTGTGTGTGTGTGTGTGTGTGTGTGTGTGTGTGTGTGTGTGTGTGTGTGTGTGTGTATGTCCTAGTGTAAATGTACCCATTCCCTTCTAATTAAGTGTAGACACTCTTGAAGTTAAATTATTAGAGTTCTACTGAATCTTCCAAACTTTGTCGGGAAACATATTCCCTTTCAGTAACATTTGAGAGGATTTATGTCGTGGGATATAGGTACTGGAGTTTGGGGGAATCAGTTGCCCACTAATTTACATAACCGTTGATATAAATGCAAACTTACGGAGTCCTTCAAAAGTAGCTAAAAGAACCACGTTGTCATAGTGTAGCCCAAGGCCATTTGTTTTGTGGGAGAGTTTGAAGTAATTAGTAGCATCCAGTCTACAGACAAGATAATGGACCTTCAGCCTTGTTATGGATGTAAATATTAACAGCCATCTTGGTATACGTTATGTAAGGATTATTTTATCATACTTTGCGCTTTATGCAAGAACATTTGTGGTGTCGACGAAGGCATGGTACTGATACGATGACTCTAGACAAACAACAGTCATCGCACAAGTACACTCGTGATACGAAATCCCTGATCAGAGACGAACGGTAGGCTTCACACATGTACAGTACCCTTCATTCGAACTCAGCCTCTATAGGTATACTGGGTGGGGAAATGAGCAATACCAGGCGATTCGAAGCTTTCTGCTCCTCACACTTTGGTCAGAAATTATGTATCACGAGTGTACCAACCCAACGTCAACACCACAAAATAAGATTTTGCATACTGACCTTTGATTAAAGAGTTAAATATTTCCCTAGCAAGGTATTTCATTATAATTAAGGGACCCTGTGATGTAGTTAGAAAATTGGAGGTAAATATGTCCTTCAAATATTGCCACGAAACACACACACACACACACACACACCTACCGTATAGTAAAGGAGCTTGGTTTGTGGCATTGTCAGGAGGAATCAGAAGCCACCAAGGGTTCTTAAGGCCCCACGTGATGTAGTAAAAAAAAAGGTGGAAGCTGGTGAGTCCTTCAAACATTGCCACGAAACACCATCAGCATTAAATGAGCTTGTTTCGTGGCCTAGTCAGCAGGAATCAGAAGCCACCAAGTCTCGTACACGATCACAGTGTCCCTTAAGGTCACTTTGCCCTTTACTGCTTATAAAAAAAAACTTTAATCGTTTCAGCAACAATAGAAATAAAAGATGGAAGGGTTAAGAGGAGGATGGTCAAATTAGAAGGCTACTGATTCCTCCAAACTATATGTCACGAAACAGATTTTCTATTAATAACAGTAAGGTTGTCTGGTACTTCCTGGTATAGTTTGGAGTTTTGGAGAAATTAATAACTTCCAAATTTACCAACATGTAGCCTCCCTTAATTAAGCATATAATATACTTTAGGTACACTGGAGGCTTGCGATTCCTTCAAATTATACAAGAAAACAGGCAGAGATTTTTAACTAAATGTAGAGATAGTCTGTTGCTTGGAAGAGTTTGGTGAAATAATTTGTTTCAGAATAGCGAAAGATGTATTATACTTTTGTTAAATTAGAGCACCTTGGTTCCTCTACAGTATGCTAGGAAACAAGACCAGATTAACGGAAATAGTATCGGTCTGTTGCTTGGAATAGTTTGGAGAAATCATGTAGTTGATCCGGATTTACCAACACTGTAAAATATCATAACACCCCTTTAAGGTGGTAATTCCTCTTTCGTACATTGGAGTGGCATGATTCCTCCAAAGTATGCTAGAAAACAGGATCAGAAGAGCAAAGATAATAGTGTTCTGTTGCTTGAAATAGTTTGGAGGATTCAGTTGCTCCTGCAGATCTACCAACACAAAACTTCTTCCCCCTTCAAAAGTTTATCCAGTGTAAAACAAACAAGGTACTTCATTTTTTGCCACCATGACAATATATTAAATAAAAAATGTACAACCTACAGTATAGGCCTCTCGTCTACCAACCCTCCATCCACGTACCACCATGTTCCACTCCTACATGGTTTTTACCGCCAGTACAACATTCCCCTGCACAGTCAAAAAAATAAAAAAAAAGTAAATAAAAAATGACTTCTCTTCGTTCGCTTCTCTATCTTTATTCTCTATCTTTATACTCTGTCTTTATTCTCTGTCTTTATTTTCTATCTTTATTCTCTATCTTTATTTTCAATCTTTATTCTCTATCTTTATACTCTATCTTAATTCTCTATCTTTATACTCTATCTTTATTCTCTGTCTTTATTTTCTATCTTTATTATCTATCTTTATTCTCTATCTTTATTCTCTATCATTATTCTCTTCTCTATCTTTATTCTCTTCGTTCGCTTCTCTGTCTTTATTCTCGTAAGGTTAATTGTCTCTGGTTCTTTATGTTGTAGGTAAATTGTTCTTTCTTTCTGATCTTACTGTATATGCTCGTATTAAAATGATGTATATATATATGTCAAAACAATATGCCTATTAATTTTCACCTACACACAGAAAAGCACTATACTTGATATATTTTTCCATACAAATTTAACCAGGTAACAAAATTATTCTATCTTTCCTTTCTTTGTAAATTCGTAGTAAAAGGATGTTTATATATAAGTCAAAACAATATGTCGATCAATTGTTATTAACACAGAGAAAAATATCCTAATTTATATATTTTTCCCTACAAATTTATCCAAGTAACATTTTTTTTCTATATTTCCTTTCTTTATAAATTCGTATTAAAAGGATATTTACATGTCTAAACAGAATGTCGATTAACTATTATCAACACAGAGAAAAAACACCCCAAATTAATTTACTTCTCCCTACACACTACTGTGGTAATTCTTTTTTGGTACATTGGAGTGCCTTGATTCTTCCAAAGTATGCCAGGAAACAGGACCAGAAGTGTTGATAAATCTGGCGCAACTTAATCCTCCAAACTATTCCGAGCAACAGAACACCATTATTTTTGCTCTTCTGGTTCTGTTTCCTATTATAGTTTCGAAGGAATCAAGGCACTTCAATGTAACAAAAAAGAATTACTACCGTAAAGGAGGGAAGGAACATAACATAGATACAGTAACTAACACAGAGCACAGAATCATTTGCTTAGAACTGTACAGCCACAATCAAATATCCACCGACACCTGCCTTCCATCGTGCAAATAAATCAGTCTCAAATCAAAATATAATCTTACAACATTTTACGTCAACTCAACCCCCTCAATTATTATTATGAGGTGGTGTAAAATCATACACGTGTTGTTCTTTATTACCAAGATATTTACTACGATGAAAGGAAAGTGTAGGTGGATATTTGATTGTGGCTGTACCTATAGCACAGTTTAGGGGTTCAGTAACAATGTGGTCTGTAGTTGTCGTCAGTGTGTATTTCCTTATTGAATCAGATGAAACTTTCACTGTGATTACTTTTAATTAAAGGAAGATTCTCTTGTTGGTACATTGGAAGGCTACTGATTCCCCAAAACTATGCCAAAAAAACAGACTTTTTCAATAGTACCAATAGGGGATTTGTTGTTTCGTGGCATAGTTTGGAGGATTCACAAACTTTCCAATTCACCAACAATAGAATCTCCCCTTAAGTACCGAATGTAAAACTAGATATATATTCCCGTGAGACAGTGACACGTATTATTACACCGAAATTAAACTTTTCCCAATATGATTGGCTCATATATAGAATTATGAACATGTGTGTGTACTCCTAATCTGTTAAATATTCATTCACACAGAAATGTTATTACACCCGCCTGAACGGCAGTATTTTTCTAATAATTAATAATATCATTCAGTTTTTATTTTCTATTCATCATATATGAAACTAATATTATGCACAGGATATAATGATTCAGACATTTTAGCTCACGTGGAGTTTTTATACTTAATTAAATAATCACAGTTCAATAAAGGTTAATTTCTTCATTACAAAACTTTTCACGATTGCAAAAAACATATAAAGAGTATTTAATTAACTTCAGCAGTATCAAATTACTCTAATATATATATTGCCGTGTCCTCTTACAGATTTAATCAAGTCAAGAATATCGTAGAAATAGTTTACATTCCAAACATAACCTGTGTTGATGGAATTTAATTGTTCTTTGTGAAGTAGAGTATGTTCCAACAATAACAAGTACAGTACAATTTAGTTTTTCTTTCCCTGATAGCATCTGGGAGGGAGGGAGGGAGGGAGGGGTGTGAGATGACCTGCAATGTTGTGGTCAATGTTTATGTGTTTGGGAAGCCTTTTTCCTTCGTGCTTGATGTCCCTTCTTCCCATCACCTTTTCCCTCGTCCTACAGGGTCGTCTAGACACAGGCCAGTCTCCTTTTTTCCCCTTAAATAAATGTATATCATATTTCACTTATAGTTTATATACTTACATTTTCTAGCAACAGCTTTTAATAAAATATTAAATTGCTCCCTTCACGTCCAGTTACCTTAGCTGGTCAATGCTAGTATTATAATTTATAAAGTTGGTTTACTTTATAAACAGCAAGTTAGTAATCAGTGTTGTTTCTCATATATCCCTTATGTTATGACAGTACTCTTGTGAGAAACTTGGCTATTATGCTTATATTAACTTTGATAAATATGTTCCGCTCCTCCACTAATACTTAAAAGGTGAAAGTCTGGTGTCCAAAGTTACCCATAATGCACCGTGTGGAAGCCTGTGATCAGCGTCTCCAGCGGCTGAGTTTGGCACTAAATGGTAACGCCTGTTATCTATGTGATGAGGAATATTGAGTAGATTATCACACACATATAATAATTTACTTGTGCCATTCAATGAACACTGAATTTTATTAATAGAAAATCAATACAATTTGGGAATAATAGTGTATCCACGCAACCATCAACACACACAAAGTTGTTCGCCGTCACCCCGGTTCAGTACGACCAAAACAACTATAGTATTTCAAAACATGTATCTCGCAGGATGCTTCAGTAACCATCATGAAAATAAGTATCGTATAATATCGTATAAAGTATCTTTATCCTTAGATATTCACTTATGCGTCATTCATATCTCTATATGTTATGACTTGTATTACTTGTATGGTACAAAATATTTAATTTAAACCCAGGAGTTTCGTCTGTAAAGTGTGTTTCTCCACGACGTAACCTTGTTAACCATCAGACGCCTGGAACAAAGAGATAAGATAATCCATGTATTACACACAGACAGATGGTGTAAAGGCCACAGACTTGTTCTATAAATTTTCGAGTAATTTAAGGAAGCTTCATCAGTTGTGTTGAATGCTACATTGTTTACGAAGATGTATAAGTGTGAGTATGAATGATTCAGAAATAGAGAATGACCGAAATTTGAGTGCAGGGATGGAGTTCACAGGTGAGAGGTATAGGCTACATGGAA
Organism: Petrolisthes manimaculis; assembly: GCA_034508575.1. Taxonomy (NCBI): domain Eukaryota; kingdom Metazoa; phylum Arthropoda; class Malacostraca; order Decapoda; family Porcellanidae; genus Petrolisthes; species Petrolisthes manimaculis. The sequence continues at coordinate 207,841 of JAWZYT010000309.1, forward strand.
GAAAGTGATGTGAGCTGGAAAGAAGGATGATTGGTAAACTAGAAAACTACAAAACTAATTCCTCCAAACTATACCACCCATCAGATCCACTTTTAGTCACAATGAGGTAAACTGTTTATCGGCATCTTTTGGAGAATCAATAGCCCTCCAATTGACAATAACAAAAGATTCTCTCCTTAACTTGGACAAGGAGACAATAGACGGTCTATTCTTGGAAGCTCCATTAAGGATTAGGGCCTTTGGTAATATATCTTCAGAAATATATTTTGAGGGAAATGTTTAATCTTACTTTGATGACATTTTCTGTATATTATTAATGACGTGGAGTTTACAGTCTTACAGGTCCATTGAGGTCCCTTCTTCCCATCACCTTTTCCCTCTGTGGTAATAGTTATTGTTGTGATACACTATACAGAAGGCTATATACCTTGGTTACCTTACAGTAGTCACTTTTCCTTCAGCCACTGAGAATCTATACATGCAATAAGCTTGTTTTCTTGGAAATTTATAGTTGGCACCTTCTTCACCTTGAATACAACGAAAATAAAAATTCAGTTTGTATTCGACATGTTAATGTTTATTTAGAAACTTATTAAATGGAGAAATAAGTAAACTTTACTGTGGCTCTTACATATTGAATTTAAATCTGTGAATACCTGTTTGTATAAATTGGTCTTTTAGCAAATTAAGACGGAATGAAAATAAAGCAATCAATTATATAAAATTATATTATCTAAGTTGGGTAGTGCCATGTCGCAACTTTCTTTCAAGCGTTTTTGTAGTGCTATAATTTGTAGAATATAATTAAATGTTTATATTTGCACTGTAAAGTAGGTTCGCTATTAATGTGTTAATTACAAGATTAAATGTTTTACATTTTCCCTGCCCTAGCAGGAAGAACTGCTTTTCAATGCTGTCTAATGAGTGTAAAATTCAGACGGTTATGTCACTTATGGAAGAATAGATCTGTTGTGTGAGTTGATCTCTGAGTTTATCATTATTTTTGTAAGTTCTCTCTGTCATAATGACATTAAATAAAATCTGTAGGTATCTTGTAGAGTTTGATGTGACAATGAGAGTGAACTTGACATGCCTCCTTAAGGAAGGTTTTGTAATGCAATAATTATCAGTACATGATAATATTACTTGCAGTTTTGCCACCAAGCTTTCCCGTTCATCAAAGAATTAAATAATGAAATCAACCGGAAGATGGTTTGTGTGTGAGGTTGTTCACTGTTCAGTATTAGGACGTCAAGTTTAATACTGTAATACTTGTTATGCAAAGCGGTACCATAAAGTGCTGAAAATATAGGAAGGACCAATCAACCCTCCACGAGCATTTACGAGTCCTACACTATAACTCAACTCCCGCTCAATGTGTACACTTGCACGCAAAGGTTCATTAGGGGGATGGATTCTGATTCCTCCAAACCTAGCCAGAAAATAGATGAGTTCATTGATATTAAATAGGTCCTTTTCTGTTTCGTGGCAATGTTTGCAGGAATCAGTAGTCCTCCTACCAATTCCTCCATATAAAAATTATCCCTTTAACTTCATCAGCCACCTATTAATGACTATCTGCTTCTGAAAAAAATAAATAATAATACAAGTGATTCTAAATTTTCAAAGTACAGTCTAGAGAGAAAGTGTTCATCCATCCACTCTTGCCAAGATCCATGAACTAATATTTATTTTAATGACAAGCATCTTATTGGCTAAGATCTCCGTTTACCTCCCATATAAACTTAGTTGTTGTTGATATTACTATGATGAGAATAAATCTTATGCTATGTACAGATGCGGACACATGAGACAGACACACTTCAAACGGGTCATTTTTTTTATTTTTTTTAATCAAACACAGAATTGGTAAAGCCTCTACACACAACCTCTCATCCTACCCTATGCTTTATAGTGAGGGGCCCCACTTTAGTTGTGTAGTGTTCATATGTCTGCATCTGTACCTGTATATATGTAGTGCTTTAGTTATTTATGCATATTATTCCCAATTATCCTCCTCAAATGAAGACAACAAACTTAAGGACCCTGTGATCGTGTATGAAAATTGGAGTATGTGTGTGTGTGTGTGTGTGTTAGGCAGTAAACTGATTGGTGTGTTAGCTACTAGCGTGCGAGTAAGATATTGTGAGAGATATGGTTTGTTTATATTGTTCGTGAGAGAAATCGTGTAGGAAGAGGTCAGAAGAAGAGAGAGGTATAATATGATGAGTGAAAGATATTGCCTTATTTTTTTTTTTTTTTTTTTTTTTTTTTTTGTGTGTGTGTGTTAGTCATTAGTCTGGCGCACACACAGAGAGAGAAAGAGGAAGAAGTAAGAAATATGGGAAGGAATGAAAGAAGGAGGGAAAGTAGGAAATGAGCAATGAAAGTAAGGACGAAAATTAATTTGGAGAAGGAATGATTATGCCGCCTCTTCCTCATGAGCCTACAGACAAAAAAAAACTGCTAATTATTCTGAAGGATATGTACACACAACAACAAAAAAGACTACGTTCCTACAGACGAAGACAGCCACCATCCGCAGGAAATTGGGTGAGGGGGTGAGGGGGACATTTGGAACTGGGGAACGTGTACTATAGACAGAGGAATAACACCGTAGTAATATATTTTTGTAGTTATGTACAGTCGAGGTCGATAATAATCATCCACATATGGATATCTCAAACAATTTCTAATGTTTAATGTTTTCACGTTCATATATTATGTTGTTTATTGTTTTAAGTAGTACATATCTGCTTGTAGTAAATAAAAAGATGGTAATTAATCTATTTATTGGAATGTTCATCAGCTAAGGAACAGAGGGAAGCAGTCAAAATTTTACGTGAGTTACTCCTATATGGATGATTATTATTATTGTATATTATATGCCTATGAATGTCAACCCAACATTTATCTAGGAATAAAATCTGGAGAAATACTAAACAGAGGAATAACATAAGGGTAATTTACTGTAGTTCTGTATGTCTGAGAATGCTATCATTTCAATTATATAGAAAAATATTAATAGGATAGACATTTTAATTCATTTAATGGTAAGTAATAATTGTATAGTATTTATCTTAGTCTTATGGCCTGTAATGAGTTTGTTCAATGTATTATACTTGATTTAAGGGGGTGTGGGAGTAGGAGACAGGCTTGGGGGGGGTTGGGGTGGTGCAGGAGTAGGGGGACAGGCTTGGGATGGGGGTGGGGTGGCGGGTAAAAAGCATGTCCCCTATTCCCACACACACCCTAACCCCCCACGCCTGTCTCCCTACTTTCGCACCCCCAAAACCCCCCAAGCCTGTCCCCTACTCCCACACCCCCTTAAGATTATAATTTCAGTCTAGGAGAGGCTACAGGACACAATAGTAAATGGAACTATACTCTGTTCAAAATTTGTGTTCCTTTTGGCCTCTTATGCTTAGATAGATAGAAATAGATAGATAGATAGATAAATAGAGATAGTTAGATAGATATAAATATCTAGATAGAAATAGCGATGGATAGACAGATAGAAATAGCTAGATAGATAGAGGCTATAGTGGAACACAAGTTTTGAACAGAGTATAGTAAAAGAATGAAACTTATATCTACAGTATATGACGTTAATTAATTCTGAGTGTATCACTGAGGGTTATTTAATTAAGGTGGTAATTCACTTTTGTTACATTGGATTGCCTTGATTCCTCCAAAGTATGCCAGGAAACAGCACCAAGTTAACAAAAATAATGGTAGTTTGTTGCTTGGAATAGTTTGGAGGATTCAGTTGCTCCAGATTTACCAACACATAACTTTTTCCTTAAATTAAGGACCCTGTGATTGTGTATGGGAATTAAAGGCTTCTGATTCCTCCTGACTATGCTATGAAACTCGCTCCTTCCATATAGTTGGTGTTTCGTTGCAATTTTTGAAGCACTCATTTACCTCCAATTTTCTGTCTACATCTTAGTTTAAGGAGTAATTTTTTGTTGATAAATCTGGAGCAAATTAATCTTCCAAACTATTCCAAGCAACAGAACACTACTATTTTTGTTTATCTGGTCCTGTTTCCTGGCATACTTTGGAGGAATCAAGGAGCTCCAATTTAACAAAAGCGAATAATTTCCCCTTTAAGAGTACAGAGTTTTGGGTTCTCTAGGAAAATTAGATAAGAAAAGAGAGTCAAGATTATACGTATGAAAGAGAAAAAGAAGAGACAGACAGAATTAAAGAGAGTAGTACTGTTGGTAAATCTGTAGCAAATCATTCCTCCAAACTATCCAAGGAAACAGAATACCATTATTATTTTTGTATAACCTGCATGCTTCTGTTTCCTGTGGCATATTTTGGAGGAATCAAGGTACTCCAATGTACCAAAAGTATACTCTCCCCTTAACTTGCTGATTCTCTACAGTATTTACAAACCAAAAGGATTATTATTTTTATTTGTATGGTAATTTTGGTTATATTCTAGTAGTATTATTAGTATATGACAAATTATCCAATATTTCAAAGGAGGTAGCCTACTTTTTATATAATTATACTGTATATATTTATAATATGTTTAATTTTCAGAGGAACAAGGGAATGATATCAAACATGTGAACTCAAATGACATTATATTACTCTCTTTACAATAATATCCTATAGTTCCATCTAACAATACTGTATGTGTGTATGTATGTATCACTTTAGTTAGTCCTAAAATCTGAACATTTTATTTTATTGTAGTTTATTCATTATTGGTGTGGTTTATATAATTATAATCTAATTTATTTTTTGCCCACTCATATACATGTAATTATTTGAATGTCGCGGTAATTTTGGTAATTTCTGGTAATTTAGCCAAAAACAGCTGCTACATTCTTAGTCATCTTCCTTACCTACATGATCACAGTTTTATATTATATTTTCTTCCTTTTATCCATTTTGTTACCTTTCATAACATTAATCTTTTCACATAGAGATATTTATAGGCTACTTTTAAACACCTCCATTTTATCTTATTCAAAAGGTGCATCTAATGTCTAATTTATCCCCTGCCCACTTTACCATCATTATAAGTACATCTTTTCTAGCATTAATTTTGTTCATTCATTTTTTCACATCATCGCCACATTTTCCGTTCATTTTCCTGGTATTATTGAGTTGTGAGTTTCTGCATAGTATAGTAAGTATCCATATCATTATTATCCAATCTATCATGCACTAATGGTCCCACATCTATCCATTTGAGACAAACTTTACTTATTCTGATCATCACGGTTCATCCTTCCCAGTAAACTCTTCTTCCACCCGCTATACACTTGTTAACATCCAATCAAGTATTATTTTGTTAACTGTATATTGTAGTTCTTTCACCACGCCTCCCAGTATTGCAAAAACACTTTACGTACCTCAGCAATTAATCCACATTGGTTATACTTGTTTTGTTGTGTATTGGTATTATTTTGTTGTGTATTGGTATTATTTTGTTGTGTATGTCCCTCCCTACCTCCCCCCAGCGGTAATCCACATTGGTTATACTTATTTTGTTGTGTATTGGTATTATTTTGTTGTGTATATCCCTCCCTCCCTCCCACCAGCACTACCACCAGCACCAGTAGTAGTAGTAGTCACCACAACTGTCTTACCTGAGTATAGTCGCGCTCCCGCCGCGGCGCGAGGTGGTGTCGGTATAAATCCACGGAGGGTCCTTTTCCTTCAGTCACCGGGGCAGGTAGGTAGGTAGGTAGGTAGGTAGGTAGGTAGGTAGGTAGGTAAATGTACACTATCACCAGGCTTGCACTTATCTATTTCAACATGCACACACTTTTGTTTTCCAGTTAACACTTTGGGATACAACACCAGACAATACAACACTTCACACTCCGTATGGTTATCACTCGTGGACGCACTTTGGTTGGAAAATACATCGGACGGAGCGACTCACACGTTGATTTACACTTGTAATATATATTCTTGGTTTAATACTTGAAACTCTCTTGGGAATATAAAGACGGAGCACATCCAGGGGAAGAAAGTGTAAGAAGGGGGGAGAAAGAGACTGCACCCGGGGGAAGGAAGCGAGTGACATTAAAAAAGTTCCCAGGTAGCGCTCAGGCGGGCTGGCAGGTGTGGTGTGGCTTACGCTCGATCAGGGGCCTCCCCATCAATACGTGCATGACCATTTCTGGACCATTTTACTGCCCCCAAGGATTTTCTTATGAAGGATATAACCTTATCCCTTATCCCTTCCCTACACGATCCCCTTTCCCGACCTCTCCTCCCCTTAGACGAGGTGAAGGGAATCCTGTCTTTCTTGATTTATGGTGAGTTTAGTTTCCGTCTCTTCCGGACTTCACGTCAGCCAATGGCACGACAGATACACAGACGGAGAGGCGAGTCAGCTGATTGGCGGAGAGTGAGAGGTGGACGGAACACAGTTGGCCAGCATATTAAGTGTTGAGGGGGAGTTGTACATACATACACAAGGCTGGGCTTCGGGATCAGCTGGGATGAGGGTTGGGGTGAGTGGAGGAGGAGGAGGAGGAGGCACTGAGAGATAAGGAGATAGTGAGAAAGAAAAACGGGTAGATAGAGAAAGGGGTATAGGAGGGAGAGTGAGCAGAGGCGAAAGTGTGAGTGAGACAGAGCGAGGAAGTTAATTATAAAGAGGGAGAGAGAGACAGCAAGACTGAATGTAAGGGAGGCGAGGGGGAGGGTGGGCAGTGGGTACGAGGAGGATGTGAAGAAGGGTGGGGTGCAGGAGAGAGGAAGAGAGAGAGAGAGAGTGAGTGAGGGAGAGCAGTAAGGTGAGTGCTTGTCTGGGTGGGAAGGGGAATGTGGACGCTGCTCTAGTTTAACAGAGGTTCACCAGTGAGAGTGTTGGTTGGTTGGTTGGTTGGTTTCAAGGCGGATCTCTCGACCTTTTGCAACTTGGTCTTGTTTACCTCAGACTCTGTAGATATTGGCAGTAACATTTTATTGCATGAAGTGTGATAGAGTTCCTTCCTGTGGCACAAGCATTTCAGGCAACATGTAGGTAGGCCTATCGATTATATTTTTTTTAGTAATTTTCCAGCAACATGGTTTGTGTTTCAGTTGTGCATCATATTTAAGAGACAAATACATCCATAGTGAACAGAATACATAATATACCAAGCACCACAAATATAGAAATTAATGAATTGCAACTATAAGCCACTGACAGTTTTCTTTGTATACAAAAAATAAGGAATTAGATTATGTTATTGATACGCAAAACATTCAAATTAACACAATCAATTGAAAAGACATTTGTATAGATAATGAAGCAACAACGCAACTGGAGCTAAAATGTAAAAGTTTATCAAGTAACTTATGAGGATATTCAAATATGGTTTATTGTTCTTGAAACGTTGTGTAAGTCCATTTTTGTAAGTATCAGGAAATACTCATAAGAAAATGAAATCCTGTTCCATTCTTATTCCAAAATTGACAACCAGAAACGAAGAGTGTATATTAGAGCATATTTAGCGATTTTTCCAAGAGTGCGTTGATGGCGATACAGATCCTGGACACAATGCCTCACACACTCTCATGCAACACACTTGAAGGACAACAAATTATCAACGAGTCGTCTTCATGGGTATATACAGCTTTCCAACAAGACCCAAACTCTTAATACTGGTGGTGTATATTCAAGCGAGAGTTTCATAGTTGGCCTGGGAAGGTGTGGAGTCAGTTAAGGTATCTCCAGGTTAGGAAGTTTCTCTCTGGGTGGAAAAGGGTGCTGGTTTGATAATTAAGGAGAGTATTTGTTTTACATTCCTCCCACTGTTTCCTCCAAACTCTACCAGAAAACAGACTGCCTCAGAATACAAGTAAAGGGAAGATCTTTTTATTTTTCGGACGGCTATGTAGACACCAATTGGCCTACAACATATGACCTTCTTTAAGCAACTGTATACAAATCACACTTTTTATTTGTCTCAATTATTAACAAATAGATCCTCATAATTTTTTCAAGCCACGTTTTGGGAGAATGATGTTATAATCTAACTTTATTTTTTTTATTTTTCAGTGGTTGAAAGCATTTTTTATGTAACCACCCAGGCTGTCCTTACTATATAACCCTAATGACCCTGTGATCGTGTAAACAAAATTGAAGGCTTCTGATTCCTCCTGACCATGCCACGAAACACACTCCATCCATATAGGTGGTGTTTTGTGGCAATATTTGAAGGACTCGTTTATCTCCAATTTTCTGACTACATCACAGGGTTCCTTAATGTGTTAACAGAAAGACAGTTAGTCGTTTACCCTCGTAAATAAATCTACCTGGTAAATTAATCATCATCCAACCTCATTATAGAATGTTCAGCTGAGGGTAATGAGCAGATGTGTTAGGAGTTTGTATATGTACTCCATTATTTAATTTATTTATTTATGCTGTTGTTTTACCTGGCGAAAATGTGCCGGATCCCTCAATTTTAAAGTCCTGGCTTTTTCTGTAAATGTAACCCAATCTGAGACAAAATGCAACACAATATTTACACAACCAGGTACTATACTTATCTACAATTTATAAACCCAGGAGTGTGAGCGATGAAACCTGTATCTTAAGATCATATTACTTAGAACGGATAAAAAAAGATACTATGTTGGTTATTGTAGTCCATATCCTTAGTTGAGAAGTGTATTGGTGTTGGTGTTAGTGACGGTGATGGTGGTGGTATTGTGGGGATGGTTTTGGTAGTGGTATAGAGTGTGTGTATGTTTATGGTTGTAGGGCTTGTGGTGGTAGAAATCATTGTCTGGTATTGGTGTTGTGTGTGGTAGTGGTGGTATGGTGTGTGTGGTGGTGGTCGTAGGACATAGTGGTAGAATTTTTTGTGTTGTTGTGATGATGGTAGTGGTGATGATGGTATGGTGTGTGTGGTGGAGGTGGTGGTGTGTATGTATGATATATATGTGTGTGTGTGTGTATGTGTGTGTGTGTGTGTGTGGTGGAGGTGGTGGTGTGTATGTATGATATATATATATATGTGTGTGTGTGTGTGTGTGTGTGTGTGTGTGTGTGTGTGTGTGTGTGTGTGTATACAGAGAGTGAGACGGTGATTGTGGGGTAATTCTGCAAAACAGGAAGACATAATTATGATTTCCGTTCCATGAATTGTTCCTTGCATTATTCATTACAGAAATTACATGTATTAAATGTTTATAATAAAAACAATGTGATATTGAATTTACACCATCACTAAAATTAATTATATTGTAAAATTTATACATAATATATCTGACATGTTTCACACTCTTAATTATATGCCGCAACCGTTACCAATGCAAATTTTAATGTAAATTGCTTCATCTTATTTTCATTTCCACATTTTCAAAATATTTCAATGTATACATGTAGATTAGAAAAGTAAAATTATGTTTCCATTGAAATAGGATAACACCCATGGTAAACACACACACACACACACACACACACACACACACACACACAGCAGGAGGAGGAGGAGGAGGACAACCCAAGTGACCTTCCTTCTTACATTGAGAGCAGGCGTCCGGGGAAGCAGGGAACCGTAGAGCTGGGAAAAAATAAGGTACATCGATTGCCTCTTAGGAACCCTGGACACACAGAGAGAGAGAGAGAGAGAGAGAGAGAGAGAGAGAGAGAGAGAGAGAGAGGGTAAGGGATGGTGGGCACATTCTTGTTAGGGAGTATTAATGGGTGTGATGGGTGAGGAAGGGAGTGATGTGGTGTGGAGTGGTGTGGATTGGAGTTGAGTGATGTGGAGTGGATGAAAATTTGTTTGTTTAATCTATAGTGAGGTAGAAGGGATGAAGGATGTAAGGGAGTGAAGTGGTGGAGGGATGTAAGGGAGTGAAGTGGTGGAGGGATGTGGAATGGAAGGGTGTGGAATGGAAGGGTGTGGTTATAATAGTGTAGTGGATATTGACATGAGGGCCGGGTAGAATAGCTAGAATAGTGTATGGAATTGATGGGTATTAGGGATGGATTAATAGGGATAGGGATAGTTAAGGTGGAAGTTTTGTGTTGGTGATTCTGGAGCAACTGAATCCTCCAAACTATTCCAAACAACATAACACACTTATTTCTGCCCCTCTGGTCCTGTTTCCTAGCATACTTTAGACTTTAGAGGAATCAAGGCACTCCAATGTACCAAAAATGAATTACCACCTTAATTAAGAGGACTTTGATATTCCTCCAACTATTATTTACCACAAAGGAGATAGAGACGCGACTGCAATAATTTTAACACTTTCATTGAATAGTTTACGATGGTGTATGTTAATGATGCTCATGTACCCAACTGATATATTGATTATTTCACGATAAGGATGATGAATCAGGGATAGTTATCGGCAGTTAAATTTGTATGTAAATAACTTGTGTGGAGGATAATTATACAGACGCAAATTATGAATATTAATTGAACTAACACCAAAATATACAGTTGGTATCCACGAGGACTTGATATTATGTATGTCCTCACTTGTGGAATAATACAGTAAGTGTGAGAGACGTCCATAATCATGTCCAATTTCTTTCTAAAATGTTCATCCATTCTCTCACTGTAAAATATACCTTCTCATGAAATTCTATACGTTGGTGAAATTATTTTCTCACCTAACAACTTTCAACGTTTTTTTTCTTTTTCCATCCTCTCCTTTCCCCGAAACGCAAAACACTTCTCACCATATCCTTCTTTATTAAGATAAGTCTTGCGTTTTTATAATACCCATAATTTTTTTTAAATTTTGTAATTACTACCTACTGTGATGATGAACTGGATTTAATTAACCCATAGTTCTCTGGTGCGACGATATTAATAATAATTTACCTCTTACCTATCGTGGTCTTTCCCTATGAAGAGCAATATTGGTTTGCGGTAACTATAAATAACACCAAAAGCAGTTTAAAATCGTTTGTAACTCATTACTGTGACAATGACGACACTTGGGAAACATCTTTAACGTAACTGGACACAATTTTGGAATCGCTCGCACTTTTTGTTTTCATTTTACCGGTGAGAACATGAAGCGGTCCTTGTGTGTTTAGTCCTCACCTTCATCAGTAAAGAAAAGAAGTGACACTGTTCCCACACCTTCCTGGTAATTCCCTGGCAAATACGACTGCGGTTCTGCTCATGACGTGATCTGCAGTGTGTCCGTCTCAGTTTCAGGCTTCAGTCCTCAGCCACGCATTACACCACGCCAAATGTTCACCAAAATATATATTAGTGAGATTTATATTTGCTCTTATGTTGCCTTTTGTTTATTGTGAATTAGTACAACAACAAGATTTACACGTTATTTGGTAAAAAAAATGTCCATCATATTATTTTACTATATTGCTAAGCATTAATTCTGGTGCTTTAGTAATCGTGGATAAAGTTACTAATCAGATACACCAAGTTCAACGAGACTGATTGTATGACGCATGACAATTAAAATTAAAGGTTTGTTCAGTACTAGGCTAACAAACATAGAACTATGTTACTATTATCATAAGCTGAGATTTTGTGATTTGGGTTCAGTGTAATTAAAAACATCTAGAGTCTATTAAAAATCATCAATGTTACAAAGTATGAAGCCAAGGACAATGTAGATTTGTGCACGTGTGTGTGAGTAGTGCATCCCTCTGTTTGGATTCCACAGGGCTGGTTCCCTCCTAATAGAGATCCCAGTGGACATCGAGCCACATATTTGGGGTTGATTACCACAGGTTCCTTAGCATGAAAAAAGTAGTAGCGGTCTTGTTCAGTGGTCCAAATTATATTTTTCCTCGGATCAACTATTGCAGAAGAGATATTCAATTAATAGCAGGGAGGAGCTCCTGGTCTTATGACTTGTTCTGGGGTTTTTGTGTCTCGTGGCAGCTAGGTAGGTAGGGGTCTGGTCTTCTGCATTCTTCACACTCCCTACCATTATTCCTCATCTAACCAGTTTTCCTCTCCTTCGCCTTAAACCATCCAAGAGGCCCTGAGGTTGTACAAGACAGCCTAAGGTAAAGAAAGGCCTGCGGGTACAAGTATGTCACAACTTTATGGGGAAAACTACTGTATACCGTGGCAGGTTGAGAGAGAGAGAGAAAGGAAGACCAAAAAAAATAACAGATAGAAACTGGTTCTCTAGATGGTATTTGGCGTGTGTATTACTGTGTGGTATGACCAGCCTCCAGCAACATGGTACACAACAACCCTCACCTTTGTACTGTATATACTCACATCCCCCCCCTACTCTCTCTCTCTCTCTCTCTCTCTCTCTCTCTCTCTCTCTCTCTCTCTCTCTCTCTCTCTCTCTCTCTCTCTCTCTCTCTCTCTCTCTCTCTCTCTCTCTCTCTCTCCTTCCAACCCCTCCTCACGTTTGTGTTTGTTTTTTGGGGGGCTTAATTAACGCTTATCGACCTCGTAATGGTCATTAAGGCAATATAATTATAGAGTGATAGAATGTGTGTATATGGAGTAGTGTACGTGTATGTCATGGAGTGTATTAGGAGTAGTGTACGTTTATGTCAGGAGGTGTATGAAAAGTAGTGTACGTGTATGTCAGGGGGTGTACGTTTATGTCATGTGATGTTTGTGATGAGTGTTGTCCTTCCTCACGTCTCATGGAACACGTCCCTCTATATTTCCAGTCACCTGCCATGTGCCACCTACCATCCCTAAAGCCAGGTGTTAATCCCGGGTCACGTACAGGACATGCGGCAAATGTAACAACAACAACAGCACTGGTTGATGTGTGGTGGTCTAGAGGGAAGCTTCCTCATTGAACACACTACACGGCACCAACACTGGATGCATGAAGGGATGACTGGAAGGATGAATGGCTGTTTGGATGAATGAGTGGATGGATTGATGGCTGGTTGGATAGATGACTGAATGGATTGATGGTTGTTTGGATGCATGAGTGAATGGATGGATGACTGTTTGGATAGATGACTGAATGGATTGATGGCTGTTTGGATGCATGGAAGGATGGATGGATGGCTGTTTGGATGGATTGGCTGTTTGGATGGATGGTTGGATGGATAACTGAATAACTGGATGGATGGGTGAATGGGTAGATAGATGACTGGATAGATGGCTAGATAAAGTGGACTTGAAACAGATAATAACAATCTTACCATGTGTTTTCCTACTCACTGATATCAAAGGTCCTGTGATCATGTCTTACAATAAAAATACTACAGATTCCAGATAACTGTGACACCTAGCAATGACTTTGGTTATAGTGTGGCAATGTTTTTTTTTTTTCTGTATAATATAGAAGATACAGTGACTCTAACTTCCTGTACTGTAATGTAGCTTTCTGTCTGTATTAATGTGAACACTATCAAGTTGATAATCCAATTTTATAGGCAGCTTTTATTGTATATCAATGTTGTTTCATATTTGATTATATAAAGGTAAATGAAGAAGCAAAAATCTCTCTCTCTCTCTCTCTCTCTCTCTCTCTCTCTCTCTCTCTCTATATATATATATATATATATATATATATATATATATATATATATATATATATATATATATATAGTACAGTACAGTATATATATAAAGCAATAATAAATAGATCCGTGTCAGATATTTTACAGCATCATTTTGTTGGACGGAATACCAAGGTCGTGGTGTGTTTTTACGAGTTGTACTTGTGTTGTGTTTGTTTATTCCTCACTTCTCTTATTTTCTCTTCTTATTTGTTATCCTTGAACCTTTAGTTTTTCTCTGTTCCTTAAGCTTTACATCGATTCAATTTCATTATTTTTTTTTTCTTTAACTTGTTTTACACTTACTTTTATCTTTATAACTCAGCATTATCTTCCCTCAACCTCTCAGCCTGATAGATAGATACCCATGAAAGCATCTGTTGTTCTCCACACCACCCAAGGCTTCTCTTTCAGTATTCATTGATAATATTTCTTTTTATATTGTATGTATTTTATCTTTCATTATTGTAATTTATACATTATACCTAAAGCTATCATCTATTATCAGTTTGTTTCTTTACCTTCTTTCATCCACTATTGTCCATCTACCAGTCTTTCCAGTACCTCCTTCCCCCTTCTCGCCTCCCACTCCCCCTCTCCCCCCCACTCCCCCTCTCCTCCCCCCCACTCCCCCTCTCCTCTCCTCTCCCCCCACTCCCCCCTCCTCCCACCACTCCCCCTCTCCTCCCCCCCTCCTCCCCCCCACTCCCCTTCACCTACATCACCTATCCATTTGTTTCTCTAATACACCTTCCAGAAATACATACCTGTATCCAGTAGCTCTTCCAGTCCTCTCTCACTTACCCTTTTTTATCCCTACATCACTATAGCATTACCCTTACCATGCACCCTTTTTTCCATCCCTATCCTTGTTTTAGGGCTTCTCTCTCATATCTTCTCTTTTCCTTTTTCCATCTACATCGCAATTATAACCTTTCCAACGCCTTAATTTCTCCATGCATGTGAACACTATCAATTTCATATTCCAATTTTATAAGCAGCTTTTATTGTATATCAATGTTGTTTCATATTTAATTATATAAAGGTAAATGAAGAAGCAATAATCTCTCTCTCTATATATATATTTCTCCTGTTGCCTGCATGTACTTTCTTTGTATTCCTTTGTATGTATCTACCAGTTTCGGCCCTTTCTTCATCTTCCTCATTCCTCCTTCTCTTTGTGTCATAATAATCTATCCAACGTCTTTCTTCTTGTGTCCCTCTCCTCGTTTTGACCTTACCTTCCTCTTTGTGCTGCAATCTACATCTTATTAATCCTTGCAACATATGTCTTCCTGTGTCGCTCTTCTCGTTGTACCCATCTCTGCCGTTCCTCGCCTTCTTGTTCCTGGTCTAGTTATACGTAGCGATGGTTAACTGAACGGGTGGATCCCTCGCTTCCTTTCTCCCTATCCATGCTGCCTTGACTCTATCTTTCTATTCTTATTCATACTCTAAAATAATCTACTGGAACTTCTCATACCACATGTCCTTGCTTTCTCAGTTCCTTCTTCTTGTCTTCTCTCCACCCTCCCTCCTTCCCACCCACCTTAATTCTTTTCTCTCTATTCTCCCTTCTTTCTCCCTACAGTATAGCATCCTTCTCTCCATCCTCCCTCCTTTCTCCCTTCAGTATAGCATTCTTCTCTCCATCTCCACTTTCCCTCTCAATCCACCTTTGGTCTCTCCTTCCTCACCTTAACACTACTCTTTTCATCAACCCTCCAAACCTCCACCTTTCATCTCCACTTTCCCTCTCCTTGTCCCTCCCTCCCTCCCTCCCTCATACCACCCCTTCTACTCTCATCTGTCCTCCCACCCTCCCCATCAGCCCTGACCCACTCATTCCTACTCTCCCCTTCCTCCCTCCTTCTTCTCCCTCACCTCTCCTTTCACCACCTATCATCCCCCGACACTCACTCTCTCTCCCCTCCCCCCAAATCTTCTCTCCACCTTTCATCCCGACTCTCCCTACTTCCCTCCACCTTTTACCCCCACTCTCCACCTTTTAGCCCACTCTCCCCACTCATCCCCACCCACCCTACCTCCCAACAACCACCCCTCATCCCAACCTTACCACCCAACCACCACCCCTCATCCCCACACTCCTTCCCTACCACCCAACCACCACCCTTCATCCCTACCCTCCTTCCTAACCTCCCTCCCACCTTCCTTCCTTACCCTCCCAGTCGGCGCATCAAACCACCAGAAGCCACATATCTCGAATCCATTATAAGACAACTGACAGGGGCTGGGGTACGTCTATGCTGTCCATCCTCGTCTCCAGTCTGAATAAAATATGTCGTGTTTCTCTGGGTGGACTAAATCAATTGGTCGGCCGTCGTTTTAATCCTAATTAGAGAGAGAGAGAGAGAGAGAGAGAGAGAGAGAGAGAGAGAGAGAGAGAGAGAGAGAGAGAGAGAGAGAGAGAGTTGCTTCTCCTTCCCTCTCTCCCTCACTCTGTCTGTCTGTCTGTTCCTCCCACGCTTTCCTCAGATTTTACTTGTTGTATATAATGTAGGTATTTTGGTACGTACACACACACACACACACACTTTCTCTCTCTCTCTCTCTCTCTCTCTCTCTCTCTCTCTCTCTCTCTCTCTCTCTCTCTCTCTCTCTCTCTCTCTCTCTCTTTCTGTCTGACTGTCTGTTTGTCTGTCTGTCTGTTGTCTGTCTGTCTGTCCCACGCTTACCTCTGATTCTACTTGCTGTACAGTATTTGTTATTGTGTAAAGATGAAAGGGAAACACTGAAATAACACCCACGCCATTTAAACAGTGATTGATAACAGATTCATTCATTGGTATAAGAAGGTAATTGAGTTAGCCCTCATTGGTGATTTACGCAACACCACACACACACACACACCACACACACACACTCAAACACACACACACACACACACACACACACACACACACACACACACACACACACACACACACACACACACACACACACACACACACACACACACACACACACACACACACCACACACACACAAACACACATTTAAACTCGATCCTATTCAATCAGAGAAGTGCTCCGACATAGAATCGATCGTTTTCAAGAGTATACACAGAGAGAGGCAAAGACAGGCAGTGTTTCCCCTTTATATATACTGACAACTGTACATACATACCTTCATACCTTCACCTCTACCCCCTCCACCTTGACACGACCCTTCCATCGAGGTATATAGCCTAACAGGGAGTCACACCGTCGCCCTCTATAGAGATACAGGGAATAGAACCTTTAACAAGTTTCCGCCTCTCTGTTTTGTCCAGGCTCGTGATTTCTCTTCTGGCGAGTTTTTGTTCCTAGTATTTATTGGGGCAATTTTCCTCCTAGCTCTCTCTCTCGTATGAAGAAACAAGACGTATGAGGAGCGGCTAAATGAATTGAATCTATTCCTATTAGCACAACGTAGATTGAGAGGCGACTTAATCCAGGTATTTAAAATAATCAAAGGCATAGATAATATGGACTGCAACAAATATTTCAATATCGATCAATCAAACTACACGAGAGGTAACGGCTGCAAAATCATAGGTAAATTTTTTAATTCACACGAATCCAAGAATTTCTTTTTTAATCGAGTCGTCAACTTATGGAATGGGCTTCCCCGTAACGTAATAGACTATAATACAGTAGACAGCTTCAAACGTCGCTTAGATAAACACCTTGCGTCTAATCCCCGACTTTCGATGTTTACTAATGAATAATTTTTGCCCATTACAAGTTAGCCAAATTTCAACTACTTTCTATCTTTCCTATAAAATTTCCTTGTGGAGTTTTCTCTACCAATTTCACAAGGTTCTGACTCCTGACTTTATTTCCAGTACGGCTCAGGCCGGAGGGAGTGGAGGGTGGGGAGAGAGCCTTCTACTTTGCTATCCTTATCTACGACTATCACCGGGGAGAAATTAATTCTCTACCAGTACCCTTCTAATCAGATCACTCCGTGTGGACCGTAAGGTCTGTTGTGGTCTGTGATTCTATGTAACTCTCTCTCTCCTTTCACCTCTTTCTGCCCCCTTCATCTTTTCTCCTTTATATTCCTCCTCCTCCTCCTCCATTTCCATTTCATTTATTCTCCTCCTCATTATTATCCCTCCTTCCTCCTTCTTCAATTCATTCCCTCTTTCCCACTTCTCCTATTTCTCATTACCCATAACCTTCTCATTATCCTTCCAACTCTTGACAAAATAAAAAACAAACAAATATTATGGTAGACCAACATGGCAAAAACATAATATCACAAGTGGCTAAATAATCGATGACGGAATTTGGTGTAACAGGCTGCTTGTGTATAGTATAGTACAGTCGGCGGCAAAAGTCCTGTCGCCTCACTTGCTTCACCGAGGCACGCGATGTTCATAGACTCGAGATTATTAAATGTAGAAAACGTGCTTATTTCTCGAGTCCATGAACACTGCATGTCTCGGTGAAGCAGGTGAGGCGACACGACATTTGCCTCCGACTGTACAATGAGCGTCAATAGTGGTGTGGTGAATAGTGGTGATGTAGTCAGAAAATTGGAGGTTAGCGAGTCCTTCAAACATTGCCACGAAACACCACCTCTACTGAAAAAAGCTTGTTCCATGGCATAGTCAGGAGGAATCAGAAGCCACAAAGTCTCATACACGATCACAGGCTCCTTAAGGTGACGGGATAAATGTAAGGTATATTGCATAGCGTGTCATGGGGTTGGTTTTCTTAATGTTCCACGCGTTACAATTGATCTTCGGACAAACCCACAACACTACCATCGACGCTCTGTATACACCAACAACAAAAGCGGTGTCGCCTATACTCTTTAATATTATGCCTGAAGAAGCTATTGGGGAGGCGACACCGCTTTTGTTGGCGAGTGTACGTAGCTAATTCTCCACAACACTAAGCTTATATTTATGGATTTAACTCATCCTGGGTGGAAAATCTACAAGAAACCAATCCATTACAATTAGCGACTTACCTAGAACCTGTAATTTCGGCACATAAATTAGTGAGTTAAACTAGCACAATTTGCATGATGGAGAGATGCTCGCTACTGACTGCATGGCCTCCAGGTATACTGATAAAATACTCACACTGATCCTCCTTCTCCTTCTCCTCCTTCGCTTCCTTCTCCTTCTCCTCCTTCGCTTCCTTCTCCTTTTCCTCCTGATAGATTCCTCACACTGATCCTCCTTCTCCTTCTCATTCTTCACCTGTTCTTCCTTCTTCTCTTCCTTCTCCTGTTCTTCCTTCTCCTGTTCTTCCTTCTTCTCTTCCTTCTCCTGTTCTTCCTCCTTCTCTTCCTCCTCCTTTTCCTTCTGATAGATTCCTCACACTGATTCCCCTTCTCCTCCTCCTCCTGTTCCTCCTCTTCCTCCTCCTGTTCATCCTTCTCTTCCTCCTCCTGTTCATCCTTCTCTTCCTCCTCCTGTTCCTCCTTCTTCTCTTATGGTTACCTTCTTTATTCTTGTCCTTCTCCACCTGCTCTTCCCCATTCTACTCCTCCTCCTCCTCATTCTTCTCCTCTTCATCATTCTCCCCCTCCTCCTCCTCCACTTTCTCCTACTTCTTTTTTTAATTTTCTCAATTAGTTCTCATATTTTCCTTACATTTTGCAACTCTGTGCTACCTAAAACAGAATCCCTATCTTTCTTGCATCGAGAGATTTATACGAGTGTCTTGACTGGACTGATTTACTTGACTTCCTTCCGACTCTTGAGAAACGAGAGGACTGTTGTAACACTCCAGGAAAAAAAAAAATACACACACACACAGAGCTAATTGCCTTCACCATAAACGCGGACTCTGTTATATGGCCCTTTGTTGCATTTATTCGTAGCTTCCTCAATTCTTACTTCCCACGTTTCCTTTACACCTGGCCCGTCATAACTAAGGCAACGTCACATTCCCCACACAACTCCCAATCTTGGTTCACTATCGCCCTTCAATCCAACGCAAATAACACCCTTTTTTTTATATATTAAACAGGAAGGGGTATTTCAGGGCATTTGCGTGTTCGCGGAAACTTGCCCAAACCAAGCTATATAGGGGATGCATTTTTACCGTCGTAGTCTAAAGTTTTGTCTGTCGTCATGATGGTGCACCAACTTTGAGAATTATGTTTTTGGTGAATGAGGTGCATGTGGAGTTGAGGAGGCTTGTGTGTGTGTGTGTGTGTGTGTGTGTGTTTGTTTGTGTGTGTGAGAGAGAGAGGGAGAGAGAAGGGTGGGTGGGGACTGTGTGTTTTTGTGTGTGTGACTGTTTCTTCTGACTGTCATTTACGTGGTTTACAGTCAGTCAGTCAGTCAGGGAAAACAACAACTGTGTCTCATTCAACGTTCACCATCACATACCAAAGAGGCGACAGAATTTTAGACCGCGACTGTACCGACTGTATACTCTTGACTGATGATTATGGGCGGAAGGGAAGGTGTGGAATTAGGCAGACTGTCCCAGGCTTGATCGGTTGTGGGTGGGTGCGATTAACTACCAGTATATATAAAGCAATTCGAGGGTTGGATATTTACACAGGGAAGGAAGTGAGAGTTTGCATACATCTTATTGGTGATGTTTGTTGTCCTCAGGGAAAGAAGTTATTAATTAAGGGTAATATTCTTAAGACAAGGCACTCGTTGTTGAAGATGTAGAAGGGAACGAATGGAACTATAATATTATATCTGTTGGCGGAGTTAGAGAAGCTAAAGTCACTCAGAAAGAACACAAACCCGAGGAAACAAAATGCCCTTATAACAAAATCTAACCTATAACCAAACCAAACCTAACCTAACCTAACCTAACTTTCATACAGATTCCTTACTCGTACACTGAATAAATACTGATCTAATGTGTTTCCAGAAATAGTTATCGAGGAATCAGTAGCTATTTACATCTCCAACAACCTAAAAACAAAACTCGCTTTATTAGGATTTTGTCGCATCACTCGTTGAACCAAGTCGTTGAAGGAAAAGAGAACATAGAGGCTTAAGGGGAGATTACTTTATTATTGGTGAATTGGATGGTCTCTGCATCACACCTCCACACTGAGCCAAGAAACACATTTTTTTTTAGATATCTATTTCTATTTTTTCTCATTATTTTCTCTCCTCCTCCTCCTCCTCCTCTTCCTCTTCCTCTTCCTTTTCATCATTTTCCTCCTTCACCTCCTCCTCATCTTTCTCTTCCTCCTCCTCCTTCTCCTCTTCATCCTCATCCTCATCTTCCTCATCATCCTCATCCTCATCCTAATCATCCTTTATTATCTTTATTACCATTGAAGTCGTGTGTTCTCTTGTATCGTTTGGAGCAATCAGTAGCCCTCCAATTTACCAAACAAGAGAGTCTTTTACTTCTCCCTATAACCTCTCTCTCTCTCTCTCTCTCTCTCTCTCTCTCTCTCTCTCTCTCTCTCTCTCTCTCTCTCTCTCTCTCTCTGCTTCCCCTAAGTGTTCATACATTGACGTGGTGGAGCTGAATTCACTCCAACCTTTAATTCGGGTTCTATTAAGTGCCGTATTTATTGTTTCCGTTACCTGGTGCAACTCCGATCAATATCTCTCCTCAGCCGTGTTATCAGTTGGTCCCTCCCTTCCCTTCCCCCCCTCATCTTCTACTCTCCTCCCCTCTCATTTTCTCTCACCTCTCTCTCAATTAACCTCACCCTCACGCCTCAGCTGTACGTGTGTGTTTGTGTGTGTGTGTGGATAGTTGCAAGTTTTTCTGTGTGTGTGTGTATATTGCCCGTTTTTCTGTCTGTGTGTGTGTGTGTGTGTGTAGTTGTTCGTTTTTCTGTGTGTGTGTGTGTATGTGTGTAGTTGCAAGTTTTTCTCTCTCTGTGTATGTGTGTGTGTGTGTAGTTGTAAGTTTTTCTGTGTGTGTGTGTGTGTGTGTAGTTGCAAGTTTTTCTGAATATTGCACCACTATACCTAAACAAACACTACACATGCACAAATGGAGTTCACTAATAAGACCTACAAACTAACAACCAAACTTCAAAAGCCTTTCACTATACCAAACATATTTAGACCAAAGAGAGAATGAGTGAGTGAATGAGTGAGTGAGTGAGTGAGTGAGTGAGTGAGTGAGTGAATGAGTGAGTGAGTGAGTGAGTGAGTGAGTGAGTGAGTGAGTGAGTGAGTGAGTGAGTGAGTGAGTGAGTGAGTGAGTGAATGAGTGAGTGAATGAGTGAGTGAGTGGGTGAGTGAGTGAGTGAGTGAGTGAGTGAGTGAATGAGTGAGTGAGTGAGTGAGTGAGTGAGTGAGTGAGTGAGGCTTCGACACTTGGAAAATTATTATTATGTGTGATCCTTATTTTTTTTATTATTATTATTATTGGAATAGGACTTGGTGTACTTTTTGGATTTTATAAAAGCGTATAGTTTTGTGTTCTGTTTGCACGGCTACCTTGTGTGTGTGTGTGTGTGTGTGTGTGTGTGTGTGTGTGTGTGTGTGTGTTCGTGCGTGCTCTTTTCTTGTTTTTTTGTGTGGGCGGGTGTTTGTGTGTGTGTGTGTACATATATATATACGCACACAGACACATGCACACCCACTTCCTTCATCGCACTTCCCCTATCTTTGTCTCTCTTCCTCCCTCCCTCCGTCCCTCTCTCCCTCTCTACCTCTCTACCTCTCTACCTACCTCCCTCTCTTTCTTCCTCTCTCCCTCTCTCCCTCTCTTCCTCTCTACCTTCCTTCCCTCCCTCTCTTCCTCCCTTTCTCCCTCTCTCCCTCTCTCCCTCTCTACCTTCCTTCCCTCCCTCTCTTCCTCCCTCTCTCCCTCCTTCTCTCTTCCTCTCTCTCTCCCTCCTTCCCTCCCTCTCTTCCTCCCTCCCAGCGTAGTGAGAAAATTACCGCCTTCTCCCTCAGAGTTAAGAAGGAAATCCAACGTATTCGGGCATAAACATGAGATGATAATGATACTCGGGTACTAAATGCAGCTTTTGGTGTGTATGTATGTTGTTGTAGCATGAAGGAAGAGGAGGAGGAGGAGGAGCAGGAGTAGAAGGAAGTGGTAGAAGAGAAGGTAAGGGAGGAGGGGGAAGAGGAGTAAGAGGAGGATGAGGAAGAGAGGAGGAGGTAGAAGAGGAGGAGGAGGAAGTGGTAGAAGAGAAGGAGAAGAAGGAGGAGGAAAAGGAGTAAGAGGAGGAGGAGGAGGAGGATGAAGAAGGAGGAGGAGGTAAGGGAGGAGAAGGAATATACATACGGTTGGAGAAGGAAATGGAGGAGAAGTGGAGGAGAAAGGGAGAGGGGTAGTAAGGACGAAAAATGAATAAACAGATGGAAATAATAAAACCCAAATAAGGAGGAAATATAAGTTGGAAGAAAAAGAGGAAGAGGGAACGACTGATAGAAAGAAGACGACAAGGAGGAGGAGGAGGAAGAGGAAGTAAAGGAATACAAAGGAATACAAAGGACATTCAAACAGGAACAGACCTACTGGTCCTTTCGAGGCTGCTTGATTTTGCTATTCTATCTAACGTACAAGAGTGAGGGAAAGTATAGCAAAGAAGAAGGATGAGAAGGAGGAGGAGGAGGAAGTAAAGGAAGAAGAAGAAGGAGGAGGAGGAGGAGGAGGAGGAGGAGGAGGAGGAGCAGGAAGTAAAGGAAGGAAGAATGGTCAAGGTGTATAGAATAAAACCTTTGATGAGGAAGGTAATACAAAGCAGACAATGGAGCCAGAGAGAGTAACGGGAGCAGGAAGACATACATATACCGAGGTGAAAACATTATGAATAGGAGGAAAAGAAGAAGGAGAAGAAGGAGAAGAGTGGGAGAGGGAGAAATAGAAGAGTGGGAGGAGGAGGAGGATAAAGAAGAAGAGAAGGAGGAGGATAAAAAGAAGAGTAGGAGGAGGAGGAGATAGAAGGAGAAGGAGGAAAAAGAAGAAAAGGAGGAAGAAGAAAAAGAGGAGAAGGAGGAAGAGAGGAAATAATAAAAATAAATAGTAGAAGACTGAAGAAAGGTAGATTTAAGAAGGAGAAAGACAATATAAAGAAATGATAACGAAGAACAACAACACAGAATAAAAATACACAAGGAAAGTGGAGAGGGCAAGAGGAGGGGAAGAAAAATAAAGAAATAAAGGAATAAAGTGGAGATAACAAGAGGAGGGGAAGGAAAATAAAGAAATAAAGTGGAGAGGGCAAGAGGAGGGGAAGGAAAATAAAGGAATAAAGTAATAAAGAGGAGAGGAAGAAAGGAAAATAAAGGAATAAAGGAATAAAGAGGAGAGGAAGAAAGGAAAATAAAGGAATAAAGGAATAAAGTGGAGAGGAAGAAAGGAAAATAAAGGAATAAAGTAATAAAGAGGAGAGGAAGAAAGGTAAATAAAAAAATAAAGGAATAAAATGGAGAGGAAGAAAGGAAAATAAAGGAATAAAGGAATAAAGTGGAGAGGAAGAGAGGAGGGGAAGGAATAAAGGAATAAAGTGGAGAGGACAAGAGGAGGGAAAAAAAAAATAAAGTATTGAAGTGGTGCTGGCAATCCAAAACAAACCAACAAACTACAAGATGTGTTAAACCGTGGTACCACTCAATGCAGTCACTGGCCCACCTGTCCACCCTCAAGCACACACACACACACACACACACACACACACAGAGGGAGAGAGGAACACATACACACAGAGAAAGAGAGACACTCAGGCACACAGACAGAGAGAGAGAGAGGGACACACACACACACACACACACAAAGGGAGAGAAATGAACACATGCACCCAGAGAAAACACACACACACACACACACACACACACACACACACACACACACTCCCTGAAGTCTATCCTCCACACATTCTTTTCTATCAATCTCGGCCTCTCTCTCTCATAATTTTCATAACTCTTTTAAGGTTGTTTTCAAATTTCTATATATAGTTAAAATAAAGGAGGATAGAAGGGAAAGTATATTATGTGTGATGATATGATGATAGTGATAGAAAATAATTTATAGGTGTATGATAGAAGGTAGATAGATATATTTTTTTTATATATACGGTACTTTTTTTTTCGTGTCATGTTGCTTTCACACTTCCTTATTTTTATACACTCGACTTGTTATAGGTGTGTGTGTGTGTGTGTGTGTGTGTGTGTGTGTGTGTGTGTGTGTGTGTGTGTGTGTGTGTGTCTTCTTATTTAACTGTCACATTTTATTTCCCACACACACACACACACACACACACACACACACACACACACT
>JAWZYT010000309.1:237500-240000 GCA_034508575.1 Petrolisthes manimaculis
TAGAAAATATAAGACTACGTAACTACAATACAGCTTTATTATTAGGTTTATTAGGTTTAGTTTATTATTATTATTATTAGTTTATTATTAGAGTCACTTGGTAGACCATTCATTGCAGTGCTTACAGAATATAGAATAATAATCTCTCTTTCTATATAGCCTGTGTAAGAATTATTGTGGTCAACCGTACAGTCATACACAGAGTTGCACATCATAAATTCGTGTGAAGAGTCCAGGGTGAAAGATGCTCATGTATAGTTGGTCCCAGTATCGACGAGTTCCTTTGTGTATTGTATGATAAACCATGCTAGATAACCCTGAGAGGAGAAAGTCGCCTAGGATTTCCCGTGTGGATATTAATGCATTCAATTACTCGTACCAGGGTGAAGCGAGCTAGGTTTTGAAGACATACCGTACAGTCGGCGGCAGAAGCTATATGTCCTGTCGCCTCACTTGCTTCGCCGACGCACGCAATGTTTATAGACTCGAGATTATTAGGTGAAAAAAACATGCGTATTTCTCGAGTCCATGAACACAGTGCGTCTCGGTGAAGCAGGTGAGGCGACAGAACTTCTCCCGCCGACTGTACCATTGGAAGAAGTCAGTAATTATAGGATGGAAATGAAGCAGAGTTGATGGAGATGAAGCAGAGTTGATTATCTCACGGAAACAATAAAACTGAGAGGTAAGAATTGGCTGTTGATTGATGCTTGGCCATTAACTGATTATAATATTGTCATCTGCTGCTGGTACAGTCGCGGCACATAATCCTTGACCAGGGTGTAAGGGGAAGTCTGTTTAAGGACTATTTGCCTCGACTGTACCATAGACGAAGAAGGAAATTTAATCACAAAAGGTATACAGAAATAAAATATAGTATACAGAAACTAAAATTAAAAAAAAAAAAAAATATCTTGATTTTCTTTTCTTCCTCTTGTTGCTCCTTATTCTCCTTCTAATGCTTCATACAGCGTTTACTTTTAACGTCACAAACTGGCAACAAAAACGGTGAAAATCATCGTCTTTAACACACTTCCCTTTAGTCAAGATTCTATAAGCACGAACCCAACCACCCACCCACCAAGACAATCAACTTAACCCACACACCCCCACCCACCACCACCACTACCCTTTCCTCACCCCCTCCCCCACCACCCCTCTCACTACCACCTGTTTGAACGCAGACCAGAAGCACCCCCGAGTTGACTTGCGTGTAAACGATGCCATGACTCAACCTGTTCTCCCTCGG
This sequence comes from Petrolisthes manimaculis, assembly GCA_034508575.1. Taxonomy (NCBI): domain Eukaryota; kingdom Metazoa; phylum Arthropoda; class Malacostraca; order Decapoda; family Porcellanidae; genus Petrolisthes; species Petrolisthes manimaculis. The sequence continues at coordinate 238,750 of JAWZYT010000309.1, forward strand.
TAGTGTGGTAATGTAGACAGAAATGACCGTGTTTGATGAGTTACGAAATTGCAGGTTGGCTGACAATGAAGATAGAGCAGGGTGAATGTAAATCTTGGTAGTAGTGGTGGTGGTGGTAGTGGTGACCTATTGTTGTTATTGTTTTTGTTGTTGTGTATATGTGGAAGGAGGGAGGAGGAAGGAGTATGAGGATGAATAGGAGGAGGAGGAGAATGAAGAATAGGAGGAAGAGTAGTAGGAGGAGGAGGAGAAGTACGAATAGGAATAGGAGTAGGAGCAAGAGTAGGCGGAGGAGGAAGAGGAGAAAATAAAAGTAGGAAAAGAAGTAGGAGGAATAGAAGGATACAGAAAGAAGGGGAAAGAGGAGGCAATAGTAGGAAGAGGAGGAGGAGGAGGAGGAGGAAGAGGAGGAGAGGTAAGAGGATGTGTATATTGATAAACCCTCATCCTTCTCTCCATACCGTTCATTAAAGTTAGTGATCAAATGAGGTAAAATAATGAAGTAGGTGGATAGCGTGTGTGTGTGTGTGTGTGTGAGAGAGAGAGAGAGAGAGAGAGAGAGAGAGAGAGAGAGAGAGAGAGAGAGAGAGAGAGAGAGAGAGAGAGAGAAAGAGAGAGAGAGCAAGAAAGAGAGAGAAACATAGAGAACATACAAACATAACAAAAACACTAAAATGAATATAAGGGTATAGAATTTTTAAAAGAAAGAGGGAAGGATTAAGAGGAAGAAAATAAATATTAGCCAAAAAGAAAATAGTAAAACAAGTTATAATATTATGAACAACTAATGAAGACGAAGTATATAAGTGGAAAGGAAGGAAGGGAGGAAGCTGGAGAAAAGAAAGAGAAGGAAGGAGGGAGGGAGGGAATGAAGAAGAGAGAGAGAAAAGAGGAAGGGAGGGAGAAAGGGAGGGAGGGAGGAGGGAGGGAGGGAAGAAGAGAAAGAAAAGAGGGAGAAAGGGAGGGAGGAAGGAGGTAGGGAGAGAGGGACGGAGGAAGAGAATAAGAAGAGAGGAAGGGAGGGAGGTAGGGAGGGAGGGATGGGAGTGATGGCTATAGGAAGTACAAAACACGTTGGGAGGCGAGTCACGTGTGGGAGGCCAAGTTTTTGTGGCAAGGAGGGAGGGGGGAGGGAGGCAGGCTGGGGTGAGGGAGGGGGGAGGTGTACCTAGGTTGGGAGGGAGGGAGAGGATAGGCAGGTGAGGAGGTGGAAGGGAGAAGAGTATAGAAGTGGGGAGACAAGCTGGGAGA
>JAWZYT010000309.1:245000-350000 GCA_034508575.1 Petrolisthes manimaculis
AACACCTTAAGTCAACTCAACCTCCTCAATGATCATTATGGGGTGCTGTAAAATCATACACATGTTGTTCTTTATTACCAAGATATTTATAACGAGGATGGAAGGAAAGTGTATACGATGGATATTTTTTATTGTGGCTGTACCTAAACTCTTGTGATATATCATTATAACTTCATAAGGATGCTGTGAAATGAGTTAATTTTATAAACCTTGATCTTTTCAGCAACTACAAGAGGATGGGCGTGAATCCAGATGATCGGGAACCAATGAGCATCTCGACAACAAGAGGGATGGACAGACGTATACTTGTGACACATAATTTCTGACCAGAGTGTGAGGAGCAGAGAGCTTTGCATCGCCCGGTATTTGTTCATTTCCCCACCCAGTACACCTATAGGGGCTGAGTTCGAATGCAGGGTATATAATTTTATGTATGTGTATATATAATATGTATGTGTGGTGCCTGCATGCCGTTCGTCTTTGGTCAGGGATTACGTATCACGAGTGGACTCATAAACTTTTCTCTCAGTCATTATTACCACCTCTCCTTCCAAAATTATATCACTTCGTAAAACAGTCACACTCAACGCTAATTGTCAGAAGTTTTTTTAGACAAGCTGAAGCTGGTACACGTGAGGGTTAGTTAGTAGAGGAAGTTGATGAGAAAATTATATAATATACTCACTGACTCACTCCATGCAGCTATTGGGGTTTCAGTCGGTTATTCATTAGTGGACTTCACTATTTATTTATGCCTCTCCATGCCATGTACAATTTTCATTATTTTTTTTTTTTTTTTTTTTATCTTTCAACTGTCCCTTAACTTTTCCTTCAATTTCCTTCGTGTTTATAGTCCCTCCTCTCCATCACTTTCTCCTTCGTGTTATATATAGGGTTTTACAGGCCAATTAAGGGTTCAACCATATGGTCGTCTTTTATCCTCAAATCTTTGCTCGTCGTCGATGTCAGGAGAATTTTCTGATTTCAACCTTCACGTTAAAGCTCAACAAACAAACAAACCATGAGTGCGATGACAGTGACCTCTGGTGGTAACGGACACAACTTTAGAATGTGACTGTCCTTTGGTGTGTGGGTGGGTGACTGTGTTCTGTTCTACATGCCTGTATGGTGTGTGACTGTGTGTGTATAGTTCCCCTCCATGCGTGACAGGAAGTGACGTGAAGGTCTCTCAAACGTACACAGCAATACACACACACACACACACACACACACACACACACACACACACCTATCTACTACATGTACAGCAATATAGACAAACACCCACACGCTCTCCTGTATACACACACACACACACACACACACACACACACACACACACACACACACACACACACACACACACACACACACACACACACACACACACACACACACACACACACACACACACACACACACACCTATCTACATGTACAGCCACAATCAAATATCCACCAATATCCTTCCATCGTAGTAAATATCTTGGTAATAAAGAACAACAACACGTGTATGCTTTTGCAGCACCTCATAATAGTTGATGTAAAATGTTGTAAAATTATAGTTTGATTTGAGACTGATTTATTTACACGATGGAATGAAGGTATCGGTTGTTTATTTGTTTGTGTGTGTATACGTATTTACACACACCCAAACACACAGTCACCCACATACTCTCTCACACATATGAACTTGTACCCACACTTTACCTCCTATTAAGTTAAGATCATCTACTCACAAACACACGCGAAGTAGAAAGTGCAAGTAAACTATATGAGAGTTTATTATGTCCACGTCTGGTTAACACTCAAAATTTTCATTCAGTCACGTTCCACTTTACATACATTGGCTGTGGAGTCTTAATTGATTCATTGATAAGAAAACCAAGATTTATTACATAGAACTGAATGATTTTGCCATAAACACTCATATCTTCCTTGCACTTTCTACTTTGCTCAACTGTACAATAAGAGTTTGGTAGTACTCTGACTGACACCATTCATCATGTTAAGAAAGTGATGTGGTAGACGAGGACACGCACGCTACCTGCCAAACACGACAATACTTTGAACTACACATGTCAAACAGGTCCTTCCTATATATTGTACGTACACTACCACACACTAATGCAAATGTTCACACACACACATACACACACACATAAACACATACACATACACACACACACACACACACACACACACACACACACACACACACATAAACACATACACACACACACACACACATAAACACATACACATACACACACACACACACACACACACATAAACACATACACATACACACACACACACACACACACACACACACACACACACACACACACACACACACAAATCCATTAAATAGTTCCTACATACACAACCACACTCTAATGCAAATGTTTACACACACACACACACACACTTCAGACAAATTCAACAACACGCTAGTTTCGACACACACACACACACACACGCACACTCACACACACTGACTACTACACAGTTTATACGCTACAATATGTGTGCATACTCACTCACAAAGGTTAAGTGGAGACTTTCTTGTTGTTGTAGTGGAGGGTTAATGATTTATCCAAACTTTGCTGAGAAACACACCTATAACAGTAAAATAAAGATAGTCTGTTTCTTGTCATAGTTTGGAGTAATCAGTTGCTCTAAATTTACCAACATTAATTTACCCCATTATTGGTAGTAAAATTCATTTAAGTATAGGGTTCAGGCACATAAGTTAATTTCTCAGCAATATTATCCCAAATAACTTCCTAATAATAACCTTTTAAATCACACAAAGATAAATAAGTGTATCCCACGTAGATACTGGCGTGTCACTGAATCTACAACTCCCGAAGAAAGGGTATTTATTAACTATTAATTTTATGTGACTCTTCTTGGCAGTACAAAAGGGTACCACATCCTCCACACACGATGTATGTCCAGTTTTCGGTGAGCCTTATGGTGCAGGCCTCATAGGATACATTATTTATCAGTAGGGGGTATTTCACTAGCTAGGGAACAACGAGAAGCGGGGCCATGTAGTAGTATACAAGAGGAGAGACGTTGGAAATAAAGCCATTGACAGGTCGGCCACCTCACACCTCCCCGAGGACAAAAATGAACTTCCCAGACTTCTGCCGCAGACTTGGTAGTTCAGCAATACGTATAGGGCTTCTTTGCAGGCAGGAGTACTGGAGTAGTAGCTGTCTCGGTCGTCTTCCCATTTCTTCTGTAGAATGAAGAAGATTAACCATGCACACAGTAAGAAAACATTAACCAAGAGAATAAGCTGTTGTTGGCAATTTGTCTGGCGGGTATTGGAATATTGTACGTTGGGTGAATTGTGTTTGTACCATGATTTTCCTTTACTGATATTATGACGAGTATTCATCATGAAGTGCAAGGCGAGGCGATGGGACTCTTTCTTACCCCCGACTGTACAACTATACCAAGTTGTGCACACTCATTGTTAAAATATGTACACAAAAACGTTGGAGCTCACATGCACACAAGTGAGGCGTGCAGTTAATCATACACACGACCACTCAAGCAGAGGCAAACATATATTCAAGATACGCGGTAAGAAACATGCAAGAAAAGTACAGCTGAAGGAAGAAGTGTCGATTCCCTGAGGGTGACTTGAGTAAACATAAATATAAATGTTTCCTTCTATAGTTGTGAGCTGGATTGGATTCCTAACCTAACCTAACCTAATCTAATCTAGTCTAATCTAATCCAACCTAACCTAATCTAACCTAATCTAACCTAATCTAATCTAATCTAGTCTAATCTAATCCAACCTAACCTAATTTGACCTAATCTAACTTGATTAACCTTTTATCACGACCCCATGATAAGCAACATCAACCACCACCAACTCACCACCACAAACCATCCCTCTTTCACCACCAACCATCCATCCCTCACCAACAATCACCAACCATACATCCCTCACCAACAACCATCACCAACCATCCCTCACCCACCACCACCACCACTCATCCCTCATCTTCCACCACCACTCCCTCCCCCACCACCACCACCACCACTCCCCCACCACCAACCATCACCATCCCTCCCTCCCTCACCACCCCCCACCATCCCTCCCTCACCCACCCACCATCACGTGACGACCCTCAATCACCTTACGAGCCAAATCCTTCGTTAGTGGTAAATTGTCTCGTAATTATCTGTCTCTTTTCTCATTCATCCATCTATTGTGAAGAGATAATAATAGGGTTGGAGGGAAGTATATAGGCCTCTTCTTCCCCCTAATTATATACCATTAATTCTTACCTAATCATTATTTACTTTTTTTTCTTACTTATCTTTCATTTACGTCTGCTTAATTATGATTTATTCCCACTTACTTATCGTTGATTTATGCTAGTTTCTCGATATTATTATTATTATTATTATTATTATTATTATTATTATTATTATTATTATTATTATTATTATTATTATTATTATTATTATTATTATTATTATTATTATTATTATTATTATTATTATTATTATTATTATTATTATTATTATTATCAATATAATTCTTGTTTTAATATTCAGTAGATAACACAGTATACCAGGATGTATTTTATACCATGCATTGGAAATAATAGTGATCTGTTCCTCTCACATAATGAGTTATTTATGTTGACTTGTTTACAGATGACTGGAGTAAAGAGAATCCATGGAGAGTTTTTCTGAGGACTGGAGGCGACTGATTCCTTCAACCCATGCAGCATCGAAACACGGAGAACGCAGACTACACCAACTTTTTCCCTATACCAAAAACTGCAGGCAAGATTCTCAGGCTGGTATTATTAAAGGGACCCTGTGATGTAGTCAGAAAAATATGGAGATAAACGAGTCCTTCAAATATTGCCACAAAACACCATGCACCTATATATGGAAGGAGCTTGTTTCGTGGCATGTTAAGGGGGAATCAGAAGCCTCTAATTTTCACACACGTTAACAGGGTCCTTAATTAATCTTTCTCTGAGATGACAACAAGCTTCGTCGCTATATTGCCATTGCAAAATAATAATAATGGGAATTGAGCAAGGAAGATTATTTTCGTCGAAGATAAAGTTTAATACTACCACCCTCAGTACAGTATATAAGTAAATAAACAGTAGATACACGTAGACATCGAGTATAGAAAGACATGCACGTATTAATAAGACTAATGAGTGTTGGTAGAGTAATTAATAATGTTTAGATAACGGGTGTATAAAAGGTTATGTTGAGTCTGTATATATATGGTACGGTAGTGTAAGCTATAGAGGCCAGTATTTATCAAAGTAAAGTTCACTCCTAAGTTAAGATTTTGTTCGTATAGGACTCTGAGTGTTAGTAGAGAAATTAATAATGTTTAGATAACGAGAGTGGAAGATTTTGTTGAGTTTGTATACGGTACTGTAAGCCATAGCACGCGTAATTTATCATAGTAAAGTTCACTCCTACTGTAGGTGTAGTATATTTGCTTGTGTTATTAATAGTTAGCTCAGTAATGATACGAAGCTTTGACTCTTTGTATGGTACCTGAGTTCGGGTCTTTGTTTACTGAATTAATGTGTGGTGTATAGTGCAGCGTCAGTCGAGGAGTGGATGCCGACAGGTGAACATTAAATCTCTACACTGCCACGTTACTCTGTATTTCTACCCTCCTGGCTCACTATATAACAGTAGGTAATTAATTATGTTTAGATAACGGGTGTATAGAAGGTTATGTATGAGTCTGTATATGGTACAGTCGGTGGCAAAAGTCCAATAGGTTCTGTATATATAAACAGTCCCTCCACCACAGACCTGCGTGTATGCGTGACTTCGTTATTCTGGAGGTCATTCGAGTGTTACAAAATAATTATCTCTTCTTATCGTTACAAAATAATTATATCTTCTTATCATAGCGTTGAATTTTACCATGCAATTTAATTTTCATTTTTATTAAGGGGCTGTTATTATCTTATATTGTAACAACACAATTAGTTAATACAAAAAATTAATATAACGTAAGAATATATATAATTGAGTCAGGGAAGTGATTTAATTCAGCCTGTAAGAAGTGTGTGTATAAATCTGGAGCAAATTATTCCTTCAAACTATTCCAAGCAACAGGCAACCATTATTTTTCTTCCTTTCGTTCTGTTTTCTGGCATACTTTGGATGACTCAAGGTGCTCCTATGTACCAAAAGTATACTCTCTCCTTAAGTGGTCCAAATGGTGTTTAAAGTGATGCCTTAATTTAATCTTCCGAGTTTCAGGAATTGAGGTGCTGGTTTTTATCTTAATTCTATATTAATTAAGGGACCTTGTATGTGATGTAGTCAGAAAATTGGAGGTAAATGAGTCGTTCAAATATTGCCACGAAACACACATAATACACACCTATAGGGAAGGAGCGTGTTTCGTGGTATAATCAGGAAGAATCTAGTCCTTCCATTTTTCATATATACACGATTACAGGGCCCTTATGGGGGTGTGGGAGTAGGGGACAGGCTTGTTTTTTTTTTTTTTTTTTTTTTTTGGGGGGGGGGGGGTGGAGGAGTAGGGGACAGGCTTGGGGGGTTGCGAAAGTAGAGGTACAGGCTTGGGGAGGAGTGCAGGAATATGGGACAGGCTTTCTACCCACCCCAACCCTGTTCCCTTATTCACCATAATAAAAATACAAATAAATAGTCACTACAGCTAGGACTGCATATGTTGTTTTCTGTCATTGGTTGCATTTATTAACAAGAGAGTATCCCCTTAAAGTAGAAAAAGAAAAACGAGTCGTGTGTGGTGGAGTGAGGTTGGGTGGGGTTGAGATGGGGTGGGTTGGACGAGTGAGTGCAGGTGAGGTGAGTGAGTGAGTGTGTGAGAGTGAGTGAGTGAGTGTGCAGGTTAGAGATAGTTGGATGATGATTGGATGGGTGCGTGAGAGTGTAGGTTAGAGATGGTTGGGATGGGATAGAGGAGTGAGTGAATGAGAGGTGATTGGGATGGGATAGAGGAGTGAGTGAATGAGAGATGGTTGGGATGGGATAGAGGAGTGAGTGAATGAGAGGTGATTGGGATGGGATAGAGGGGTGAGTGAGTGAGGTGAAAGGTGATTGGGATGGGATAGAGGGGTGAGTGAGAATGCAGGTTAGAGATGGTTGGGATGGGATAGAGGAGTGATTGAGTGAGAGGTGGTTGGGATGGGATAGAGGGGTGAGTGAGAGGTGGTTGGGATGCGATAGAGGAGTGATTGAGTGAGAGGTGGTTGGGATGGGATAGAGGGGTTGGGATTGGATAGAGGGGTGAGTGAGTGAGAGTGTAGGTGAGAGAGGTATAGTTGGTTGGGATGGGAGTGGGTGTGGGGGGTGGGGGGGTGAGAGAGATGGACGGGAGAGGAAGCTACAGCAGTCCTGTCATACCAGACATGTCACAGACAGAAGCGACTTCCAGAGAAAGAGATGGGAGGGAAGGAGGGAGGGAGGGAGAGAGAGAGAGAGAGGAAGGGAGGGAGGGAGGGAGAAGAACAACAGGGAGAAATGGGAATGTAATTATTATTTTTTTTTTTAATGTAATTAAAAAAAAAAATGTAATTAAAAAAAATATATATATTTTTTAATGTAATTATTATTATTTTTTTAATGTAATTATTTTTTTTAATGTAATTATTATTATTTTTTTTATGTAATTTTTTTTTTAATGTAATTATTTTTTTTTAATGTAATTTTTTTTTAATGTAATTATTATTATTTTTTAATGTAATTAATTTTTTTAATGTAATTTTTTTTAATGTAATTAAAAAAAAAATTAATGTAACTAAAAAAAAAATTATTTTAATGTAATTAATTTTTTTATGTAATTATTTTTTTTTTTTAATGTAATTAATTTTGTTTTGTTTTTAATGTAATTATTTTGTTTTATGTAATTATTTTTTTTGTTTTTAATGTAATTATTATTATTATTTTTTTTTAATGTAATTTTTTTTTTTTTTTTTTTTTTTTTTTTTTTTAATGTAATTTTTTTTTAATGTAATTAAAAAAAATATGTAATTTTTTTTTTTTAATGTAATTAAAAAAAAATAATGTAATTAAAAAAATATATATTTTTTTTAATGTAATTATTATTATTTTTTTAATGTAATTATTTTTTTTTTAATGTAATTATTATTATTTTTTTTAATGTAATTTTTTTTTTAATGTAATTATTATTATTTTTTAATGTAATTATTTTTTTTAATGTAATTTTTTTTTAATGTAATTAAAAAAAAAATTAATGTAACTAAAAAAAAAATTATTTTAATGTAATTAATTTTTTTATGTAATTATTATTATTTTTTTAATGTAATTAATTTTGTTTTGTTTTTAATGTAATTATTTTGTTTTATGTAATTATTTTTTTTGTTTTTAATGTAATTATTATTATTATTTTTTTTTAATGTAATTTTTTTTTTTCAATGTAATTATTTTTTTTTTTAATGTAATTTTTTTTAATGTAATTAAAAAAAAATTAATGTAATTAATTTTTTTTTTAATGTAATTAAAAAAAAAAATAATGTAATTAATACACACACACACACACACACACACACACACACACACACACACACACACACACTTAGGGAAAGTAGCAACAATACCTCCTACCAACACACACACAAACACACACAGACACATGCAGGGTAAGCAACAAACAATACCTCCACCCACGTATTTGCCTCTAAAGAATTAAGGACCACCCACATCCTCTTACCTCCCACAGTGTCTAGAATCCAAAGGAGAAAAAAATAGGAGAGATGCCAAAAGGGACAAAAAATATATGTGCATTCCTCGGGCAGGTATTCCATTTATGATAATATTGAAATCAGTTCATATTTGTCAGTCTTCCTTGAGAGTGGGTTATGAGGGCCTTGAGAGAGAGAGAGAGAGAGAGAGAGAGAGAGAGAGAGAGAGAGAGAGAGAGAAGAAGAAGGTAGGGAGAGAGAGAGGGAGGGAAAGACAGAAGGAGGAAGGGAGGGAAAGAAGGAGGAAAGGGGGGAGAGAGAGAAGGAGGAGAGAGGGAGAGAAAGGCGGAAGGAGAAGGAAGGGAGGGGTGAATAATGAGCTTGAGTGGATCCATGGGTGAGTGGGTGAGTGGTTGAATGTGTGGGAGAATACAGTGTTGATACCTCCAAACCACTATAATTATAAGCTCGGAAACAGACGACCACTTAGATACTATAGGGGACTCGTCTCGTGGTAATGTTTGAAGGAATAACATTAATAGACCTTCAACTCACCCACAACAACAAAAATCTCCCAATAAATTCAGTATAACTATAGATAATGGAATAAATATATGATTTTCTAACAGTACCACTATAGCAACGTCTGGACATGGATGACGGAAACTTAAGGGAAGATTCTTTTGTTGGGGAATTGGAACGATTTAATTCCTCAAACGTATACCAGGAAACAAGATCAGCAGGTAAACAAAAATAATGGTGGCCTGTTGCTTTATATAGTTTGGAGGAATCAGTTGCTCCTTATTTATCAACGTCTCGGAAATCATATAATCCACTATGAATCATTATCTATATATCAATAATCAAAACATTTGGAATATTGTACACTACATTACATACATACATACACACACACATACATACCGGTACATACATACATACTTATTTCATGCATGCACACATACATACATACATACACATAAACATACATACATACATAATTACACATATATACATAGATACATACATACATACTTATTTCATATTTATTATGTATACATATATACTTATTTCATACACACATACATACCGGTACATACATACATACTTATTTCCTACACACATACATACCGGTACATACATACACACATACATACATACATACATACATACATACTTATTTCATACACACATACATACCGGTACATACATACACACATACATACATACATACATACTTATTTCCTACACACATACATACATACATACATACATACACAGCTCCCTAAACAAACCACCAGGGACCTCCCAGGTAGACCACACTTATCGAATATCAAAATGTCAGAAGAAACAGGCCGAGCAATGCTGAGGAACCGGTGTGTCCTCATAACTGAATCACATATGTACGGGACTCAGACTCTAGAAATACCGTATATCCAGTGTATATATATAATAATAATAATAATAATTGTATGTATGTATGATTGAGGGATTTCTTAATATATTTATACTGAATCACATATGTATGGGCTCAGATTCAAGAAATACCGTATATCCAGTGTATATATATAATAATAATAATAATTGTATGTATGTTTGTATGCTTGAGGGATTTCTTAATATATTTATACTGAATCACATATGTATGGGCTCAGATTCAAGAAATACCGTACATCCAGTGTATATATATCATAATAATAATAATTGTATGTATGTTTGTATGCTTGAGGGATTTCTTAATATATTTATACTGTATATTAATGTTATGTATTAGTGTACAGTGTATATAATAATAATAATAATAATAATTGTATGTATGTATGTATGCTTGAGGAATTTCTTAATATATTTATACTGTATATTAATTTAATTTTATGTATTAGTGTATTGTACATACATTTTATATATATAGTTTTAATTATTAGTGAGTATGAATTCATATTTGTTTTTGTTATGCTTATATGATAGTAAATATAATAATAAATGTTTTTGTTGTTGTTATTATTATTATTAATAGAGGTGGTAGTGGTAGCAGTTGTATTGCTAGTATTATGATCATTTTCATTTTTTTTTTCTCTTTTTCCTCCTTATTTTCCTGCCTTCCACCGACTTATTATTATTATCACCATTATTACTTTACTATCATTATTTACTTTATTATTATCATTATTATTATTATATTTATTATGATATTATTATTATTATTATTATTATTATTAGTAGTAGTAGTAGTAGTAGTAGTAGTAGTAGTAGTAGTAGTAGTAGTAGTATCACCATTATTACTATCATTATGAACATTATTATTAGTAGTAGTAGTAGTAGTTGTAGTAGTAGTAGTATATTTATCATTATTATTATTAGTTTTGTTATTATCATTATTCTATGAGTGTGTGTGTGTCTAGAGGGTGTGGGTGAAGTGTGTGTGTGTGTGTGTGTGTGTGTGTGTGTGTGTGTGTGTGTGTGTGTGTGTGTGTGTGTGTGTGTGTAGTCGGCTTCTGTGACCATTCCTCTTCATACAGTCACAGTTTAGGGCCCAGTTATGTTGTGACTGGGTGGAATGTTAGTCCCGCCTGCCTCTCATACGTGTGTGTGTGTGTGTGTGTGTGTGTGTGTGTGTATTATGTTGTGTGTGTGTGTGTGTGTGTGTGTGTGTTTATATTATGTTGTGTGTGTGTGTGTGTGTGTACTAGGTTATGTGTGTGTGTGTGTGTTTATATTATGTTGTGTGTGTGTGTGTGTACTAGGTTCTGTGTGTGTGTGTTGGGGATGTCTGTGCTGTAGAGTGTGTGTGTGTGTGTGTGTGTCTGAAGCTTAAAGCAACACACACACACAACAACAACAACAAAACCAACAATAACAATACAAACCACAACAACAACACACACACACACACACACACACACACACACACACACACACACACACAGACAGCTGACAGTGGGGAATGTGTGTAGAGGAGACAGACAAGTTGTGGACATATCAACCTTCAGTATAGTTACCATGGAGACCCACCTGTCCACCCACTTACCTGTCCACCCACTTACCTGTCCACCCACTTACCTGTCCACCCACTTACCTGTCCACCCACTTACCTGTCCACCCACTTACCTGTCCACCCACTTACCTGTCCACCCACTTACCTGTCCACCCACTTACCTGTCCACCCACTTACCTGTCCACCCACTTACCTGTCCACCCACTTACCTGTCCACCCACTTACCTGTCCACCCACTTACCTGTCCACCCACTTACCTGTCCACCCACTTACCTGTCCACCCACTTACCTGTCCACCCACTTACCTGTACACCCACTTACCTGTACACCCACTTACCTGTCCATCCACTTACCTGTCCACCCACTTACCTGTCCACCCACCTGTACACCCACCTACCCACCTACCTACCATCCTACCCACCTACCTACCATCCTACCCACCTACCTACCATCCTACCCACCTACCTACCATCCTACCCACCCACCTGTCCACTTACCTGCCTACCCACCTACCCACTTACCTACCCACTTACCCGCCTACCATTCATCTTACCCACCCACCTACCATCCATCCTACCCACCCACCTACCATCCATCCTACCCACCCACCTACCCACCTACCATCCATCCCCACCCACCCCCTCAATACACACATATGTACATAAGTTTTTTTAATATTTTTTTTTTATTATTTTTTTATAAATAAAATATATTTATTTTTAAATATATATATATATTTTTATTAATAATTTTCTTTTGTAATTAACTTTATTTTATTTATTTTTTCGTCCCCGCCCCGCCGCCGCCGCCGCCCCACCTCCGCCGCCGCCCCGCCGCCGCCGCCGCCCCACCTCCACCGCCGCCGCCCCGTCGCCGCCGCCGTCATTTTTTAATAATTATTTATTTTTTTATTTTTTTTAATAATATATATATATATATTATTTTATTTTTTTGTAATAATTAACTTTTTTTTTTTTATTTATTTATTCATTATTATTTTTTTTTTCGTCGCCGCTGCCACCGCCGCCGCCACTGCCGCCCCGCCGCCGCCGCCTCGCCACCGCCGCCAGCCCACCGCCACCGCCGCCCCGCCGCCGCCGCCCCCGCCACCGCCGCCGCCGCCGCCGTCGTTATTTAATAATAATTATTATTATTATTTTTAATAATATATATTTATTTTTAAATATATATATATATATATATATATATATATATATATATATATATTTTTTTTTTTTGTTGTTGTTAATTATTTTTTTTTTGTAATAATTACTTTTTTTTTTTTAATTATTTTTTTTTTTTTCGTCGTCGTCGTCGTCGCCGCCGCCGCCGCCATCGTTTTTTAATAATTAGTTTTTTATATATATATATATATATATATATATATATATATATATATATATATATATATATATATATATGTATATATATATATATATATATATATATATATATATATATATATATATATATATATATATATATATATATGTATATATATATGTATATATATATATATGTATATATATATATATGTATTTTAATATATATATATATATTTTATTAATAATTTCTTTTTGTAATAATTAACTTTTTTTTTTTTTTTTTTTTATTATTATTTTATTTATTTTTTCTACGTCGTCGTCGCCGCCGACGCCCCGCCGCCCCGCCACCCCGCCGCCACCGCTGCCGCTGCCGCCACGCCACCGCCGCCCCGCCGCCACTACTTTTTATAATTATTATTATTTTTTTTTTAATATTTTATTTTTATTTTTTTTAATAATATATATATATATATATATATATATATATATATATATATATATATATATATATATATATATATATATATATATATATATATATATATATATATATATATATATTTTTTTTTTTTTATTATTTTTTTTTTTTTCGAAATTTTTATATATAAAAAATTATATATAAATATATATATATATGGGGGCGGGGGCGGGGGCTTGGGGTGAGGGTGGGGGCGGGGGCGTGGGGTGGGGGTGGGGCGGGGTGAGCGAAGCGAGCAGCGCCGCAGGCAAAAGCACCCACGGCGTAGCCGTGGCTGACGAAGCCAGTGCTTGTATAAAAAAAAATTATATAAAAAAAAAATTATATAAAAAATATTTTATAAAAAAAAAAATTATATAAAAAAAAATTATATAAAAAAAATTATGTAAAAGAATTTTATGTAAAAAAAAATTATATAATTTTTTTTTTATAAACATTTTTTTATAAAAAAAAATTATATAAAAAACTTTTATATAAAAAAAAATTATATAAAAAAAAATTATATTAAAAAAAAAATTATATAAAAAAAATTATATAAAAAAAATTTATATAAAAAAAAATTATATAAAAAAAAAATTATATAAAAAAAAATATAAAAAAAAAATTATAAAAAAAAATTATTAAAAAAAATATATATATAAAAAAAAATTATATAATTTTTTTTTTATATAAAAAATAAATTTATATAAAAAAAAATTATATATAAAAAAAAATATATATATCACCTTCTCTTTTACTATGCTTTTTGCATAAAATAAGCTATTCATTTATTATTCAATTCATTCTTTCATTCATACTCCTAGGAAAAGTTTGCGAGCAGAGGTAATGCTCTAGCTGGAAACAGCGATATTTAATGGGTTTAAGTACTTTTGATAATATACAGAATTGGATAATTTTATGTAGTTATCATATATGGAACAAATTCAAGTCTCTTTCTGGCTATGATTATAGGATATATGAGAAAATAAGACCATAATTATAATGGGAGTAAGGCGGGAGAGGCAATGTTTTGAGTCAATGGGGGGTAGGGTAATAGGCTCCGCCCCTTGCTTCACTTTGGGTGTACAGGACGAGCGGCTCATGCCGCCTCCTCTTAGATTATACCTCCATGGTATTTGGTCAGTTCTCGTCACTGAAACCAAGCGCTCCCAAGACGGTCTTGGTACCCTAATCCTCCGCTTGGACCACTAGATGACGTCTATAGAGTATTATTATTATTATTATTATTATTATTATTATTATTACTAATTAATTTATTCATTCAAAGGAATCATGCCTTATGGGATTATAAGTCGAGAGGACCGTTTTGATTTAAATAACCTCTGAACTTTACAATTTCTACATTTAAGATATTTTTATAAATATAAATGATCGATGTTCCTAATAAAATTACTGTACTGACATAATACAAGCATCTATCGGCTATTGGTAAGTACAACCATATCAGATATTTTAATTATTTTGTTTATGTGATATTCATCCTCAAAAAAATATATATATATTATTGTGTGAAGATAATGAACAATACATATACAACAACAAAAATAATAAGTTTTAAAAATGTGCTTGCTTTTTAGTTAAGTATATCCTTCATCATCATCCCATAATAATCCTTTTTCTTATTTATACCTTTCAAAGAAAACTAAACTTGTATGGATACCAATTCTATTATTATTAAAGCCTAATACACACCGAGATACAAATTCAAGAGACCGTCCCGAGATTTTTTGTATCTCTACTTTAGCGACTGTCCAGAGACATGTTGGAGACGAGGCCCTTGACTTTGTGTTTTAGTGTGTACAGTACTTACCTTTAGCAAGTCCCTCTGCACTTGTATCTTGTCTCCCATTTATAGTATAAGGAGACAAGATACAACCAAAATATGGTCTCTGGACTGTCTAGCGAGAAATATAGATCGAATGTATTGACAAGTTCTATAGCGCAGCAATATGTAAGCAAACCTATGGGAGACCACGGTCCATATAGTGGGAGATCAATGCAGTAATGTACCATGTGTGACACGAGCTAGAACATACAGAGGTGGCAGTCTGACAGAGACAAGTTAAGAGGATGCAGCACATTACTTCTGATCTTGAAGATTATACACAGTGATATAGAAGAACGACTGTAACTCAGATTACAATCAAGTGAATCGCCGGTAAGAATATTAGCATTAGAAACAATCGTATCCAGCAACTTAGGATGGCAGTCAGCTGCTGAACACTAGAGACCCTATAGAGTCTCTACTAAACACCATACTGGTATTCCATCAGAGTATTCCATCAGAGGTAAAACAAAGGAGTTAAAACACAGCAGTAACCACGGTCCATAGAATATTCTCTGGACCCTGGCAGTAGCCTAACAATGAACACACGCCAAGCTTTACTCATAATACCCAGCTTTTGGGAGACAGACCTCGAGATTGACCGCAGACACTAATTCTACTCATTCACTCTGCACACCATCCACAACAACATACTGGTGAGGGATTGCGACAAGACAGACAGTAGTTAGGAATGAATTCAAACCACAAAATGTTGAACACCTAAATTTAATACTAAACCTAAGGATAGTTCTATTAGGCCAACTGCTGCTGCTGAACCGCCAGCACCAACAGAGCGGGTTGTGTAACTTTTCTTAAGTCGTAAATTCAATCAAACAAAAGGGCAGTATTATTAAACTTCTTTGATTTTTCCAGAGAGCTACAAAAATTGAGAATTGGAAAATGTTTTAGTCTATCATAAAATGTTTTCTCTTTTACTCTACAAATAAATACGATCTATTCAAGTACGTTATTTCAATATTCCCTTAAAATACACTACATTCTTTTTTTTTTTCCGACAAATTAAAAAAGTAACATTAATAATCCAATGTGACACAAAATAAATCGGTCATATTCATTCGTCCACGCAGCCCAGCAGTGCTACAAGTCAGCGGAAAATCCACCGGCTCTAGCGGGCTTTATACCGAACTTTGGTAGCGGGAAATTTAATGTATTTTCAATTAATTTAGTCGATGATATATAGATTTTTTTTAATATGGATAGTATTACATGAATATTGAAAGTAAAATATATGTGAATTAATATGAAAATTCAAATAATAAATAATGATGATGGGTAATTTTGATGGAGTTGTTGTTGTTGTTGTTGTTGTAGTTGGTAACACTCCTTGTATTCATCCGTCCACATCCTGACAACATTATCCTCAACTGTCGTATATTTCTTTTTCTACCTTAGCTGAACTAAGCAATTTAATGCACAGGTTTTGAAAGAGTTCATCTAAATAAACATTGTAAAGTCGAAAGTCAGTTAAAGACACCGGAACTTGTTGGTCCACTATCCATTCCACTTACAAGTCTGCAGCTGGCAGCTGCTGGTGTCTCGGTGACTGAAGAGGGAAAATTTAAATTTATTATAAATGTCTCCATGAATTAGACAAACCAAGCTGAGAAAATAGTAGAATGTAAATTTGAGCATTGTTATACATATATGAAACTTCTTTGCATATTTTCAAAACAATATTTCAGATAATAATAAATATTGTAATGCTAGCGACTATTGTTAGCCAATGTAGCGCATTGTGTTGCTGGTAATTGGCAACAGTGTTTTCCAACCAGTTATTCCTTCTTCATGTGAGTGCTCCAAGGAGCGGAATACCGCCGTAAGTATGAAAGCTATTTCAATAATATTTACTTTTCTAACGCTGTCCTATCTATTTATTTTGGCCCATCTGGTGCGTAGAGAGTTATACTAAGCTCTGAAGTAATTAATAATGAAATAGAGACATGGATTAATGAGATGATAGAAGATAAATATGGACATTGTTCTTGTTGGGAGGAAAGCCGATGTAAACAAACCAAGATGAGGCCCACATGTTGATATTAAAAACGGGATAAAACTCTAACAACAACTAACACAGAAAAAAGTAAAAGGGATAGACAACCTAGAGTATAGTGATTTCTTCAATTTAGTGAAAGGTGTACCAAATAATAAAGCGTGTAACGTTAGGCTGAACATTTTTAATAGCAACTTGTATTAATTTTAAGTGTAATTGTATTGTATGACTCCCGCTATAATTAATGCTTTAATATTTAGTTTATGTTAGTAGTATTTCAGTATTATTAATTATAGGTTACTATTTGAAAATATAAGTTAGGTGGATTAAAGTTTAGGATCAAAATGTGGTTAGACGAACATTTTAACTTTGTCCTTTTGAGTATTAAATACTTCTGAGTGCAAGTATTGATTTAGTGTATAAATATGTTCCAGTTTGTGTATAATTAGTGCTATTGTGGTAAGTACAGTAGTTAGGTGGGGACCCTAACTTAAAAGAAACTATGGTAAAGGTAAGTTAGAGAAGTACTGCGTTCAATAAATTATATATATTAGTATCATTACCCACTATTTTGGACCATTCTTAGACACTTTTCATCTATGTATATCTGTAAATATTAGGGCAGTGGTTCCCAACCTTTTTAGCAGGTGACCCCATTCATGCTCTTCCAGCCATAACCGTGACCACACTGGTTTTATGCAGTGTATATAATTATAATGTATGTGTTGCATGTTACTATATTACTGACTAGGCTGTAAAAGCAAAGATCAAGTATAATTTTCTTGGAAGAGGTGCCGTAACGTTAAGACTTAAAAAAGGGTAATTCTGCATAAGAGGTCCACCTGGATTGTTCACACATTTTATACATTTTCATGCATATTTTTGCTTTTTCTGTTGATTGTTGCCCATAATATTGTGAGGAGATAATTTTTTTTGGAATATTTTTACAAGTTGCCACAACTCTTTCAAAATTTTTACTATTACCAGTGTTTATATTTCACTATTACAAACATCTTTTCTATATACCATTTCTTCTGCAAATGCTGCATAACAGTAGTTACCTCTTATAGTTAGGTCCCGGTAGTGTGTCCCAGTTCAGATTAGGTTAGGTCAGGTGAGGTCTGACTAATTTCTACTGTAAATTTTTTCCAGTGAAATCCTGTTGTAGCAACTTGTAAAAATTTACCTCGGGACCTTACCTGGGCAAACTACCGGTACCTAACCTGGGCAGACTACCGGGACCCAACATGGGCAGAATAACGGGACTGTCCAATGTTTACAATGGCAGGAAAACACTGAACTTAGTCTCTGGAGAGCTAAAATTTTCTATATGCTATTATACCAAAAATAAGTGCAACCTCTTAAATTCATTACACATGGTTAGGTCAGGCTAATTTTTAAATGTCCCATTTGAGTATATCCTATCTTGGAAATGGGGCATTTGTGGAGGAAATACCATAGAAGAAAATAGTCTTACAATGGTCTAAATCAGTGTTATTCACTAATTTTTTCACGAGAGCCAAAAGTTCAGGACATATTCAGAGTGAGAGCCGCTTAAGCCATAAACCACATGGATAAGCAAAAATATATAAATAGCTTGACATGTCAAACACACCAACCATATCCCACCTCACCCCTAATTAACCCAGTTCCTCCTGCTCTCCACTCCCATCACTGCACACCTTTTTCACTCTTGAGTACCTTGGTTGTCTCTCACCCTCTCTCATGAAGCATAACCACCTGGTATATAATAATAATAGTGTGTCATAATCATCGGAGTCACAGTGGTAGAGATGCAAAACTCTTATTTTATCATAGACTTTAATATCCCTCATTTTGACCATGTGTCCATGGTGGCTGACGAACAAGGAATGAATGACATCTGGGTTGAGGTGAGGTACTCCACATGTCACTGTACTCAGGGTACAACTGGCAATGCAGCATATGGTGTGTTGCCAAACTGGAAGAAAAATAAACTCAGTAATTGATTTTCCAGGAAAAACATTGTCACATATAAATGTAAATTACTTTATTTTATAACTGAGTAAGTTTAACCTATTCATTTAACACTTAGTAACAGGAGAAAGAGAGAGATTTGTAGGCCTCTTAGTGGTCAGCAACAGACGCGGCAACACACCAGAAATTCCTAACTGCCTGGTGACCCAGTCACACCGGCCTTAACCTGTGAGGTTGACTATAGTAACAACATATTACTTTGAACTTTTTCTCTGATCACTGATGATTTTCTTTTTCTTTCTCTCTTGGGAGCCGCCAATCAGGTCATTGCTAGCCGCCACTGGCTCACGAGCCGCACAATGAAGACCCCTGGTCTAAATAATTGGGTAAAGAGTTTAGAAAAATCGGTATTTATTGAAAGAATTGCCGTTTTGTAGCAGTGTTGCCAGATCCGGCTAGGTCTCAGTATTTTGCCCCGGTCATTTACTGTACTTTACCATAGTTATTTCCCAATAGATTGCCCGGGTTAGGTTCCGGTAGTCTGATGCAGTCTACTATAGTCTACTATACGTTTCAGCGCCGGACAGACGCCATTTTTCGTAAATATCTCCTAAAGGAATCTTTGTATAAGTATAATATTTCAGCACACTAGCTTTAACATCTGGGTGTAATTTATGGCTGACATACCATATTCCTATATGTGTTATGCGAGGAGTTTACTTGTGAAAAATAACACAAAGCTGGCCAGTCATATTGACACATTTGAAGGAAAGTGTGGGGTAAGGAAGGAAGGAGTGGTGTAGGGGGTGTTCTGGGTGTTGGTGAAGGGGTTACACGAGTTCCCCCACACTCATCCGATTCTCTATAACACCTTAGATATGATGACTGGATTAGGCATAATATCACTCAGTAAACTCCTAACATTTAGGAATATGGTAGGTCAACCATAAATTACGCCCGGATGTTAAAGATAATGTGCTGAAATATTATACTTATACAAAGATTCATTTAGGAGATATTTACGAAAAACAGCGTATGTCAGGCGCTGAAACATATAGTAGGTTAGCAAGTGAATAAGGCCTGGGCACCCTTGAACCATAAGGAGGGACATCTCTACTGCAACAGGACCCACCTCCAATCAACACAATTGTTTATATATATATATATTTTAGAATTTACACTTTGTTTCAGAACTAATCTCATTCTCTTCAGAAGTGGTTTTTCATGTCCTAAAATTTGTACATGATCATTATCAAGGGTGGTAGCAAGTACTCTATTATTTTTAACAGTGGTACTGGTAATTAAGGTTCAAGTTAATGCAATGTACAATTATAAATAATTGTTTTCAGATCATGTCGGGAGGCCTGGCTGTTATGGGACTAGAGGAAAATGATGTGATAAGGTTTCTTGCTGCTGCCACACACCTGGGCACTAACAATGTCAACTTCCAAATGGAGCAGTATGTCTTCAAGAGGCGACAGGATGGTGAGTTCTTTGGACAAATTTTACTGTATTATTTTTAATGGAGGGAATGAAATATATATTTGCCTCGGATTGGTGACGGCAGTGATTGATTGATGTTAGACGCTGCAACAGTGAGGTCATATAGCACTAGGAGGTGGTACAGCAAGCAGAAAGGAAATAGATAAACACAAGTTGTTGCTGGGACCAAAGGGACACCTAAACCCTTAAAATGTATTGGCCACATCACGACAGGCTACACCCCTGTATGGGGTGTGATGGCAGGGAGATGATCTTATGAATAAGTAAAGGATTGGCATTGACAAGTAAACATGAATGTTTTTTTTGTCTTTGTAAGGTTCTTGTAGGATATTAAGCTGATTTTGTTTTTAATTATTAGAAGGTATTCAATAAGTTTACATGAAGTGCATTTTCTGGTGTAATACAATACTTTTCCACAATTGTCAGGTGTCTACATCATCCATTTGAGAAAGACTTATGAGAAGATCCTACTTGCGGCCCGTGCCATCGCTGCCATTGAAAACCCAGCAGATGTGTACGTTATCTCTTCTCGCCCCATGGGTCAGCGAGCTGTACTGAAGTTTGCCAGGTACACCGGTGCTACACCCATTGCTGGCCGTTTCACCCCTGGAGCTTTCACCAACCAAATCCAGGTATGCTACCGACCAAGAGCATCGATTTTGTTGTTTGAGCTATCTATACTCTGTTCACGCTTAGATGGCGGAGAAGCCTGGCCCTCCAGGTGCGGTGGGCAGGTCAAATACTTTTTCGCTTCCCTGATTGGCTAGAGGTGTTCAGCACACTGAGAAAATTAGAAGTGCTTCCTTTTTTCATTAATATTTCTGCTAATTAAGCATTATTCATGTATGTTATTACTCACTCATTATCTTAAATAATATATGTGAGCCTTGCGGTCAAAATTCACAGTGACAATTTACTTGGAGTTCGTAATATCTTGATTTGAACATAAAGTGTGTAGTAAAAAGTGAGCGACAGTGAGAGGAAAACAGGTCAACTGGAGGACCTCTGAGATAGTCTGAGTAACCCTTGTGACTTGCCGTGTTCGAAAGCATACTTCAAGGCTTCTTCGTCCATTTAGTACCAATTTTTATACATTTAATTTCACCTATCTTTCGGAAGCACAAGGGAGTGTGTTTTTATGCAACGAAAATGTAGAAAAAAACGTACACATAAATTCACTACATACATAAACAGGTTAATATATTTCAAAACCATAGCCAAACAAAGCAGCCGGACTGGGCAGGGAGTGGTGTGTATGTGTGTGTGTGTGTGTGAATGTATTAACAAACCGACACAGGAAGTTGACAGGTGCCTATAGGGACCTGAGATTAGAATATGGTCTAAGGCTGTAAGAGAGAGAAACTTAGATGAAGGTAATAAATGAGGAATAAAGAAAGTGAAATAACTTATGATGTATGCTACTGTTAATGAGAGAATGAATAAATTGAATTAAAAAAATATATATAATGCCATTAATCTAAATAATTCTATGTCGGCCTTATATGATATGTGGGATAAAATATCATTAGATTATACTTTTATGTGGGATAAAATATCATTAGATCATAGAATATAGAAAAAGAAAGGTTGTGGATCAATCGTGAATACGAGAGAGAGAGAGAAGTGGATGGAAGAAGGAAGGTCAGGTCACTGATGAGATGAACGCTGTTGTGTGTGTGTATGTGTTAAACTGAAGCTGGTATGTGTGTGTATGTGAGTAACTGAAGCTGTTGTGTGTGTGTGTGTGTATGTGTGTATAGTAACATGTGGGATATAATAACATTAGATTATAGAACATGGAAAATAGAGAGAGAGGTATTAGCTACAGGTCACTGAGATTAACGGACCGCTATGTGTGTGTGTGTGTGTGTCACCAAATGGACTCGAAACATCCCCATCCCATCATCTGCCAATCAGCAGCATTCAGGAATGTCCCTGAGAGGCAGGGCTTCTCCGCCATCCAAGCGTGAACAGAGTATAGTAAGTCAGCCTTACTGAAATTATGTAGATGGTAACCTGAGGTGCTACTACTTGTTAGAAGACTTTCTTTTTTCCAAATGTTTCCATGTTAATTTTAGTTATCCAACATTTGAGCTATTAGTCCACCCCGGAATACACAGTAATTGATTGTAGTGGCTGTATATCTTTATTTAAGTAATAATTTCAATACAATTCAATATGCAGAACTCACAAACTATATCTCCCTGTGGCAGCATGCAAAGTTGTACACACAGTGTGCAATATCTTAAAACAAAAACTTAAATATGTTGGCTAAGTTAAATCCTCCTTCACTCTGGAATGTATTTTTTCTTCCAGGCTGCTTTCCGTGAACCCCGCCTTCTCGTTGTGACTGACCCTTCCACTGATCACCAGCCTATCACTGAGGCTTCATATGTCAACATTCCTGTGATAGGCTTCTGCAGCACTGACTCACCTCTGCGTTATGTGGATATCGGAATCCCATGCAACAACAAGGTAAGTTAAGGATGATAACGTAGTGGTTTCTGTTCAAATTGATTAATATCGTCTTTTATTCCAGGAGGCAAAAAATTCCACAATTGATATCGTGCCAAGGACGAGGGAAAGAAAATACAGCATCTCTTCACTTGTTTACTAATCCACATTCATGGGAACATTTCTGTATAAACATGGCAGTATGATAGGAAAATTAGGGAGAGAGCAGTGAGGCCTGTCTTTTCTTTTCTTTTCACTGCCATTGCCTTCCTCGTTCAACTTCGCTTCACACCTGACATTTTAGATGAAATAATGTCCAATTAAAGTAAAGTTAGGACTCAAATAATGCGATACACCAAGACACAACGGAATGACGCTTTTGTGTTTTTGGTGCGATTGGGGGAAAATGCGTGAGTCAGAGAGCGTGGTGAGTGCTGCTGTGGTGTGGCAGACTGGTGAAGTTTAAGCATGCCCGGCAAATTTGAAGTTTGAAATTTGGGTATAAGTTTATAAGCACGCCTCCAAATACATTTTAATGTCAATATGCAAACATAATAGTTAATTATATATACAATATCATTATGAAGGTTTAACTTGGTGCTCGTATTTGGTTTCGTCACAATATAAAATTTCATGTATGCACCGCACGCTGATGTTCTAGAAGGTTGTTAGGGTTAGGACCGAAGGTTGGTTAGGTCAGGTTGGTTAGAGTGGCTGTAAAACATTTCACCAAAAAAAAAAAAAAAAAAAAAAAAAACTTGGAGGCGCTATTGTAAATTTTTACCGACATTTGTTTTACTTCAGGCACTTCAGAAATTTGTTCATGTTTATAGAATGTTTGTAACTCGAATGTTCGTAAGTTGGGGAGTTACTGTATGTCGATGGATTATTCTGCCAGCTGAAAAAATGACTATAGTATTGTAATGGGATTAAATTTGAGATTTTCTAAATTTGGTCGTAAGTGATGAATGGGATGAACTTTCTTATTGCACTGACTTGTAGGTATGGTAATTAAAGTTTCCTGATATTAACAAAAGTTTTATCTCCTTATCAGAAATATAGTGGTTATGTTTGTCATTACCATAGTACTGTATCTATCTAACTATAGCTCTGACGCCTCGCTCCCTCCGGGAACTTCCCCCATGGGGGTGGCCACGGCAGAAGAGTCTCCATCTTTCCCTGTTCAAACACTCCCTCCGTACTTGGTCCAGCTCTCCCCCCCTCACGTTTCTCTCCTTTACATACTCTTCCACTCTGTTCTGCCACCTAACTGGTGGTCTGCCTCTCACACCAGGTCCCACAACTTCACTTCCATACACCTTAACAAACTCCTCACCTTGAATTCTCTACATGTCCAAGCCACCTCAGTGTATTACGTTTCACTCTCTCAACCACTCCACACTCAATACCAGTTGCCTTCTCACTCATACCACATCTCTCATACACACTCATAGTACTGTACCTACTGTATACATGTAGCTTAACAACATAATGATTTTAAGATGGGATGTGATTCTGAGATAAATGATAGACTTTCTTATCTGATATTGCTGTATATAAAAGTGCCTCCATTATATTACAGTGAAACATATTATAGTAGTCTACTTTAATTTCAGAATGCCCACTCCGTTGGCCTGATCTGGTGGATGTTGGCACGTGAAGTCCTGCGTCTCCGTGGAACAATTTCTCGCAACCTTCCATGGGAGACTGATGTCATGCCTGACCTCTTCTTCTACCGGTAGGGTTATGTACTTTCCTTGAAAGATTATTAAATTAATGCATTGTAAGAATAGAATATAAGATCCCATAAAAAATATAACATTCACTTGAAAATTTTCTTATGGACTGGACATCATTACATGAGACATGTAAAATCAGAGGCGACACATCCAAGGTTGGGGACATCATTTAAATTAGAGAAGTAGACCCTTAAATGTAAAGTAGACCCCATCTTTAAAAAAAAATTAGATAGTCTTTTAAATTGAGTAACTTGGAATGTGGGCATGCTAAGCCTAAAACTGTTTGACTTTTAAGGATATTTGACAGGATATTAGAAATACATTTTTACAATATATTCTTCTTTTCCTACTCACCAGTGATCCAGAGGAACAAGAAAAGGAAGAAGCTGCCAAGGCTGAGGCAGCCAAAGCTGAAGCAGAAGCTGCCAAGGCAGAAGTTCCCGGGACTGAGAACTGGGGTGCCAGTGATGTTCCTGAAGTTGATCCGAATGCAGCTGCACCGGTAGTTGCAGCTGCTCCAGCACCCGCTGCCCCAGGAACTCCCGCCACACCTGCTGCCCCAGGAACTGCCGCTGCTGTTGCTGCTCCAGCTGCACCTGTTGATGATTGGGGTCATACTGTAAGTTGTTTTCACTTTTTTTTTTTTTTTTTTTTCCTAAAAGTTGGAACATTTGTGTTATAATTTTTTCTCAAACATTGGACTTTGCATAATTCCCAGTGGTATAATTTAGGGGACAAACCTCAGTAAGCAGATTATGACTGATGTGTTAAGGAGTCTGAAGATGGTGTGAATCCCGTGTGATATACAGGACAGGAATATGGACTGTGAAGTATACATGGGTTTGGGCAAATGCAGAATATATTGCAGGGTCTGAAAAAGAATAATTATTTTTGGTAGTTTGGGCAAGATTTGAGTATAAAACTGGAGGAGGCAAATCGGTCGGAGGGACGCCAGTTTACTAAGGCCAGAGGTGTGGGGAGGCGATTAATTTGTGACCACCCCCTTCTGGAATTGAGCCATCTGGCAATAAATAGAGATTTTCATGAAGGCTAATACCAATATTTTTCTTCAATATAGAGATTGATATGACTCAGTGGCCATGAATAATATGCCAGGCAAAGTATGCAGTAAGCACAAGGGATGTACCTCTAGGGAGAAAAGTTGCAGATGCTACTAAAGTATTTGTTAGAACTAAAATATTAATTAACAATTAATGGGTGCAAAACAATTACATGAATGTTTATCCTTACTCTATCATATTGATCAAATACTTCGGTGTTGCATGAATATGAGAAATCAAAGAGTAAAAGCAGTAGATATGAATATGCTGAGAAGTGTGTAAACCATCTGAAGAATGAACAGCCATACTTTAATCTTTAAAATGTATAGTTTGAGTAAATCATTTGATCAAAGAGTAGTATGAATGGATGAAACTTGAAGGGTGAAAAATATGCATGAGGGGGATTATTAGGATCACTGAAGATAATACAGTACCATGTGGTCAGTAAGAAAGCATAGAACAGGAGTGGGTGGAGCAAAAGAATATATTTATGGTAAGCCAGAGTTACAGTATATGCTAAGGCTGACAGTCCATTAAGTTTATAACAGATTATGTAATGACTTTTCACTAATGCCTAACAAAGGGATTTTTGTCTTGGATTCCAGAACTTGTTGGGGAGAGCTGAGGATTTCAAGAGTGAAAGTGACTCGTTGATGAGAGTATTCTAACCCTACCTATTATTACTGATTTTATTATTCCATCTGTAGCCCTGCAGCTTTCCACCCTTTAAATTTAAAACAATTATGATAATGTTATTTTACACCATGTCACTCATCTGATACTTTATTGCAGGCTGAGGATTGGGCTGCTGCTCCTACCCCTACCGCTGGTGAAGAATGGGGAGGTGCTGAGTCGACCAACTGGTAAATGTCAATAAACTCACTGAAACCTCTAATTTTCTTTTGTATCCCTTGGCTAAAGTAAGTTTAAGACTAAAATGGTCAAACTTGTTAATAGTCCTTGGCTTCAATAACTGTACTGGTGTATTATGGATATTTTTCTTTCAAGTTTGAGTTTTATACAAGTAATGGAAGCCACCTACTTACGTGAGTTCCTGGGGGAAGAGAGGCGTGCAAGCCATAGATAGACAGAATGGAGACAAAATACTTTTTCTTGTCAAACTCAATTGAAACTACTCATATCCTAAAAAGAATTTGCTGTATCTCTGTCTATATTTCAAAAGGGTTTCCGGTACACGTTTCAGGGACTACTGTTATCGGGTTCAAACTGATTCCACTAGTTCGGTCATTGTCAGTCTAAGGTATATTTCCATAATAGTACAGTAATTAATACCATTTTTAAGTGTTAAGGATAAAATCTATTGGATAGATTTAACTGCAAGATGGCAGTCAGCTTTGCATTCTCAGTGAAAACACTTTCCTGGTTAAAAGGACTAAAGAAGTCTTGATGGTAAAGTTCCTTCTTCAAGACTATCCTTGGTATACAGTATATGAGGAAAAATTATTGGTCACGTTTTTTTGCCAAGTTTTTAAGAGTAATCTTTTTGCAATCCAGATGCATCTTGCATTATTCAGTGTAGTAAAAATCTTGCATACATGGCATTCATACAGCAAGAAAACTTTAAAGTAGAAAATGTAATGCTTCCTATTGAGCTAGGCCATGTCTTCAGCTACGTTTCTGGACTTGCCATTCCTAATAATAAGGTGATTTAGGGATATGGTGAGACGAGGAATTGTATTAATAGTTATTAACCACTGGTCAACATTAAAACTGATTAGAAGAGGCAAGAGTGAAAAATGGCTGTTAATAATATTATATTGTATATACTGTACTATACTTAATTATCCAGGGTGCAACTTATAATGTCTAAAGTGCACATTATTTGTAAGATACTCGTAGTCTGTTTCGATCTGTGACAAAACCTCCTAGATATACAGTGAGTGAGAAAGGACTTCAGTCACCAAAAAGTGTCTAACGCTCGATAAAACTTTAATGTAGAAGGAGCGGCTGAGTTGCCTGGTATCGATATCCATTAGTATAAGCTGGTTGACTGACACGACGCAAAACAGTAGGAAGATAAATGTGGGCAAAGATGTTAATATTATATTAAGTATGCACTCAAGATGGTTGTGTGTGTGGTTGTATTACATTAAAATGAGTACAAAGAACACGAATGCAGTCGAACAAAATATTTCCATTGCGTCTTCTAAAGCTAACCTGTGTCTGATACTTTATGAAAAATGTACGAAAGATAGTGAGTCTTTTTGAGGCAAGGTCGTGACGGGAGGAAGAAGCTCTCGGCTTGGGTGTATTTTACAAAAGTAAACAGAGGGATTTTTAAATGGCTCCGTTGCCGCATCCAAGAGCTTTGTGTGAGGACCATCTCAGGGACGAGGGTGTCGCTGGGGATTACTGGAAAATGGGTATGGGGGAGGTGGTCACTCGTTCACCTTGCGGTTTTCTTGTGAAAATCTCGCTTCTTTGCCGTAATGTTAACTTTGGAACAACCACAGTCTTCCTGTAACTGATTACATTTGGCATTAATCCATACCTATTGTTGGCCATTGCCTTTGAGTAAACGGAGGCATTTATTAGCATATGATAGTCATTCGTACTTTCCGTCTACAAGAAATAGGGTATGGTGGTTGTGTTTTCAGCTGTTGTTTATGAAGGGTTAAGAACATTGCCTCACTTCACTCCTAGAAGTATTTAATCTGGAACCACTGATAGTTGGGGGTGAGATATCGAAGAGAGAGAGGGAGAGAGAATAATCCTCACTGACGCACTCCAGTCCCCAAGACAAACAAAGTGAAGGGCGGAGAGTGGCTCAGGGAAATGGTGCTTATATGTCGAATCTCACTCACACTCACCGCTCAGAACTAGATCATTAGCATACACCAACACCCGCAGGAGAGGCTGTATATAGGTGAAGGGAGGCACGTGATGATGGTGGTGGTGAAGTAGCAGGAGATAGAATGAAGCGCTCAAAATATAAATGTATGATTTTGAAGCTCTGACTTCGACTTCCTACTGGCCTCGAGAGTGACGAACTAAAGTAAGATTGTTGGTGTATACAGTACTCTCCATCTGACAGTAAGTTTTTATAACGTAGGAAGCCATTTGCTGGGATTTACAAATAGCTTTGTGTGCAAGTTCTAATGCTTCACTCGGCCTTTAAAAAACTCCATTCCTTTCCGAGGTCTTGAAGTCAGGGAATCGAACTGTTCGAGTCATGTGCTGGCTGAATGGTGATGCACCACATCTGCACATCCTCTGATTCTTTCAGTTAGCCGACAGTAACTGTTGCATTAGGGTGTGTGTGGACGTGCTCTTCTGCTGACAGTGAACGTTTTGTAAGTTGCCTGTGAAGAAATTTGTTATAATGGAATCACCAACTGGCCAGACATTCCAGGCGGCGTTAAATTATTGTGGAAGTCTTGTGTTGAAACCTGAGGATGCAAGGAAGTGGATTATTATTTTGGCATCAATTAACTTATGAGTGGTTGTCTACACTTCAGTCCAGGTTCGTGTTCATGAATTTGTCAGAATTTATTTATATTTTTTACTTTGGTGGTGTGCAGTTTGTATTCATGATTTGTTTAGACTTGTCCCGTCAGTCAACCGAATGGACAATTATTTTACAGTAATTAACATGAAATGATTAACCTGCAGGACTCATGATGACTGGCCTTGTGTCTGATATTGCTAACTATAGGGGTACTGAGAAAACGGATGTTTCACCTGATAGTTAAGGGTATACTATTATTTTTTTATTTACTGCAAAAGATCTTTGTCCATTGATGATTTTGACAGAGGACTGTTATCATAATCTCCATAAATAAATATAATCATCATCTGCTGTCATACAAATGCAAAGAGAGAACCTTTATGATGAACCACAATAGTTAAAAGGCAAATATTACCGATTAAGCAACTCTGTCAAGCAACTCATTCAACAGCTTTACCGAGTATGTTTATATGTTTGTTTTGGGAGTTGTCTCGTACCCAGTGAGATCGGTCGTCTAAAAAGGGGTGAGATGAGATTAGCCATACGTACGGGGACCACAAACAGATATGAGTGACTACAGTGACATCGGTTGTAACAGTTAACTCGATTTATTATAAGCATATGATTATTGGGGTTTAAACAGATGGCAAAACTTGAGCCACCGTGTATTTATTACCTTTGGAAATGGTACACCTGAGCAAGTAAACTTAAAGTAAAAGAGCAATAAGGATAAAACAGGATGGTGACATTTAGAAGCGAGGGTGATGTCGGAGGGAACAATAAGAGTGTTGTTTGAAGAATATGTTGATGGGGGACGGGTTGGTTGCAGGGTGATGTGGAGGGGAGGGAAGGAGTCCGGGGTTTGCCAGTGATACAATGTTTCCTCCCTGAATTTCCTATAAAATGCTGACGCGTTTTTGACATGGAATCCAAAAGACTGGGAAGACACAAACAAAAGGCCTGGTATGTTCTCTCCTTGGAGTGCATTATGATAATACGTGTGCATGAAAACCCAGCCCAGACAAAAGGATGGATGGGTGTCCCAGCCCAGGGTGCCTACAAAAATTGCTTTTCCATCACAGCAACAAAATATTTTTCTTGTTACCAATAGATTATATTTCATTTACTGACGTTATATATTTAATCACTGAAATACAGCAGTAATAAGAATGAATCCAGTTTAAACATTTCTCTGTTTATTGGTGTGGGTTGACTCTAAGACAGGTTGGTGTTGGCTGCTCCAGATCCATCCACAAAAGATCACTTCCCTTTAATAGGACGCATAGCAAACTCCCTCTGATCAGTCCCCATTGTCTTCCAAGAGAAAGGAGAATGGATCTGTGCCTCTGAGAACAGAAGCTGTATCGTCTTTCTGTCTCGTTCATTGTTCTGCTCTGAGTCCCGGCCTTCAGTTTATGTCACTCGTGCGATGTTCATTTGCTTTAGAAAGTAAGTAGGTTCTTGATGTTCATTTCTTTTGACGCTCTGCATTAAGGGATGGACTCCATTGTTTCCTGGAAATATCACTCTCTTGCAGCAAGAAAAAATCTCTTGTATTCGGTGAGCAGCCATCCTCCCTCGTCTGTCTCTCCCTCCCTACCCCTCCTCCCTCGTCTGTCTCTCCCTCCCTACCCCTCCTCCCTCGTCTGTCTCTCCCTCCCTACCCCTCCTCCCTCGTCTGTCTCTCCCTCCCTACCCCTCCTCCCTCGTCTGTCTCTCCCTCCCTACCCCTCCTCCCTCGTCTCTCTCTCCCTCCCTACCCTTCCTTTCCCCTCCAGCCCAGGTCTCTTCTTTCTCTCCCCATCCCCTTGTCTCCCCTGTTCTTGTTTCTTCTCCGTCCTCTCCACGTCTCTCTTCCTTCCAGTTCGTATTTTTCTCTTCCATTCTTTCAGAACTGTGTACTGTATACTCCTCGTATTCTTCATCTTTCTCTCGGGTATAATATTCATGGTGAGTGGAAATAAAGCGGAGAGGACAATGAATTTTAAAATATCAGGAAAACTACACGTTACTTTACTGAACTTTGTATCCATATGAATGTTTTTGATTCATTATCTTTTTCGGTATCATGGAGACGTAAGAACTGTGATTCCACAATCAAATTGTAGCTTATCAGATGCGACCATATTCACTAATGTGGTACAGTCACGAACATAAATTTCTTTACCCACATGGCGAGAATGAGGTCGAAGTTATGGTTGGAGAATGGCCAGGCAAACGAACACTGGTAGTCAGTATCTCATGACGGCGTAAGTATATTGTATTTAAGTGAAGACCTCTAGTGACTTAAAGCATCATCCCAATATTTATAAACTGGTTCATTTTGTTCGTCTAGTCCATATCCAACCACGACATTGACCTAACTCTTGCCAAGGGGGGTAAAGAAACTTATGCTCGTGACTATACCATGATACGAGAAGGGATCTCGTGTATTAGCATACTTTGGAGGAATCAGTAGCCCTCTATTTCATCCAAAATCGGAAGCCTTCTTAAACAATAATGTTAAATATATCCATCGTGCCAATGGTTCAATATTGACAGGTGGTTAGTGCCAAATAGCTTTTGAATAACAGAGTGCCGGGCAGTATACCTGTTTAATTAAGTGACCAAGATATTAAAATGCGCTCAGGATTAGGGAAGACAGGAGTAAATGCAGAATATAAACACATGTGTGAAACGATGGCCAAGATAGATATAATGTGTGTGTAGGTGTTAGGGAAGACGGGTATAAACGCCGAATGTAAACAGATGTGTGAATCAGGGTGGTAATCTCTTCGGCTCACGGGTGAAGCTATGACTGACTACTTCGGCACGTCCACCTCGGCCCCTACTCACGGTGTTGTTCAGTCTCTACAGTTCTTAGTTTTTCTTCCTATTTTTCCATTCTTTTGTCTCTGTCTTGAAAGGCAAACGAGCAGGCTTCAGACACATGCAGGAAATATTGACAAGAGAGAAGTTAGCAGAGGCAGAGGAGAAGGTAAAAGACCAGAAAACAGACTCGCAAACCTAGATACGAGAGGAAACACAAAAAGAATGAAGATTAGATAAGAGGAGGGAGTGCAGGTGTGGTTGTGATAGTAGTGATAGTGATGGTGGTTATATGGGTATATTATATGGTTTATTGGCCTATGATTGTGGTGATAGTGGTGATAGTGATGGTGGTTATACTGTACAGGCCTATGATGGTGGTGATGGTGGTGATAGTGATGGTGGTTATACTGTACAGGCCTATGATGGTGGTGATAGTAGTGGTAGTGGTTATATATAGGTGCATGGGTATACTGTATAGGCCTATGGTGGTGTTGGATGGTTGGTGGTGGTAGTTTACGAGATAACCAAGTGCACCCTCACCGCTGTAATTGACACTTAACAGTCGTAAGGAGGCAGTTACCTAATCATCCAAATCCCTCGGCGTGGGTCCCTCTGCCATTTACTGCACGGGGACACAAATTGGATGACGTACATTCGAATGCTGGAAACGAGGGTGAACTCTGATACTGTGGTTGATGGGAGGGCAGACATTATGCAGCCTGTGTGTGTGTGTGTGTGTGTGTGTGTGTGTGTGTGTGTGTCATTTTTATATAATTTGTGTATAAATGTATATCAACGTGTGAAGGGTTTAGTACTTTACCAAATGGGGTGCGGTTTAATTTAGTACACATTATGTAACACAAGCTAAGCACATAAAACGTGAAGGTGCATTTCATCGCTCTGGAAAAGACGTTTATAAATATCTCCTATATAGCCACTCAGCACAGCTCATAGGTACAGTACCCTGAACCCTTGATTTTCTCTGCGTCTAAAATCAGAAAGGTTAATTAATGAAGGGGAGAGCAAGCAGCGTAGATGGGGACTCAGGCAGGCAGAAGGGGGAACTGGTAGTTGAGGGGGGCAGATGTGGGAAGTAGGCAGGTGGTGGAAACATTCAGTGTAGCCGAGTGAACTCTCAGACTGTTTCAAATATGGATTTCTATCAGAGTATTGTAGAAAAATAATGTATAGGTAATATTTAGTTGGGTTTTGGTTTTACATATATGATTGTTTCAACTCGTCATCTCTGATATTGATCTCAGGAGGTAGTTAATTGATCATGTGTGTCCACCAACTAACAAATGAATATATATCAAATGTTTTCATGCATTTGTAAGTGATTTGGTACGATAATGCAATCTGGCCAAGGCTCCTTCTATGCCAAGCGTCCCCAGTCATCAGCAAGGATCAAATTAGTGACGGGCAGTGCTAGTCCCACTCTTATAGTCTTCCTGGACCGGTGGCTGCGGACTGACGCCTGCAACATACGAGGACCCCAGAGCAACCTTGTCTGTCTTGTATGGAAGAGTGAGTGTAGCTTGGCGGCAGGTGTAGGATGCGCCCTTGATAGCCAGGCAGTACGAGGTGGGACCGGGGGGAGAAGGAGGGCAGGGAACAAAATGAAAGAGGTGGTGTATGTTGTTGGTGCACGCGTGTGTTGTCCACGGGTAGAGAGAGGTAGGTAGCATCACACTTCTACTCAGGCCTCAGCCACATCGTTGCCTACACGCCTCCGTCATCAACACCTCCAGGCAAAATTCAAATTTGGACCAGTCTAAATTTTAGTCTGGAAAATTTACTCGAATATCTGAGACAAAATGAAATCTTCAGGGTACCGGTCATACTGGGAAAAGAAAAAAGGCAAGCAGAAGCAAAAGCAGGAAAAAGCAATTTTAGAGGAGTGTGTGTTGGGGTGGATGTGAGAGGCTGAGGTCTAAAGTAAAGTGATGCTGGATGTTGATGTAATGTATCACTTGTAATGTTTGCCCTACTTTATAATTTATATATATATATATATATATATATATATATATATATATATATATATATATATATATATATATATATATATATATATATATATAAAATGTGTGTGTGTGTGTGCACTGAGTATGTGAAGAAGAGAGAGGCAGAACACACACACACACACACACCGTCTTTCAGAGAAACTGGAGTTAATCTTGTAGCAGCAACATGCACGAGTGATATTTCATGATGAGGTTGTCCCTTCACGTGAGCTGCTTCTTTGGGTTTATGTCACTCTGGATGGGAACGCCGATGCTGTAACCAATACCTATAAAGAATAATTTAGAAGCTCTATAAATGTTTATCCCCTTCTCCGACCGACGGCTAATAAATTGATATATCAATTCAGATAAAGTGGACAGCGTCTAATATTTCCACCCTAATTAGTAATAGGATCCACTTGCGCTCTCCACTGGA
The DNA here is from genome assembly GCA_034508575.1 of Petrolisthes manimaculis. Taxonomy (NCBI): domain Eukaryota; kingdom Metazoa; phylum Arthropoda; class Malacostraca; order Decapoda; family Porcellanidae; genus Petrolisthes; species Petrolisthes manimaculis. The sequence continues at coordinate 279,792 of JAWZYT010000309.1, forward strand.
TTAAGGTTTCCCGCACCAAAGTAAAATGTGGTCTTATGAATAGAGCTCACAAAGACGGTTTTACTTTTTTCCACCTCAGCAAAATGTCGTATACTGATCTCGAATTTTTTAAATATACGTAATGGGAGAGTGGGAAGAGGGTAACACCAAAGTCAACATTGTCTTCATTAGCTTAGAGTGGTTTTTATTACTAAGTTATAACATGGAGAATATTGGAACGTGACGTCAGGCTTGGCTAACACTCCCTTTCAATTACATTTTTGCCCACAGACGTGTATTCATATAATTTGTAAAGATGGAAGACGTTGTGGATCTTTCTCAATATACATTTTTCCCCTTGGCGACAACCTGCCACGCCACGCATCCCCTTCCACGTTAAGAAGGAGACTTAGGCATTATTTTCCTCTCGTGATTCCTACTTATATATTGCCAGCATGAAGTCTGGCCCCAACTCACGACTTCCTAATCATTAATTAAAATTCAATAAAGAAGGCGAGTAGTGGAGGTGGAGGAGGAGGAGGAGGAGGAGGAGGAGGAGGAGGAGGAGAGGGATGGAAAAGGAGTGAAACGAAGGAGGAGGAGAGAAAGGGAGCAGAGTTGTATTGTGGTTGAGAAACAGGCCAGGTCAGGTTACGGTCTCCTACTGTCTCCTTCTACTTCACCTGTCCTCACACCACACTGATACACACCTTCACACTACCTCCCTCACACTGACACTTTACCTCCCATCACACTCTTCCACACACTCACACTAATCTCACCATCACCCCCCCCCCCTCTCCTACACACACACACACACACACTTACATTCATCTCACCATTACACTCTCATCCTCACACTTACACTCCCCTCACCTTCACACACTCCCCCCTACACACACTCCCCCCCTACACACTCACCCCTTCACACTCTCCCCCCCTACACACTCCCCCCCACCCCCACCATCACACTGAAATGGAGGTCACCTGATTCCTCCAGTCTGTCAGTAGTAGAATTGTAGAGTTATAGTGATCTTTTTATCATATAGGTACGTAATCAATAACCCTCCATTTATTTTCACTCACACAAGAAGTTATAAAAAAAAATAGTTCCCACCCTCAACCTTAAGCGGGGGGGGGGAGAATTCTGTGTTGATAAATCTGGAGCAACTGAATCCTCCATAACTATTCCAAGCAACAGAACACTATTTTTTTTTTTTTTACTCTTCTGGTCCTTGTTTCCTAGCATACTTTCGAGGAATATAAGGGGCTCCAATGTACCAAAAAAAGAATCACCACCTATAATTATAATTGTCCGCTTGACTAGAGACCCTTGGAAACCACACCGTATAATATAGTGTAGTTGACATTGGGGTCTCTGTATTTAACCAACATCAACCTAATCGATATTCAGTCTTTTACGCTCGAGTTGGTAAAGTGTTACGTCACAAAATATTCTTCCAACAGGTCCATGAAAGTGATAAAGGGAATTGAGTCCTATTGTTGCTGGCTGAGGGAACGAACATTAATTTGTACACCATGTTACAATACAACTAAAAAAAATGGTTTGAATCAGTTTTTTGGTAAGACTGTTAATCCCCAGGTATATATATGTAAAGGAATATATTTGTAAAGAAATATAAGATTGATAGATAGATACATTAATAAACGGTATAAAATATATCGAGAAGTTAGGAAGTGGAAGTCTGTGCCAGAGGTTGTGGCAAACAAACACAGCAATTCCCCCTCACCACATCTTTATTTTCCCGCCGCCACTGATACTTTCCCGCCCTGTAAAACGCGTCATTTAATCCCCGTCGTGTTCCTTTGAATTCTGGCCGCTACCTGCTGCCTTTTCTTTCTCCAGACCTCAATACACGGAACACACTCCTCTTCTCTCTTCTTACCAAAAAGTGGTTGTGATATTTTTTCTATGGTGACCTGGATACAAAGGCAGGTACTGAATATTAACAATGTTGTGCCTCTATTGGTCTCGGTTCTGCAAAAAGGGTGGCACTTGAAAATGTCAAGATGTATTTGGAGACAGTTAACCGGCTTACGGTAATGGCGGTCTGAGAAGACTCCGGACTAAAGTCTTTTGGAAGATTTACAAAGTCGATCTTTGATGGGGACGTTTTTATAATTATTGTTTACTAGTTGATTTTAACCCCCCCCCCCCCCTTCCCCATTATTCTGTAAGAGCCTTTTGTCAGAGAAATCGCTGTCTTTATATATATATTTTTTAGATGTTTCCTTTGTGGAATTACATATATGTAAGGCTGAGTTTCCCATTGCTGGCCCAGTAAAGACAAAATGAGTTTGATTAATTCATGAGCTACAATCCTCCAGGTGACTTAATGAAGGACTGAGAGATTCCCCACTGTTGCCATCGCGTCTTAAGATTCTCTGTACACACACACACACACACACACACACACACACACACACACATGTATTTCTAGGCCTTCGGGTTCTGAAATACAAGGATGTTTTATACGCATCACCATTGTTTGGGAATTGTTTAGAACCGGTGTGGTGGTATCCTAAATTACTATATCTTTAATCATTCACTTAAACAGTTAACTGGAATTCAGGTAGATGAGTTATCAATAAATTAATCATAGTTATGTTTCAATTCCTAAAATACAGCTAAACTTAGTTCTTGATTCAGTAAACTGGTTGATTCTGTCTTGAATGTTAGTGAATAGGCGGAGAATGTTGGCTGAGAGAGAGAGAGAGAGAGAGAGAGAGAGAGAGAGAGAGAGAGAGAGAGAGAGTGAGAGTGAGAGAGTGTGCGTGTATATATATAAGGAAGGGAGGTCGGGATGTGTGTTGTTGTGATGGCTGAGTGGGGTGGGGTGGGATGGCTGGGTGTTGAGATGGAGGGGTGTTGTGATGGCTGAGTGGGGTGGGGTGGGATGGAGGGGTGGGGTGGGATGGGGTGGGTGTTGAGGTGGAGGGGTGTTGTGATGGCTAGGTGGGGTGGAATGGAGGGGTGGGTAGTGGTAGTGTAGCCTCTGCAATCCTGGCTGAGTGTGCGGGTCGCCCATAACAGTATCAGCAAGGTCGTACGGCCGCCCCACAATGGACGTCCCACCGCCGCTCAATAAAGAACATGAATACCAAAACTAATACTTTTTATGGTCCCATTTTCTTTGGTATTCAGCAGACGGTGGAGTGGGAAGATAGCGAAAATGGGAACCACTTTGAATACCCAAGGGAATTACCGGATATTGACGCGCCTCCCTCTCTCCGCGTTTTATGAAATTAAGACTACCTCTGTCCCTCTTATTTTATTCTATTTTATCCCTGTTTTGGGGAGCTCAGGGAGTCTCATGTAATATTTTGACCTGTGTGTTGTTGTTGTTTTTGTTGTTGTTATTGTTGTTGAAGTTCCTCAAGCTGTCTGACCGAGCATCCACGAAGACCTGTGTGTTGTTGTTGTTGTTGTCTGACTGAGCATCCCCGAATACCTGTGTGTTGAAGTATATAGTGGTGGTAGAATGTGGGGTCTTCACCGATATATTCGCGGGAAAATAATGCGATATAATCATGTAATGGAGCTGTGTTATAGTCGCCTCTGTGGAGGAAGTAATGAAGAAGGGAATGCATTATTATGATCAGTTTGGGAGGTGGGGAGGTGAGGGGGATTTTAGGTGGGACTCTATAGGGAAAATGAACACCAGACCATGAACGGTTGGGTTGGGTTAGGTTAGGTATGCGGTCAATATTGAACACTACAGTATATTGGTAAGAAATTGATGTAGTAGATTTATCTCATCTTGAGTACTTATATTTACCACAAAGCAGTGTGTGTCGGTGGGGATGGGGAGGGAGGAGTAGAATAGGGTGTTGCTTGAAAAAAAATATATAAATAAATAAAACCAATTCAAATTATAGTGAAAAAAATAAAAAAATAAAAATAGATGAGTGAAATATCGTGGAGAGCTTAAGAATTGCAGTGGAAATATAATAATTATCTGTTCCATCATTGTCCTTATGTCGGCTACACGTGTATCAGTTTTTTTTCATTCCTTTCGTACCTGCATGGTGTCATCTCCCCATTACATCCCTCCACACCATTCCACTTTTTCCAACTCGTGGCCCCTTTCATTTCTTTCTTAATTTTTATACTTACTTCGCCTTCCCTTTCCTCTATCTATAAAAACACATACATACCTTCCATTTCTTTTATCCCACACACACATACATACATACATATATACATTCTCTTTCCTTTATCCCACAAACACATACATACATACATACATTCCCTTTCCTTTATCCCACAAACACATACATACATACATACATTCCCTTTCCTTTATCCCACACACACATACATACATACATATATACATTCTCTTTCCTTTATCCCACAAACACATACATACATACATACATTCCCTTTCCTTTATCCCACAAACACACACATACATACATACTTTCCCTTTCCTCTATCCCACAAACACATACATATATACATTCCCTTTCCTTTATCCCACAAACACATACATACATACATACTTTCCCTTTCCTCTATCCCACAAACACATACATACATACATTCCCTTTCCTTTATCCCACAAACACATACATACATACATACTTTCCCTTTCCTCTATCCCACAAACACATACATACATACATACATTCTCTCATCTTCATTCCACTGTCCCCAACTAACCCACTCTCTATTTCCCTGTCATTCCATTTTCCTTACCACATTCTCTCATTCCACTCACTCCATTTTTTTTCCAACAAAGGTCTATGTATTATTTTCCTTTTCAGTCTACTCTCTTCTCTTCCATTTTTATTCTATTCTCGTCAACACACATTGCATCTCTACACCTCATTCCAACCTCCCAACAATGCCTTTCTCTCTCCCATCCACTCCACTCTCCCTCCCGCTCCACTCTCCCTCCCGCTCCACTCTCCCTCCCGCTCCACTCTCCCTCCCGCTCCACTCTCCCTCCCGCTCCACTCTCCCTCCCGCTCCACTCTCCCTCCCGCTCCACTCTCCCTCCCGCTCCACTCTCCCTCCCGCTCCACTCTCCCTCCCGCTCCACTCTCCCTCCCGCTCCACTCTCCCTCCCGCTCCACTCTCCCTCCCGCTCCACTCTCCCTCCCGCTCCACTCTCCCTCCCGCTCCACTCTCCCTCCCGCTCCACTCTCACTCCCGCTCCACTCTCACTCCCGCTCCACTCTCACTCCCGCTCCACTCTCACTCCCGCTCCACTCTCACTCCCGCTCCACTCTCACTCCCGCTCCACTCTCACTCCCGCTCCACTCTCACTCCCGCTCCACTCTCACTCCAACTCCCACTCTCACTCCAACTCCCACTCTCACTCCAACTCCCACTCTCACTCCAACTCCCACTCTCACTCCAACTCCCACTCTCACTCCAACTCCCACTCTCACTCCAACTCCCACTCTCACTCCAACTCCCACTCTCACTCCAACTCCCACTCTCACTCCAACTCCCACTCTCACTCCAACTCCCACTCTCACTCCAACTCCCACTCTCACTCCAACTCCCACTCTCACTCCAACTCCCACTCTCACTCCAACTCCCACTCCCACTCCTCTCTCACTCCAACTCCATCCGCACTGGCCATTCATTCCACATCTCATCTCTCCCACCAACTCCACAGCCCTCAACTCACTCTCTTTCTTTTCCTTCCTAGTTCATTTCCCTCAGTATATACATTCTCCCCCCCACACACCCACACTTTCCCACACCATACCTCACTCCACCACACCACCCCCCACTCCTCCACACCACACACCACTCCTCCACACCACCCCCCACTTTCCCACCCCCACCCCACTATGGCTACCCAGAATAATGATATCCACAGAACCCTACTCTATATACTCCTCCTCCTCCTCCTCCTCCTCCTCCTCCTCCTCCTCCTCCTCCTCCTCCTCCTCCTCCTCCTCCTCCTCCTCCTCCTCCTCCTCCTCCTCCTCCTCCTCCTCCTCCTCCTCCTCCTCCTCCTCCTCCTCCTCCTCTTTCTCTCTTGCCTTTCCGTGCCATTCTTTCCCCTCTCTCAGTCACTTTATCTTTCGCGTCCTCTTTCTTCTTCTTTCTTCCCGTTCTCCTTCGTTCTTGTTCTTTGTCTGTCCCGTTCTTTCTTCCCCTTTCCCCTGGACCGCTACCCTTTCTCCATTTCTTCCTATTTACTTCTTCCAAGTTCTCTCCTTCCTAAAACCTCTCTTCTTCCTTACTGCCTGTTATCATCCACGCTTCTTCTTTGCTCATAACTCCTCGTCTTCCTTTATTTGCCCTCCTTTCTCCATCTCTCGTTTCCTCCATCCCTCCATCATACACATCCATCCTCAAATCCTTTCCTCCCCACCCTCCTTCTTATCTTCCCTCTATCCATCCTTTCCTCCTTTCCTCCCTCCCTCTCTCCCTCCCTCCCTCCTTCCTTCCTTCCTTCCTTCCTTCCTTCCTTTCCTCACGTACTCCTTCCATCACACACATCCATCCTCAAATCCCCTGAGCTCCTGAAGTCTCTCGTTTTCTTCCTGCATCTTCCCATTCTCATTCCGTTTTCATGCCCACTTCACTACCTCAATTTTTTCAAGCAGTCAGTCTATAAAAGTAATGTTTTGATCTTGTATCTTGCATATGTAATAAATGTATATATCGCGGGTGTTTATACTATTAGAGTGGATTCTACTCCACAGTATAGATTGGCTCGGGAGGGCAAAGTATTAAATACAGCTCTCTTTATGACCTATTCTTTTTATCCCATCGAAACCCATCCTTTCCTTTCTCCCTCATGTTCTATTCTTACCTGATGCACTCCCACAGTATCCTATTCCTTCCTATGCCTTCACTCCTCACCCCCAAACTCTACCACTCTCTCATCTCCTTTTCTTCATGCCCCCTTCCCCTCAATCATCTCCCTCTTGCCTCTCACGCCCCCCCCCCCTCCATTGCCTCTCACGTTCCCCTCCCTTGCCTCTCACGCCCCACCACCCCTCAAACCCCCCCCCACAACACCCCCTCACAACACACACACACACCCTCACAACACACCCCACCTCGACATCAGACACACACATTTTTCCCGACACAGGTATTGGAATTTCATCAATGATTTATAAACGGCATTGATGAGACTTAGATTAAGGAGGGAAGCGACGTGCCAGCGCTAATGAGCTAAACGACAAATTATTGGCTCAACGAATAAAATCGGAATGGGATAATAGGGGAAGCTTATTGGCAATCATGGTGGGTCATGGTGGATGGGTGGGGAGGAAGGAAGGAAGGTAGGATGGGAGCAGCAGTGAATCGGATCTATATACCATTGTCTCCCACCATACCATACCATACCATAATACCATTTCAGTTCTTATTAGGTCCCAATATTGAACAACATTAAGTCGTACATAAATTATATCTATTAGGATTCTGCTGTGACGATTCCTCAATTTATTTCAGTCTCTCAACTTTTATTTTGTGTTTTTTCATCATTGTATTTCACCATAAGCTTCACTCAGCATCATCATCACCATCACCACCATCACCATCTGTATCATCACTATCATTATCATCACCATTACTATCATAATACTGCCACAACACTACACTAATCTCATCTATATATCTCCACCATCCTTCTCCACCTTCCTGCTCCACCATCCTCCTCCAACCGACCTACTCCATCACCAACACAGTCATTAACTCCATCATTGTAATAGGCTTAATTGTTCTCGTCGAGGTGGTGGTGGTGGTGGTAGTGATCGTGGTCTTTGTTGATACAATGGTAGTGTGGTAGTGGTGATGGTAGTGTAGTAGTGGTAGTAATGATACTCACAACAACACTGCATGGTACTAGAGTAGTTTAGGATGATTTTAGAACTACGCAGACTTACACCTAGACATCATCAATAATAATAATAATAATAATAATAGTAATAATAATAGTAGTAATAATAATAATAATAATAATGGTGGTAATGGTGGTGGTGGCAGGAAGGGCGGGGCAACACACTGGTAATGAAGGTGGCAGAGCTGGGCAGAGTGAATGAGTGTGTGTGTGTGTGTGTGTGTGTGTGTGTGTGTGTGTGTGTGTGTGTGTGTGTAGGGAAGGTATATATTGCGTGTCTACCAACTGACCACCTCTGAACACATCGCTTGGTATTATGTCAACACAAGTCCAGAGGGAATAACCACTCCCTCGACCCCCTTATAATGTGTTCCTCTTACCGTACTTGTTTGGTTAAGGGACGCTGTGCTGTAGTTAGAAAATTGGAGATACTGTAGTTCTTCAATTATTGCCACGAAACACCACCTAATCGGAAGGAGCTCGTTTCGTGGCATGGTCAGGAGGAATCAGAAACCTCCAATTTTCATGCATTATCATAGGGTCTTTAAGGGGAGGTAATATGTTGTTGAAATATTTGGAGGGCGACTGATTTCCCCCAAAGATGCCAAACAATAGATTCCTACCGTACGAGACAGGGGTGTGTGTTTCATGACAGGGGTTGGAGGACTAATTAGACACTCTGTAATTCATTCTTTAATCCTCTATATAGTAATTTAAGCAGTCCCTTGAATCGAGTTTTGCAGTGGTCTCTGTTATTGTTCTTGCAATTGTTCTAGTTGTTTTTGTTATTACTCTGGTTATTTGTTATTGTCCTTCCTGTTATTGTCCTTCCTGTTATTGTCCTTCCTGTTATTGTCCTTCCTGTTATTGTCCTTCCTGTTATTGTCCTTCCTGTTATTGTCCTTCCTGTTATTGTCCTTCCTGTTATTGTCCTTCCTGTTATTGTCCTTCCTGTTATTGTCCTTCCTGTTATTGTCCCTTCTTGGTACTGTCCCTTCTTGGTACTGTCCCTTCTTGGTACTGTCCTTATTGTTATTGTTACGTATACAAAATACTCGTGGGTTTAACAGGTAGGTTGGTTCGGGAATTAGACATTCACTATAAGTATTATACAAAGGATTGAAGTTATCTTTCCAGACTTCTTTCCCTTTTTTAACTTGCTACAAACTATTAGACTCGTCAGGCTGAAGTATTACACAATTAGGGATGATTGACAGTAAGGTATATGCTTTTTATATGGTTTTTTCTTAAAACGGAAAACAACATAAGTTACACAAACACACAAAAAAACAATACTTATATATATTTCTGTTTGAGAGGCACCAACACACACATAGAGCAGCAATTAATACAAAAACAGATAACCAGTAAAGACTACTTAGCCGTACCGTACTCCAGCCCGACACTAGGATGGAGAGGGACCCACTCCTGTCTTCTGGAACCACCTTCACACCCTCGGTCACTGGCCTACCAAACCAACCGTCAGACTGTACTTATATAATTATCCCAAAGTCCCAAACTAGCAACTCAATAATTATGAACTCAACTGAGTGAGGCCATTCATGAGTCGGAACCTCCCCGAACTATCTTCACGGGGTTTATTCTACCCAAATCCCCATGTACCTAAATAAAACATCAATTCACACAACAGTACAACAAAAGTACAAGTAAATACGTGACTACTTAACACATTATAATACATAATCTTTAAACAACACATAATTCATACCTTAATACTACAGTTAAACATTGAAATATGTGATATTATTGTTGCTGTTGTCACTATTGTCTTATTATTGTCACTATTGTCTTATTATTGACAATATTGTCTTACTATTGTCACTATTGTCTTATTATTGTTATTATTGTTATTTGTATTGTTGGTCATTGTGTCGTGTGTGTTGTGTAGGTGAGTGAGTGAGTGAGTGAGTGAGTGAGGCTGGTGAGGTGTAAACAAGTGAACCTGGCGTGTGTGTCCAGCGACGGGGGGTGCTGTGTGGACTCTGTGACTGGCCTTGCATTACCCTAAATTATAATCTTCTCGTACATACATATACACGCACGTAATATTATACACGTGCTCATAGTCGTTCTTTACACACATACATTATAATTATTCAGATGACGAAAAGTCTATCCGTTTGATTTTACATGACCCTGGTTTATTAGTAGTAGCATAAAATTAATAATTATGTAGGTTGTGTTATGTTAGGCATCCTCCCTTAACCATGAATAGCTGAATGAGATGTTTACTTCACCACATTGGTAATATAATATAAACTATCACATAAAAGGTGCAAGTTGCAGATGATATGTTTTTGTAATCACCAAAATTTTGTCTCCAACTGTAACTTGGAGAGATACTCAAGGAAATGTAGGTAAAGTTAGTTGAATATCTATCTTTTTATTCCATCTGTACATTCTGATGGATATTTGTGAAGTATTTAGACGATCTTTATAAAGTTAAGGTACCGTACTGAAAAGTACCATAAGTGAAAATACACAACTTTTGCCTCTGACTGTACGATCATTATATTCCGTTCAGGATCCGCCAGACACATTACCAGCAATATTGCATGAGGAATTTTGATGACATTATCCTCGCTAATATATTATCTTGTGTATGCATTAAGGTTATTTACTAGTAATGAGAATATGAGTATATATATGCCTACCTTATTATCATCATAAGGCCACTCCTCCTTCCCTATATATAGTCTCTATACATCTTTATTGACCCTTCAGCCTACAGTATATCCTCTAACTTTCTTCTTGTTCATTTTCAAGGGGCCCATCTATTGTCCATATTTAGTTCGTGGTGTTGCTTGTATTATTACACATATCCTCGGCATACATTACTTCAAACATATACAGCTTGTCTTACTCTAGTCATCCACCTTGCCTTATCCCCACCACCACCACCACTCACTACAAACACAATCCCCACACACCCCCATAACCACCACCATCACCAACACAATGAGAGTAGGAGCAGCAGCAGTAGGGTTGTGATAGGGCTGGAGGCTGTCTGTGATACCAGCTAATAACAACCACCTAACCACCACCACCACCACCAGCACCACCAGCAGCAACAGCAGTCTGAGGCATTGTTTGGGTCCTCCTGTTCTGACGTCTGTTCTGTCCTCCCCCTTGCTGTCATTCGCTGCCCGAAAAAATCTGTCTTTCTGTCCCTTTCTCACTCATTTTCTCTTTCCATCTTTCTCTCTTCTGTTTTCTCTTTCTCGCACGCTGGGTCTATCTCTTTCTCTAGTTCTTGTTTTCCACATCACGCCTTCTCTATCTAACTGCGATTCTTTATTTTCTTTTGCTTGTTTTTACCATATGTTTTTATCTTATCCTCTTTCTTTTATTGCAATTTTTCTCTCCCTCTGTCCTTGCCTTCCCGAACACAGTGTCTCTTGATTCTCGACTTGGGCAGTATCCCCTGTCCTTTCCACTCCTCTCCTCTCCTCTTACCTTCTCTCTCATAACTCTCCATCCTATACTTATCTGTCTCTTCCTTGTCTTCTCTTGTCTTGATCTCACTTCCCTTGTCCCCGTCACTCTCACTACTACTTATCTCCATTATTCCCCTGTCCTCTCTCACTCCTTCCTTTTCTACCCAATGTGTCTTAGTAACTATCTGCCTTCCTTCCCCACGATGAGGATTTTGATGATCTATATTTTTCTGCTGGCACCACAACTGTTCAGACTACAGAGTCCTACACAACCAGTCAGCCCTGTAGACTGCTTTTTCCCCAGTAGTGACCCTCTCAATAGCGTTATCCTCATCCCCGACGTATACACACCGCCCTCACCCCGCCCCTATACAGTTCTCTCTCCCTTCCTTCTCTCTTTGCGTCTTCATGTTTTTAGCTTTAAGGGTCTGCCTCACCCGGACCCACAATTTTTCCCCCAATACTCTGCCACGCCCTGTCTCTCCCTGTTTCACAACTCTTCCCTCAGTGTCATTATGTTCCCCTTAACCTCATCCTGCCCCACCCCACCCCGCCTCACCCCTCTGAAGAGTCCTGTCAGCCTTCGTTGCTCCCCTTCCACTCATACACAACAATTCATCCTATCCTGGGTCTAGATATCTTCGACACCAAAAGCTCCTATATTAAAATTGGCCCATCGTGTGTCATGAACAAGAACACAACACCAGTTATAGCCTTGTATAGTATCTACTCACATCCAGTTTTTGACAACCATGATTCCAAATGTTGGTGCACCACTTCCCTGTAACAAAAGATATTATTAAGGGATCTTCTGGTCATACCCCTAATTATACAATTGAGCAAGACATTGTCAATAATACCTTGGTAATAATATGCATAGTAGTATTCTATATATCAATCATGGTTGTACTATTAATGTCTCTTTGAGATATAGCAAGTGTAGGATGCTAAACAGAATACTCAAATTCAAATACCTCCTATATATACACCCTCCCCTCCCTGCCCTGCCCTGCCCCGCCCCTCAGTGTCATCCTGTGTACTCTGGTCTGGAAGGCTTGACATGTTGACAATTCAGTAGAGTCGACCCTCAAGGAGTCATTATGGGGATGGTGGGTTTACATCTGGTCCACACATGTCACCATTATGTTGTGAGATGCAGAAAGGTTTGGTGTCCTCCTTTTAATTCGAGGATTGTCAAGATGAGAGAGCTTGACTTTACTGACAACCGAGTCATTCATTAAAAGGGATTGTGGGAGGCAGCGTCACTCTCATTCATAATGCAGTCACTCTCATTCATAATCCAGTCACTCTCATTCATAATCCAGTCACTCTCATTCATAATTCAGTCACTCTCATTCATAATCCAGTCACTCTCATTCATAATCCAGTCACTCTCATTCATAATCCAGTCACTCTCATTCATAATCCAGTCACTCTCATTCATAATCCAGTTACTCTCATTCATAATGCACGTGGTCATGTGTTCCTTCCTGACTCTCACCCGGCTGCTCGGTTCTGTCAAATCACTTATGACTTTATTATCACGACTTTCATCAGTTTACAATGTTGCCTGTAGTCCCTCATAACTACATGTTAAAGAAAGCAAGCATATGACTGCAAATGGATACTGTACATTGAGCCCAGAATTTTATGATAAGTATTCTGGACTAATTTAAACGTCTGTAGCTATTTTCTTAGCAGTGCAAAAAAAAAAAAAAAAAAAATCTTGACAGTATCTCCCAAATCTCATATACTTTCTTTTATTTTGCATACTTCATACCGTATACCGTCACAAAGGAAAACCATTCTTCCCTTTAGTATAACGTTTTGGTGCCTTCCCTTCCAGCAGTGGCAAGTGCACATATGCCTGCGACTGGTGACACCAACACAATAAAAACAAACTGTCGGGGCGCTGAACGATATTGTGCATTTATGACTCGGCAGTCGTGCATTGTAATGTTGCCGAGTGTGGCCACCCTCCCTCACTCTCACTCACTCTCCCTTACTCACTCTCCCTTACTCACTCTCCCTTACTCACTCTCCCTTTTTCTCTCTCACTTTCCCTCTCTCTCACTCTCACTCTCTCTCACTCTCACTCTCTCTCCTTCTCTCTCACTCGCACTTTCATCCTCCTGTTTCTCCGTTCCCTCTCTCTCACATTCCCTCTTTCTCTCTCTCACTTTCCCTCTCTCTCTTTCATCCTCTTGTTTCTTCGTTCCCTGCTTCTCTCTCTCTCCTTCTCTCTCTCTCTCTCTCTCTCTCTCTCTCTCTCTCACTCTCTCTCACTCTCACTCTCTCTCTCTTCTTACCTTTTATCCCTGTCTGTGTGCCTACCTGCCTGTCTCTCCCTTACCCATATAACCCTGCCTTTATTCCTTTCCTTCCTACTCCTCCTTCACCTTACCCTCACATCAGTAGCTTACAATTCTTATACACTCTCACACGGTCATTGAAATTTTACTCATTTTTTACTGACCTGAGGGTGTGAAAAATAAAATAGTATAAATAATCCATATCACTGAGAATGAAAGATATATATTATGTATGAATATATACGAGTTTATCCCGTGTTGAATTGACATTATTTGACTGACAAGTGAATGAAAGCTTACCTCCTATTATTATCATCCTTATGTTTCTACGCACCTGTCGACTGTTCATGCCTCGGCACACAATGTTATAATGTATTTTTCTATAATATGGATTTTTTTCATTCTCGACAGTGTTGTATAACTTGGTGTTGTCCTTGGAGTGGTCTGGCTGCCTCCTACGACGACTGGCAATCATTCGTGGTCATGGGTTGGTGAGTGTTAAATTTTCTTCGTTATGATTATTTGGAATTAGATTAGCAATTTATAGTGTTTTATACGAATGTTCCGTTGATCATTAGATAACTGCTTTCCGCCTTTTACAAATAAGTTATCAAATGTTAAAACATGAGCGATTACATGCAGGATATGAATGAATTTGTTTGTTTTCTTGTATACAGTGATTTTGTAAATACGAAGAGAAGAGAAGCTAATGTTAATGTGGATCTCATTATTTTTTAATATTTGTCCTGATTTTTCTTTAACTTTTTTTTTTCCATTTCTGAAATACTTTTTCGCATGGGACAAAATTAATGATTATGTACAATTTTACATGATGAATATTCGTATTGTATCATTTCAGTTAAAATAAATCTTACTACATGGGAGGCGAGATGTCAGACCAATATATACAGTAGGCGAGTGCTATAAAAGACCCATAATCCCGTTTTATTGTAGTTATATAAAACATTGATATTACGGTGAACAAAACATAAAACGTTCGTGATTGGTAAGATCTTTCCCGAGGCTTTGTAATATAAGGTATAGTTTGTGCCTGTTCCTGGATGGTGCTAAAACATTGGCTAACTGAGTCCGGGACCAAGGTGAAAATGTCAGCAATGAAATTCCTCCATGAGCATTGAAATGGAGCATAAAGCGGGAGTTTCTTCATAAGGGGAGCACCATTACAGTGGTTTATACGCACTTTTATTACATTCCCTCCATTCCCAGCCCCCGCCCGCCCCTCACACGTCATACAGAGTGGGTCCTTACAGTGGCCAGTTCTCCCTCCCCTGCTTGGATCGCCTCCTCACACTGCCGGGGGGAAGGCCAGAGAAATGGTAAAGGAACGCACCAACCAGAGTATAGCATAGAGAGGGAAATAGGTGAACTAATGGGAAATATTAAGGGAAAAGGGAAGGAATGGTATGTCAGGAAGGGAGGAGGAGTAAGAAAGGGGTTTGAAGGGAATGGTTAAGGATATAGGGAAGAAATGAGGCGTCAGGAATTATAAGGGACGAGGAAGGAATGGGATGTCAAGAATGGAGGAGAAAGAAAGGGGTTAGAAGGGAATGGTTAAGGATATAGGGAGGAAATGAGACGTTTGGAAGGGAAAGGGAAGTAAGAGAGAGGGGGTCAGGGAAGGAAGAGAGAGGGGGTCAGGGAAGGAAGAGAGAGGGGGTCATGGAAGGAAGAGAGAGGGGGTCAGGGAAGGAAGAGAGAGGGGGTCATGGAAGGAAGAGAGAGGGGGTCAGGGAAGGAAGAGAGAGGGGGTCATGGAAGGAAGAGAGAGGGGGTCATGGACGGAAGAAATGGGACGCCAGTGAGGGAAAAAGACATAACTGAAGGAGGGAAGATACAAGGAGAGATTTGACCAAGGAAGATAAGAATGGGACAACAGATAGAATGGAGTACAACTATTACTTCAAATATTATCAGGAAACAAACAACCTCAGTGTTACTAACAGGGAATCTGTTTAGTGTCATAATTTGGAGGAAAAAGTAGCCGTCCAGTGTGACTGAAAAATTCTCCCCTAATTAAAAAAAATAAATAAAAAAATAATAAGGAAAATCAAGTGAACTGCCGATGTTCAATAATGTCTGTATAGCATAAATATGTGAGTGTATTTTTTTCTTTTGTAATCGACTAAAGAAAATGCAAGAAATACTCGACCAGTAATCCCAGTAATCATAAACTCATTTTTTCAATTCCTTGTGCATCGTTGTAACATGAGCTGGTGAAATGTGAGAACTAGGACAGTGTGACTTGATTCCAACCACTGAAAATAATTTATCTGTCCTCAGGCTCATATTTCCGACGTCAGTGTGGAAGGACCCAACCAAACCACTTTAAGGGGGTAATTAATTCCCTTTTGTTACATTGGAGCGCCTTGATTCCTCCATAGAATGCCAGGAAATGGGACCAGATAAACACATATAATGGTGTTCTGTTGCTTGGAGTAGTTAGGAGGATTTAGTTTCTCCAGATTTACCTATGCTACTTCCTCCTTAAGGGGAGATTATACTTTTAGTACATTGGAGTGCCTTGCTTCCTCCAAATTAAGTATGTCAGGAAAATTAGGATCAGATAAACAAATATAACGGTAGACTGTTGCTGGGAATAGTTTGGAGGAATCATTAAGGGGAGGGTATAGTTTGGACATTTTTGGAGATAATGATTCCTCCAAACTTTTAACACCAACAGGGCACCATTATTTTTTTTCATCTGGTTCTGTTTCATGGCATACTTTGGAGGAATCAAGGTACTCCAATGTAACAAAAGTATACTCTCCCCTTAATTCTGAGGACTGCACCACCAACAATGTCATTAATTCCATACCCGAAGTGTACACGTAAAATGTTATAGTGAGTGATGACAAACGGATTGATTTTTAGTCTGTATTGCCAGGACACGTTTACAGGCTAATGTGATTTTTCTTGGGGTAAAATTTAATAGTTTGGCTACCTATGTCCTTTCTTGTTTTCCTGGTATGATGGTATATTTTGAGGATAATGTTGTCCGTCTGGCTTTTCTTTAACTGTGAATTCGATCTCACCCTTGCTATATGGGAAAGGAGGGGTGGGGGGCGATAACGAAAATTGTGATATATTGTTGGTCAGGAAAGAAGAACAGAGTTAAAGAATGTCAAGTATGTATCGATATTCCAAGAAGTGACCAATCACAACTCAACCCCCACCACCACTACCATCACTACCACTACCACCACCATCACTACCACTACCACCACCATCACTACCACTACCACCACCATCACTACCACTACCACCACCACCACCAATACCCCTTTTTCTACACTGTTCACGTAGTCCCATTCGCAAGGGAAGTAGCATGAAGGAAGAATATCATTACTTCCCTCGCTGTTTGATGGCCTGATCGATTAAGACCCATTTAGTTCATCATTATATTTATATAGATGTGTAATCGGTGGTATTCTAACACTATAGTATAGACTCTCTCTCTGAAATATTATCGAGTCTATGTCTAAACGTGACGGAAAGCTGGGACTATATTATCAACAGCAATAAAAGCAGCAGCGGGGTCGTAAAAACCAGCGGACATAACCCCAAGGAAAGGTATAGGAAAGTCGCCATAAAAGTGTGTGATTCTCTTGGCCGCCTCCACAACCCGAGCCTCAAGTGCCCCATTCGTATGACGTCCATATTTTACGACCACGCCACGCTGGACATTTCTTTTCACTCCCGACCTTTACAGTGTGATGGAATGATTGACTTCCCTCCCGACACCAAGATTCGATTTTCCCCGGTCACAAGTTGAGGGTCTTTAGGGTTTACATGCGAGTTGACGAGAGGGGGCCGAGTTGAAGGAAGGGGTTTGGGGAATACTCTATAGGGTCCAGTTTATTATTGAGGGAGAACCAAGAAAATGACCAGAGTTATTCGCCACTTTACACTGACTTAATTAAGACTGTACTCTTTTGTGGTCATTTTGAAAGGCCTCTGATTTCTCCATACTACATATAACAAGTCCCTTACTTGTATATTAAAAAACCCTGTTTCCACCTTAGTTCGAATCCATATCCTTCCGAATTGACCATATATATACACATACACACAAAATAAATAAAGTGGTGAAGAGTTCAGAATGACACTGAGTTGGTGAAGGAAGGGTCCACTTGTCTCTTGGCTCTCAGGGATCCCATTCCTTACTGTATTATGCCTGGGCCTGAGAGCACCTCCTTGTCCACTCCTCGCCACTCTCACTAGCCTGTTTTATTGTAGAAATCTGGAGTGTTTGAGACGAGGTGTGTGTGTGTGAAGGGAGGTGTGTGGGTGCGAGGGAAGTGTGTGAGTGTGAGGCGGTTCTTGAAGTGAATCTATAAACAGATGAATATAAGGTATATTTGTAGTAACGCTATATATATCAGTGGTGATGTTCCCTTAGTTAAATTCCGTCTTAAAACACTTCAGTAACATCAATAAGTATGTTCGATAAAATGTAACACCGGAGAAAATCCACAGCACTTTAGTAACATCAACATATATGTATATTAAAATGTAACACAGGGAGAAAAACTCTGGACTATGAGGTAAGGTTACTTACTATGAGGTTACTAAGATTACTGGGGTAAAACTTGACTATAAGGTTACTAAGGTTACTGGGGTAAAACTTGACTATAAGGTTACTAAGGTTACTGGGGTAAAACTTGACTATAAGGTTACTAAGGTTACTGGGGTAAAACTTGACTATGAGGTTACTAAGGTTACTGGGGTAAAACTTGGCGTGCGTCACCACTACCACTGAGGCCGCCCTGATGTGAGCCATTAGCCCCTAATTTGATAACTGAATAAGGAGTCACTCAATTACTCCTTTTTATTCTCTTGAGGCCGTCCTGATTACCACAAAACTTTCCTGTAATCAATAGTAACCGGCTGCCCCAACCTACTTTGGCTGTTTCCTAATTCTCTCTCTCTCTCTCTCTCTCTCTCTCTCTCTCTCTCTCTCTCTCTCTCTCTCTCTCTCTCTCTCTCTCTCTCTCTCTCGTTATGTCTAGCCTCATCTGCTGTAGAAAGGTTGGTAAGTAAGCCAGTTATATGTGCATTTGTAAATAACGTATTGTATCCAAGAAAATAGCTGGGACATAATTTAAAGTTTTAAACTATGTGTATAATATGAAAAATGCTAAAAGGTTATAAACATTAAGTATATGGCAACTATGAGCCAATACCAACAAATGTTTTAATGTAATGCTGTAGTCGTACGTAAATGCATCAGCAAGGATTAATTAATGGGGAAGTACAGTGTTGGTAAATTTGGAGCAACTGAATATTCCAAACTATTCCAAGCAACCGAACACCATTAATTTTGTTAACTTGGGCCTGTTGTGTGGCATACTTTGGAGGAATCAAGGCACTCCAATGTACCAAAAGTATACTCTGCCTTTAAGGGGGTGCGGGAGTAGGAGACTGGCTTGGGGGAGGACTTGGGGTGTGTGGGAATAGGAGGATATGCTTGGGGTGGATAAAAAGCCTGTCCTTAGTAAACCCAAAGTCGTGGGTAAGACGAGTATCACACCAGTATGTATCATTCAATTCTAATTCCGTCAAACTGTGGCTTATTTCCTCATCCAGCAGCAGGTTGTCAGAGGATTGTAGAACACATTTGAATCTTAACGAAACTATAAAAAAAAATAAAAAAAAATAAACGAAGAATGGACGACTAAAAGAATGTGGAAGAAATTACAGATGAAGAATGGACGCCTAAAAATTGGACCACTAAAGAACGTAATTGAAATCACAGACGAAGAATGAACGACTAAAGAACATGTGCTACGGGGGAAGAAGGATGCCCACTTTACTTTTATTTTCTCATATACTCTGGGTTCCTGTTTTCTGTGAGAGTGAGAGAGAGAAGGAGGAGCGAGGACGGACAGGGAGAGGCGTGACGGACAAAGGTATTGTGTGTGTTCCTCCCTGCCTGTCTCATACAAAGAGTGAGTTAAAAGCTTTCGTCCCCAACCCTGAATCATATGGTCAGGCCTTTGTGTTCTTTGCTCGTAATGAGTATGATTATCATTCGAGAAAAGCCACGTATAATGAAAGGACATGTAAACAAAAGCTCGCTGTCTTTTGTTTGTGGTGTCAACTGAGGCGTCCATCCCAGAGACCCGTTTTCCCAAATGAGATCTGGAGGGGGAGATGCTTTTGTTTTGGTGAGGTTTATCCATCCACGGCACTCTTTTATCATCACACACATTTTACGCAAAGGATTAAAGGATGCAGTTTTGTTTTGTGATTTATTCACAGCAAATTCTATAATTGTTTTTAATAATTTATACAAACGATTAGGACAATTTACATTACATTCACAAAGATATTTATCGTATTCAATGTTCAGCATTATATATACACAAAATGTTTTATTATAAGGTGTGCAATGTGAGTTTTTCCTTTATTGAAACTGGATCTTCTTCCATGCTCTATATTTTTTCTTAACAAATTAATTAATACGTTCCTGAGGCAGTTTTTATGTAGTCTGGTGATTAATGGGGTCGTGGTTGTGGACGAATTGGAGTCTATGTGACCTTCTGAACAGTGCAACAAAACAGATCCCCCACACGTATAATGAAGGAGTCTGATTTCTGGCATGGTTTGGAGAAGTCCGTTGCCCTCCAGTTCACCCCGCGAACAAATAATCTCAGTAAGTTAACTAAGAGCACAAGGGCAGCTCTCTCTCTCTCCCTTCTGAAGTTACGAGGAGCTGTGCTGGGGTTAACGGGAGTATAATCTGGAAGACGCTCTCCAGTCTAATGAGGAAAAAATCCCATCTTATCCCCATCCTGTAATTAAAGCTACCAACTTGGCTCTCTCAATTAGTAGTCCTGGCAGCCAGTCGTATGTGTAGACTCCCTCGAGACGCGATACACTCAACAATAACATCAAAAGCCGACATATGATATCTCTCTCCCAAACTAAACTCCCTCCAGCCAGCCAGCCAACCAACCAACCACCATAATGGAACAGTTTCACAATATCTGAACCACACAGAGGAAAACTTGGCATGGAATTCACCCTTTGATATTCCGCATTCTTTTCCAGCCAACAAACAACAAAAGCTGCAGCATCACTCACACGCCAGGGATCAACAGGCGTGGGTCTGAACTTAGAGAGAGAGAGGAAGGAAGGAAGAGAGGGGAGATAGAATGGGGGAAAGTAGGAGGAGAGGGTGGGAAGGCGAAGAGTGGGTAGGTAGAATGGTTGAAAGTATGTATGAGAGGGTTGGAGGAAAGAGAAGAGAGAGGGGAGATAGAATGGGGGGAAAGTGGGAAGAGGGGTTGAGAAGGGGACGTGATGGGGAGAATGAAAATACAGTAGAGTAAACGGAATGGGAGAGAAAGATGTAATAAAGCGGTAGATATGGGAGGGAATGGAAAGGAAAAAAAAGACGAGGAGATAGGTGCTGGAGGTGGTAGCGGTGTTGTTGGCAGTCGTGGTAGTACTGGTGGTGGTAGTGGTAGTATTAGTGGTGGTAGTGGCAGTATTGTTGGTGGTGGTGGTAGTGGTAGTATTGGTGGTAGTGGTGGTGTTCTTGGTGGTAGTATTGTTGGTGGTAGTGATAATAGTCTGGTATATACACAAAGCGAGTCAGCCTGGGGCCATCCATCCTCTTGAACACAATAACAATAAATGGAAAGTTTCTTCGGTGTGT
Source organism: Petrolisthes manimaculis (assembly GCA_034508575.1). Taxonomy (NCBI): domain Eukaryota; kingdom Metazoa; phylum Arthropoda; class Malacostraca; order Decapoda; family Porcellanidae; genus Petrolisthes; species Petrolisthes manimaculis. The sequence goes on from JAWZYT010000309.1 coordinate 301,069, forward strand.
AATTCGAGCCTCACTCTTTTAATAATGAGAGAGATGTTGGGTGTGGTGAATGACTGCCCTTTAATATATACTACTACCATTACTGATTCTCTTTAGGCATCCTCTTCACTGTTCTGTGCACGTATATATTGGTTTGTTCTGGTTCATCCGGTAAACTTTGATATGAACTATGGTTGGATAATGATGGAAGGCAATGTATGTTTATTTATGATGAATCTCTATATGTAGTGTATTTATTACGTTGGGAATTATTACGTTTATTTTTTTCTCTTAATCCTATTGTAGTGTCTATTGATTAATGTATATACTTTTCTCAAAATTTTGGATGATAGAGTAAATAATATAAATGGGTGAAGGAAGTGAGGGGACGTTGAGATGGCTGAGTGCTAGGTGTGTGTGTGTGTGTGTGTGTGTGTGTGTGGGAGTATTGAGACAAGCTGAGGGTGTGTGTGAGGGACATGCATGGGGAGGAGGCGTGAAAGTGGGCGGAGAGAGAAATGGGTGGAAATAATGGTGCGTGGAAAAGGGTGAAATGCATGTAAGGAAGGGAGGAAGGGTTGAGAGTTGCAGAGTGGGTGGATGAGGCGGGTGGGGGTCGAGTATAGAGGGTGATTGGTTGTGGGGTTTAGGGTGGAGGGTTTGTGGAGATGGAAGGAGGGATAGAGTGGGGTAAAGTGTATGAGAAATAGGTAGGGAGAAGGGGTGATAGGTGGTGGTGGTAGGGGAAGAGGAGAAGGGATGAGAGAGAGACTATAGGGGCGGGTGAGGGGGACGAGGAAGTGTTTGGGATAGGTTTTGCGAGCGTCAGAGGAATTACCATGGAGGAGGAGATGCAACAACCTAACCTCCTCCTCCTCCTCCTCCTCCTCCTCCTCCTCCTCCTCCTCCTCCTCCTCCTCTTGTATGTGTTCCCTCTATTCAATTTCTAAAACACTATACCAATTTTGGTGACGGTATCCACCTTTGAATTCCCTAATGCACGCCACTCCCACTGTATCATTGTCAATTGCCCATGCCATTTCATTTAATTGACCTTGTTAGCACAGCATACAAGCCAATTAGCCGGCCGTAACGACATTACCGGCGGTCTCTACACGGGCGGGTCATCCCAGGTTTACGCGGGGAAACGGGATTGTCGCGGGGTTATTGAATTTCCGTCGTCGAGGAAGATTCTTTGCTTGTTTCTAACCGATTCTGGGCTAATTTTTCTCCACATGTATAAAGTGTTCAGTATATTATTGTAGTTGTCAAGTGTTGTTGGGTTTACTTGAAGGATCGTCTTGCTGAGAGGGAATAGCCGGGTTATTTAGGGTGAATGAGCGCAGGAAATGGGGTTTGGGTTGAGTTATTGGATTAGTGGTGACCGCTGAGCTATCATAGTGCAATATATTGGACTTGTTGTTCGTCGCGCTGCCAGACTTCTGATCCACACTGAGTCTGGACGTGAAAGGCTTTGTGTAGCTTTTGTTGTTATGAGAGGTTCACTTCCGCTGAACCTGATATGCATAATTATACCCTGAATATTGACAAGAAAATTATTACCTCGCCTACACATGAATAAGCCCCTACCTAGGTTGACTGGGTGTATTTAAGGTGAATTTTTATGTTTACTGTTGTGAATATAATTTTGTTTTGCCCCTGTAATATCTTGTGTGAAATTCATTCTCATCTGAGTTCACTATTATACTTGCTAGGTGTGTTATGATGTTACAAATAGTTTGTTGTATACTTAGCCATCAATGGAAACACCATATCTTTTATGTAATTAACACTTAACAAGTTTCATCGTTTTATACTCAGAATGACAGTATTGTAATTTCGTATGAGAAGCAAACCTAACAAATGGAATCACAGTTAGTCTTTGATAATGTTCATTGTTGAGTTAAGGTCACAAGAAACACGTCCAAATCAAACGTTTTCAAGGAACCACAAGCAGAGAAACTTGGATGTCATACGAGTTTCTTATTTAATAGATTATCACATTGATGATATCAGTGTTTTCATTAATATGATCTGTTTGTTGGAATTATTGCATCTCTCTGACTGGAATGCAATTTTCCTTAACGGCCTCGACCCTAAGGCCAAATAATTTGATTTGGCTTCAAGAGAAACGGCAGTGTGGTGTCCGATAACTCTTTAAATTCAGGGACGGGCGCAGCAACCCCACCCCACCATGTGCTATTTTATTGGCGGTGGCGAGGTGGGAGGGGCGGGCGTCGGTGAGGGCGGCCCTTGGGAGTTGAGGCGTGACGAGACTCCTGCAGGTCCCTCTGCCTCGGCTGGACAGGCCTGGCAGAGTGCTGCTACACGAGCAAGAAAAAAACAGGGTGTGTTTAACTTACGCTTACTAACTCTTTTTGTTTTTTTCTTCGTTCACATATAAGGATGTGTGAATTTTCATTAACTTCACCTGGCGAGAAAAATATTAGGCCAACTTAATTTTGGGTGTAAGGATGGAGGAGACTTTGCAAGTATGTGGGCCAGTGAGTACCACAAAGTTATTAGTGTGGAAAGTAGCGGAGTGGAGAAGGAAGGTGGGAGAAGCCCCGTGCATTACCTGAGGCTGCTGGAGTGTCTGGGAGGCGAGGCAGAGGCTGTAACTCCTCGTCTGGCTGCCCTTTACACACACACACACACACACACACACACACACACACACACACCAATAATTTCTCCCTTCTTTGTTTGTTTCTTTGTTACTTAGCAACTTAACCTAATCTGTCCTGACCTATTCCATTTATAATACTCTCTGACAACTCTTTGCTTCTAAATTTTTGCTTAGACTAACACCAGACGATATTCATATACTACTTTTAACATCCCGTCTTTCGTTCAGGAATTAAGACGAAATCACTACACTTTATTTTTTCCTTTGGGTCGCTTTTCGATTGCCTGTGAAGGGAGCCATTATGCAGATCAAACCACAGACTTCTGATCCCCCCGTGGTGGTATTAAGACAAAAAAGAAAAAAGACGACGACGACGACGAAGAAGAAAAAAATAAAAAATAAAAAAAATAAAAAGACATAATGACCGGCTTATCTTTTACTCCAAAATGCTAAAGAAGGAAGGAAAAAATGCAAGCGGTGTATAATTCTGAGGGCACTTTTCTTGCCGGCCGAGTCCCTGCCCCCAACCCACACCCCTCCCCCCCCGTCTCCCCCCCAAATGTGCCATCAACGGGCTAAAACTTTTTACCCCGCGCCGCCTGCCTCCTAAACGTCCTCAGTTAAAGCACACCCTCCCCCTAATATCTTTATGATTCTCCTCCTCTCCTTTTTTATTATTAGTGTGTGTATTTCTGCATCGTGTAAATTACTATTGTTGTTGTTATTATCATTATATATTGTTGTTGTTGTTGTTGATGTTGTTATTATTATTATTATTATTGTTATTATTATTATTATTATTATTATTATTATTATTATTATTATTATTATTATTATTATTATTATTATTATTATTATTATTATTATTATTATTATTATTATTATTATTATTATTATTATTATTATTATTATTATTATTATTATTATCATCATCATCATCTTTGCCCTAATGCTGTTATCAATTCCTCTGGTGAGTTATGTCGCCTCTTGCACATTTATTTAACTACAGGATATGATATGTTGTTGGTAAATTGGAGGTTTACTAATTTCACCACACAATGCCACCAAACAGTACATAATTATAGGCTATACTTACTAAGGGAGTCTGTGTTGTGTGTAGGTTGGATGAATCAGTGTGTTCCAATGCCTTCACAATAAATGACCCACTGCACATAATAATATATACATACATTATCTTTTCCTACGTTGGTTGATAAGATAGAGACACCCAGACACCCAATTTTTTTTTTTTTTTTTTTTTTTTTTTTTTGTGTGTGTGTGTTGGATGTTTGGGTGCTAGACTCTGGCAGGTAGTGTCTCGTAATCTTTGGAGACAGCTGTACACGTTCCCCTTTTTCTCGTACTTGTTCTGTGAGATGCGTTTAATTTGTGTCTTCACTGCACCCGAACACATTCATTAAACTATTGTAAGTACCTTTGTGGTCAATAATAATCATTCACTTATAGATATTTCAAACAATTTGCTGTCTAATGTATTCAAGTTCAAATAATTATGATGTTATTGTTTTATGAAGTGTGTAGGTGCTTGTATAAATTAAGAGACGATACTTACCCTATTTATTGGATAGTTTATCAGCTTAAGGAACAGAGGAAAGCTGTCAGAACTCTTACTTGAGTTACCCCTATATGGATGATTAATTTTAACCACGACTTTATATACATACACATATACATACACCTATACATTTACATATACATATTCATGCAGTTCCCTTGGTTTATCCACACTTACCATCATCATATCAGGCAAGGAAAACAATTTATTTGATACATTTACGGAAAATTAATGAAAGTTAATATAAGTAAGCAATCTTAGTAATATAATGAAAAATAACAAAGATAGCAATAATAATAATAATAATAATAATAATGTGAAATAATAATAATAATAGACATATTGTACACCCACCCAGCACTGCCGAAAACACGACAGTCATCCCTGATAAAATTGACTATAGAAAATAGTTTAGGACATCAGAAAATGTATAGTTGGGGTCATTATAGAAAACGAAATAATGTGTGTATATTTTCTGAGTAACTATGACAAAGGGGAAAATATTCACTACTTTATTAACTAACTAAGGCTCCTCTTATCGTGTTTAAGGGGAGATTTTCATGATGGTAGATTGGAGGGCTTGTGAATCCTCCAAACTATGACACGAAACGATGGATCCCCTTTTAGTAACATTGAGGGGACTTGTTGCCTGGCATGGTTTGGAGGAATTAGTCTCCCTTCTATTTACCGAAAAGAGAATCTACCCCTGAAGGAGATAGTATACATTTGTTACATAGGAGTGCCTTGATTCCTCCAAAGTAAACCAATGAACAGGACCAATTGAACAAAAATAATGATGGTCTGTTGCCTGAAATAGTTTGGAGGAATAATTTGCTCCAGATTTACCAAGCGTGTACTACCCCCCTTAAAAGGACCCAAGGATCATATATGTATGGTATGATATAGTTGGGACTCAATACACATACATAGCGGACGCCGGGGCTCAACTTCGTATTCTTTGATGCAAGAAAATTGGATTGGAAAACAAGTCCGTTTAGGAATTTTTTGGGGAGACAGTGTGCACGTATATGATTTTTTTTTTTTTTTTTTTTTTTTTTTTTTTTTTTTTTTATGCCTGGGTTTTGGTGTACATATATTTCAGGTTTTCCCGAATTTGCCGTCAGATAATTGGGTTAACGTGGAAATGGTGAATAGTTTTTTTTTGTGTGTGTGTGGACTAAAGCGCAAAAAAAAAAAAATGTCAATTGATATATGTATAATATACGGAACGTTTTTTGGTCTTTATTTTTATTTTTAGCTAATACTTTTTTCTTAGCAAATGGTGTGCAATATATTTTTTTTTCTAGCACTGATATCATATAATTTAAATATCATAGCAAGTTGTGATGTTTTTATAGCACTGATATCATATAATCTAAATATCATAGCAAGTTATGAGGTTTTTCTAGCACTGATATCATATAATCTAAATATCATAGCAAGTTGTGAGGTTTTTATAGCACTGATATCATATAATTTAAATATCATAGTAAGTTGTGAGGCAAGTTGTGAGGTTTTTATAGCACTGATATCATATAATTTATCTTGGCAAGTTGTGAGGTAAAGAGGTTTTGTATTGCTTGACATACGAGTATATACATTTATATTTACCCCATTTCCCTAGTGTATATATATATAGTAGGGGTGGCGGGCAGGGGGTCGTGGCGGGGGGTGTAGTGGCTTTTAGTGTTGGCCGGAAAAGTGGGGCTACAGCAGGTGGATATATAATGGCTGTGTGTGTGTGTGTGTGTGGCTGTAATGTGGCGTGTGGGTGTAACATGTGGTGTGTGGGTGTGGCTGTATTGGGGCGTGTAGGTGTGGTTGTAACGTGGTGTGTGTGTGTGTGTGTGAGACATGTTGTGTGTGAGTGTTGCTGTAACGTGGGGTGTGGGTGTGACATGAGACGTATGGTATATATATATATATATATGTAACAGATCATTCACAACAACTGTGCATCAGAATTATTAATGAGTTATTGGCGTCATAAAAAAAAGTAGTGAATTTGTCATGGGCTTTTGTAGGGGCATGGTGAAGGAGAAATGCCTTTAAATAACTCACTAAAAAAAAAGGGTATGAGGGTTGATAATATGACCACTGACTGTCGCTGCAAGTGTAAGGTGATAATTATTTTCTTGCCGTAAAATATTAACAAAAACAGTGGATTCTTTTCAGTAAACAAACGCTAAGGAGCTTATTTACTTCACACACAAAAAAAAAGTGTGTGTTTGTTGGGGGTCTTGTGTTGAGTAAAGGGATTTATGTAACCCCGGAGCTACAGGGGTTCTTGCCAGTCTATGGGGGTCCTCAAGGGATCTGGTAGCGCTTTTACGATGCTTATGGCACCTCTTACGGGAATAATGGAGTCGGCCAGAAACTCACAACTTTTTGAGGCTATAGGGTCTCAATGGGTGGCTAAGTAGGTTGTTACTCTTAAGAATATAGTTGGCAAAGGCAGGCGAGTATCAATGGATTTTTTTTTTTTTTTTTTTTTTTTTTTTTTGTCTTTTTTTTCCTGTCGGTGTTGCTTGTTGTACCAAAAGGAAGACACCCACAGCATTAATGATGTGAGAGACAATATTTATACACCGTCATTCTTTTCGCTGATGCGTTACAAATCACTCATTATATTTTCTACCACTGAAATTTTTCTCGTTTGAAACCCTGATGTCGTAAGAAACAAAGTATAATTATGGATATGGAAAAAAATTACCTGCTGCATTAGTTCAGTTCATTCTATGGTCAAATTGCTCCCATTTATTGGCATTCAGATTTCTATATGATTCTCACCCCATCAGTTGCAACCAATAAGTGCTAAAGAGAAAAAAGAAAAATTAAAAAATATATATAACTATGGATAAAATAATAATAGAAATGAAATAGAAAATGAAAACAAGAGGCACTGATTCCTTCCTTGATGTGAAAGTTTCCATGTGGTGATAAATAAGTGGCTTGAGTTGACCAGACAAGAGACACTATAGTAGCCATATGGACGAGAGAGAGATGAACTGAGCAGAGGGGAACACTGAAATGCCAGCGATCAATTAGTAAACGAAATTGGTGGGTGGGTAAGACGAGGAGGAATGCAAAGTGAATTAAGGATAGTAAAAGCAGAGACAGGAACAGAGAAGGGGAGAGGAAGAGGCAGCGGTCGAGGAGAAAGGGAAGTAGCCTAAGTAAGGAAGGGAATTATAGAGTGACCAAGATAACGAGAAAGGAGGAGGAGTGGGAAGGTGAATACAGACTGACCAGCATGGAGGGAATTTGATGTGGTTAGGTGAAGGGTGATTAAGATAACCGAGTTAGATGGGGAGGAGACTCGCTTTGTCAAGGTCTCAGGGCAGTAATGATAAATGACTGAAGGTGATTATAGAGTGAAGACATGCAGTGTATAATATTGATAAAGGAATGGAAATGAAGCCTTGTAATGTTTTAATAATAGTAATATATGTTTTCTTGTCAATTTCAGTATTACACAAGCTCTATGCTAGATAGGAAAATATGAGGACAGAAGAATATGTAGGGGAAGAGGGAGATTAGGAGGTGGAGGAAGAGGAGAAGAGAAGATGGAGGAGGAGGAGGAGGAGGAGGTAGAGGTAGAGGAGGAGGAGGTAGAGGTAGAGGAGGAGGAGGAAGATAAAGAAGAGAATAAAGTAAAGGTTGATGGTATATAAGTTATCCCTTACTAAATATATATATTCCGATACTCGTGAAATTTAATCCTGAGCTCCATTTGTTGTTGCCTTGGAAAACGTTTAAGCCATTCTCGATTTCTCAGCACCAGGGACGGACTTCATGCTGACCCTGGCTATAGACAAGAGAAGGAGAATATAAACACAATATTTCTCTAACAAAATTAAAACTTAGCACGAGGGATACAAACTAGAGAATTATAAAATAAACACAATATATATCTAACAAAATTAAAACTTGGCACGAGGGATACAGGCAAGATAATAATAAAATAAACACAATATAATAATTATCTCTGACAAAAATAAAGCCTAGCACGAGGGATACAGACTAAAGAAGAAGAATATAAACACACACAATATCTCCTATATAGAATTAAGGGGAGGGTATAGTTTTGACATTTTTGGAGATTATGATTCCTCCAAACTATTCCAGGCAACAGGATACCATTATTTTTCTTCATATGGGTCTGTTTCCTGGTATACTTTGGAGGAATCAAGGCACTGCAATCTATCAAAAGTATACTCTCCCCTTAAAGCTGAGCAAGTGGTGAGGAAGTATATATGTGTGTCTAGGAATTAATGCACTTAATCAATTCGTGGCCACAAACCCTGAACACCACGGTCTCAGTTGTAACCCGAGGAGTGAGGACGAATAAAGGAGTGTGAGACAGCATAGTGTACAATGTGGTTTTCTGTACTTGAGGCGAGATATCCGTCAACAAGATGTGACTGAGAGACAGGGGTTTATTATTCTCAACCTCGTATATCATATTGACGACCATCCCAGATATTTTTTCTGGTTGGATGGAAGGAAGAGTCGTCAAATATACTGTACAACTCTGTATAATAATAAACCTTAGCTCACTCTTTCTTATTTAATGTTTTTTTTTTTCGTGTTATTTGTGTTGGTATTTGCCATTAGCTTATACGCCTATAGGGAAGCCTGGATTGTTACCTGATAATCTTATATATAGGACCATATTATTATTATTATCTTGTGGCGACGGTGAGTGTAGGAGAAGGATGAAGAAGAGTGAGTGAGGGTGAGAGAGAATGAGTGAGGTAGAGAGAGAATGAGAGAGAGGGCGAGTGATGGGAGATTAAGGGAAAGTGAGGGAAAATGAGAGAGGGCAAGATTGAGGGAGGGAGGGAGTGAGGGAGGTAGAGAGATTGAGGGAGCGAGAGTGATGGAAGAGTAAGGGAAAGTGAGGGAGGGAGATTGAGGGAGTGAGGGAGTGAGGTAGAGATTGAGGGAGCGAGAGTGATGGGAGATTAAGGGAAAGTGAGGGAGAATGAGGTAGGGAGATTGAGGGAGGGAGTGAGGGAGGTAGAGAGGGAGGTAGAGAGAGTGAGGGGTCACCAGGAAACAGGTCACATTATGGGTAATGGCGTGGCGTGGTGGCCGCTCTGACCCACTGATTTAGGAGTTCCGTTTTATGGATAGAGTGGTGTGAGGGGGGTCAGGCACGGGGGGGGGGGGGGGGCGGGCGGAGAGAGGGGGGGGAGGGGAGTTGAAAGAGGAGGTGGAGGAGCAAAGGAAAGAATGGGTAGATGAGGAGGAGGAGGAGGAAGAAGATAAAGTAGAGGAAAAGGCAAAGGATGATGACAAGAACGAAGAGGAGGAGGAGGAGTAAAGATGAAGAGGAGGAAGGGAAGATAAAGAGAAGAATGAAAGCCGACACAAAACAAGAAGAAGAAGAAAACGGTGAGAGGAGAGGAGGAAGAGGAGAAAGATAGAGAGGAGTAGCAACAGGGGAAGAATTAGGTGAGGTGTTAAGGTGGGCAGGCAGGAAGAGGGACGAGGAAGAGGAAGAGGAGGAAGAGGAGGAAGAAGAGGAGGAAGAGGAAGAGGAAGAGGAGGAGGAGAAGGCGACGTCGGTAAATGAGTGGTTGTAGGCAGAGTTGGTTAAGGTGGAAGTTTTGTGTTGGTAGGTAATTCTGGAGGAAATGAATCCTCCAAATTATTCCAAGCAACAGAACACCATTATTTTTGCTCATCTGGTCCTGTTTCCTAGCATACTTTGGAGGAATCAAGGCACTCCAATGTACCCAAAACGAATTACGACCTTAAGAGTCCATCCCCAATCTGCCTTCTATCAGTCAAACGCTTGCATCACGTCCAACACCGGTAATATCCTGGGTAATAATATATGCACTGGTTCTTATACGTATTTGTCGTAGTTTTATTTAGTGGTCATCAGTTCAACACCTCATTTTTAGACCGTATAAAAACGTAATTTATGTCGGAATGAAAAAAAAAAAAAAAAAAAGTAATGTGGGTGTATTTGTGGGAGGAGCCAAGCTGAGCATATATCACCCGACATGTGCTCATCAACGCCGTCCAAACCCTGCACCTCCTGACGCCCTTATGGTCCCTGTAATCGTGTGTGAATCTTGGTGACTTCCGATTCCTCCTGACTATGCCACGATACAGGCTCATTCTAATATAGGTAGTGTTTCGTGGCCATGTTTGAAGGACTCACTAACCTCCAATCTTCAGACTACATTACGGGGTTCTTTAAAACTCTATATAGCATAAAGGCGATGATGGTGTTGGAGTGATTGCTTTGGCGAGATAATTTAGATGGGAGGAAATACAGCCATGCAGTGTGACGCCATCTTGACACTTAGAGGACGTTGGTGGGGAACCGCAAGTATAACACACCAGAAGGAAACACACCAGAAGGAAACACACCAGAAGGAAACACACGTATAACACAAGTATATTATAACACAAGTATAACACACCAGAAAATTACATACGGGACTTACCATTATTCAGTAGCCATCATAAGACAAGCACACATTTTAGTAGCCCTTTTTTTTTAATTATTATTTACTTTTTTTCTTTACTACCATTATGATCCTGTGGTGAGTGGGCTCTGCTTTTGGACATATATATTCGCCTGGGATGGTTCCTGAGTATAGTATTGTTGTTTTTCCACTCCTTTGCTATCACTCGGTCTGTTTTTAGTGACCGTGTTGCTAGAGATTGATAATGACTGCCGGTGATAATGTTCTCGTAATCCTATATATCAGCCTAGATGTACTGTTTAAGGGGAAGGTATAGTTTTTGTATTTTTGGAGATTATGATTCCTCCAAACTATTTCATGGAACAGTCCACCATTATTTTTGTTCATCTGGTTCTGTTTACTGGTGTACTTTGGAGGAATCAAGGCACTCCAATGTACCAAAAGTATACCCTCCCCTTAAAGGTTATGTTAAACAAATGACTCGTAGTTGATTGTCGTCAGTACCTAAAGGGTGAATGGCAACCTTTACTGAGGAATCCTTCAAATCTATTTCAGTTTAGGCATATGTTCATACTTTTATATTCAATTGACTGTAGAAACTTGAAGTCCTCGCGTTGAATCATTCTCCGGTAACAACTCCAGTAGGAAGTGAAGATATGCAAAGTACAGCTCCTCTACGGTGAACCATTACAGGGGGGAAGGGGGTTTATACAATTATATCGACCGTGGGTGACAATGAAGACGTGGTCGCGAGGTGGGGCAGGTTTATGCGACAGGTAATGCTCCCCCGGCACCCTCCCGTCTCTAATCTGCAACACAAACACCAGATGTGGGAGCACTTTTCGGGTATCGCGTGCCGTAATATTCTGGAGGCCGTAATGACTTGTGTGTGTTCCCGAGTTAGGACGGAAGGGGAGCCGCTTGTATATATAGGGAGCCAGGCATGTGGTTGGTAGTGGTGGGGGTGGAGGTGGAGGTGAGGGTGGAAGAGGTATACCTATATAGAGCTGCCTGGCTGTCTCGTGTTGAAGGGACGCTTGGGAAGAGGTATTCAAAACATGGGATTATGGGTCATGATAATACTGTGGACCAAGATACTGTTATTAGTCATGGTATTGTTATTGGCTATGGTATTACTATGTATCATGATATTACTATTAGTTATGGTATTGTTATTGATCATGGTATTACTATATGGATAGTCATGGTATTGTTGTTGGCCATGGTATTACTATAGGTCTTGGTATCTATGGGCCATGCTAATATAGTATTATCCTTTTACAGTTCTCACGGTCTTTTCAAGTCTAGTAGTATTTTATGTGTATATTTTGTTGCATTACTTCACTATATCTACCTTTGTTATAGAGGACTACAGTAGGCGCTTGTATCAACTTAGTTGGGGCTCGATCGGTCAGGGTGTCAACCTGAGCTGAAACAGGTTTCATCAATGTGTGTCGAATTGAAGGTGTGAAGTTTCGGAATATTCCCAAATTGGGTGTACTGGACTTGGTATAAATCTTGCCTGCATGGTGTGACTACGTCCTTCAACACGCTGGTTATGGTGAGTGTTGGCGAGAAAGTATATGTTAATGGATGACAAGAAAACACAAAGGAGAGAACCATACATCAAACAAATGATATTTTTCTAAATCCACTATAGTATTTTTATCATGTTAGTTCTAGCTGTTAATTCATGTCTAACCTTTACTCTGGTTAACACATAATGATATTCTTCGTCACGAGAAAATCCCCCCAGGACAAGAGATACGTAATATTTTTCTCATAGAATGAAGAAAGATTAATTGAAATTTGTCGAGGCATATGAGACAATATGATTCTTCCTTGTTGTGTTCGTGACCCGTCAGCTACAGTCACTAAACCATGCGTCTTATTTAAAAACTTAAAGTAGGTTTGAAGTTGCATCTGGACAAAGAAACAATTGACGTGTGGTATATTATTGATGATAATTCCACCTTGATTTACACGAGTCACAGCGAAACCTCCTCAGTTACGGTTCCTCCTCAAATGACGCTTTCCATTTACTTGCTGTCTACGCTGCTATCCATCACATCGTCAGTCCCGTCAGTGGGCAGGGTGAGTGAAGCAATCTGGGGCGGTTTGTCAAAGTCACTCACTGTCCCCATTCTGAAGAGTCGCGGTTACAGTCACCAACACAAGTTCTCAGACACTCCTTGAACATCGTATTCCCAGACCTTATAATTTTATGTAGATTAACTTTACTTCTATCAACCAATCACGACGGAGAGACAAAGATGAAGGGCAGTGAAAAAGATATGTGACAATATTGGTATTATATTCAATTTTACTAGTGATAATTTTAATCATGGTAGGTAATGTCGAGTAACAATTTACTTTTGACTGACTGTATATGTGCTGGCGAGTCAGGAACAATGTGAGGAGTGGTTGGTTGGTTGGTTGGTGTGTAGGGTAGGGTAGGGTATGGTAGGGTGGGGTACGGTAGGGAAGGGTGGGGTAGGGTATAGGGTAAGGTACTGTGGTAAGGCAAAGGGAATACGGTGGCTTATATTATTACCTGGGAGTGAGTGCGGTTGTGTGTTTCTACCTCTCCTTTGTGGTGAGTCAAGAAGCCGACGGTCCACCCTTACCTTATAATTATACAGTATAATATATTCTTGGTAGATTAGAAGGCGAATGATTCCTCCAAACTATACCGGGAAACAGACGACCACAATGTTACTTATAGGGAATGTGTTTCATGAATCATTAGCTATCCAAATAATGTAAAGCATGAAATGACCCTCTACAGCTTTGTCTCCCAGGGGTAACAATAATTCCTTATGGCCCACAGCGTCCAAACTTTAATAACTCTTTGGCATCTTAATTTCCGATCATCCTGTAAAGTTTGATAAAAATTGATCTATCTAATTTCGAGTTATCTTGTTCACTAACCAACAAAAAGACTCTACATAAATGGCAGCATAATTTTCTGCAGACTCCGTTTGTAAAGGTTATAAACAGCACTATAAATAAATATGTGTAATATTTATATCAGGAAGGTCAAAGTATCGCGGAGGAAGTAACATTGCGACAACATAAATTGTGAAAGAAATTCAAATATGCTTGACTCTGTAATTAAACTGGCCGGCTTGTTTCATACTCGTTGAAATTACGTTTTGCATCACGAGGGAAATGTGCACCCAAAAATTAAGGACCTTTTACCAGGATATATGTAAAGTCTTATTACCGTCAAATTATATACAGTGTTTCTTTAATTATAAGCAAACTCTATATCACTTTGCATAATGAAAATGAAGATGGGGAGTACCATTACTAAAGTTTATTACACGCTACTGGTATCGTGAGGTTGGTCTGGTAATGTCGGCAGAGGTATATTATAGTTTGCAAAGAAATGTTATTTATTTCGAATTTGTGTCAACACGAGGGGATTAAGTTTGGTTCTTCATGGGAGTCCTGTTTCCCAGTAGTCCCTTCTGACCTTCTTTCCAGTCGTACCCAACCAACCCCACTCCCCCTTCCTACCAGACCCTTCCTCAGTTTTTTCTCCCCTTGTCCCCGCGTCCTTCCATGTCCTTAATTCCTCCTTCGAGTATTTGTAGATCCTTACTGCTCTCCTACCTATTCCTTAACTCCTGCTCCAAGAACACAATCCTCTTTTACTCAAAATTTAAGATTTTTTTTTAATATGTCTTCATTGACCTAGGATTAAGGAAACTTTCACTCACTCTCTCTCTCTCTCTACACACACACACGCTCATGCTACTCATTCACTCACTCACTCACTCAACACCACATAACCTCTCCCACCCCACCCCACCCACACCATCCTGCAGCAGTATCCACTCAAGCAATCCTGTCGCCAAAACTCCTCCATGGGGCCAATTTTTTCCCTTAACCACCTGCAAATCGCCCTTCTTCTCCCTTCTTGATGGAGTATTCTACATGCTATACCCCACCTAACCAAATGGTTCTTTCAACACGTGTAGCATATATACACTTTGGGTTGTACAGTCGGCGGTAGAAGTCCTGTCGCCTCATCTACTTCACCGAGACACGCTTTGTTCATGGACTCGAGAAATACGCTTGTTTTCTACACCTTATAATCTCGAGTCTATAAACATTGCGTGCCTCGTTGAAGCAAATGAGGCGACAGGACTTTTGCCGTCGACTGTACGGTCAAGATTAAGAGTCCTGCAATGGGTGAATGAGAGTGAGTCATTTGAGTGAATCGTATGAACCAATATCTGAGACTAACACCAATAGTTTCGAATAATTTAACTGGAAAGTGTTGCAGGATTATTTGGGGTGACTGTACCTTACTTTATGCTTGTTTACCGGATGTCAGAGCCTGCAAACAATATACAATTATCGCATCCTAAACTTAACTAAACCAAATTTAACCCTAAAAGCCATCACAACTTAACCTAACCTAACTTAACCTAACCTGACCTAATCTAACCTAACCTAACCTAATCTACATAATCAATTGCGTTCACTCTAACCTATACTAGTGTCACGTGGGCCTATATTTCCGTCCCCAACTAACGACTATAGGAAGAGGATTGCTTGCTCGGGGTGGCGTGGCGTGGCATGGCAAGGCGAGGCGAGGCGTGGCGAGGCGTGGCAACAATGTCCAGCCACAGCCGACTAGACCGACCGCTGTGGCTGCCTTTGTCCCGCTCGCTTCACTTTTGTTAATTCTGCCGCCAGACAATAGGTGGCTCTGCGGGCGACGTAATGAATCCCGCTGCTCATTGGTCACACACACCGGGGGACACCACACACATACATACATACACACACACGCACGCACGCAAACACACTTCACACACACGCAAGCACGCAAACGCACTTCATACGCACGCACGAAACTCACTTCACACACACACACACGTACGCACGAACCTCACGCATGCACAGTATTTGTTTACGTACTCAGGAGCACGTGCACTCATTCATTCAAACACACACACACACACACACACACAAACACACACACACACACACATAAATACTGAAAGTAGAAGGGGACCATCTCTCTCTCTTTACTCTAAAATTCCCAACAACACAACCTCTACTCGTATGTCTTGTACCCCTTCCCAAGAATTTCCTCTCTGTACCTGCTGGGCTGCTCTTCAAGTATATATATTATTCTAGATTATGTTCGGTCCCCCCACAATCAATTGCCTTACCTTCCCCTTAAAAAAAAGAGAGAGAGAGAGAGAGAAAAAGGCACGACAAAAAAATGACAAGCAATATACTATAATTATTTTTAGTACATACCATAAAATTTCTCCATCGTACCAATACTCTTTTCTCACCTTTCATGTTATAAGAATTTCCCTATAGCATGCCTCCTGTGTTTCTTTCTTATCCCCCTATTCAAATTCGCTTCCATCCTATTACCATTCTCCTCTTCCATCCCTCGTGGCCCACTTCTCATTCTAGCCTCCTTCCACCCCCACCTCTCCCTGACACTTCCCACTACTTATCCCACCCCCTCCTTTCCTAACATAGCCCATAACTCATCCTTCATCCTTATACCCTCCCCTTCCCTCCCCTCCCCTACCCTCCACTCCCCTCCCCTTCAGCATCACCCACTCACTACTCATCCCACTCCATCCCCTTCCTTATACACCACTCACAGTCCTGTCTATCTATATGTCTTACTATCCTAGCATTTCTGATGTATTTATCTATCTATATATATGTCTTACTGTCCTAGTATTTCTGATGTGTTATACTCTTCATTCCTATAGCCTGACACAGTTCATATCTCATATTCCCCTCATCCACAACATATCTTCCTCATCATCCACTCCACATTCCAGCTCCACCTTTTCCTTTCTGACACCACTCCTCCTTACTCCAGCCTCTTCCATCTCAGACACCACTTCTCATTTCTCAGCCAGCATCCTCTCCTCATTCCATTCTCTCCCATCCCTGACACCACCACATAGATCCCATCTCCCCCTTTCTCATCATTTGACATTTATTCCATCCGTCATCCATGTAATCAGCCACACCTCATCCAACTCTCTCCCCTCCTAGACACCTTCCTTCTCTTCTATTTTTCTTCACCTTGACAGCAAGTTCACCTCAACCCACGTTCATCCCTTCACCACATTACCAGCCCAATCTACACCTACATATATTCTACCCATACTTGACACTACATGCACGCCACCCTCTCTTTCGTTTCCCCATAACTTCGTCAACACGCCACCTTCTTCTTTCATTCTTATTCCCAGGACTTCCCCCTCCCATAGTCTACTCCTCCTCAGACACCTCCCCTGATTGTATCCTATCTCTAAGGGAATAATAATATCTTGTCTGATTGGAAGAGTATACTGATTTATCAAACTATCCCACTAAGTCTTAATAATATTATATCCTTTACATCTTCTTTTACACCTTTTACATCATTTGTCTGATCTTGGTATTTAATTCTGCCTTCCTATCCTCTCATTGATACTACACTTCATGTTATAAACCCTCTTCTCTCTCGTACCCTACAAACGCACACACACACACACACACACACAGACACACACACGCGCACGCACGCAAATCCTTTCTCCCTGTCATCCAGATTCTACATCACATCTACAGAGAACCCAGCCATCTATCTCGTCATCCTCCCCAGCCCTTCATATCTTCTTTCGCCCCTCATTTCTACCCCATGCACCTCATTTCCTCCTCCCCCTTGATTTCCTCCTCCCCCCTCATTTCCTCCTCCCCCCTCATTTCTTTCTCCCCCCTCATTTCTTCCCCCCCCCTCTCATTACCTCCTCCCCTTCACACACCAAGAGTACCTGATTTCTCTCTAACCCTTGGCCCAAGACTCACACCCTGCCCCCTCCTCCTCCTCATCTTCCTCCTCCTCCTCCTCATCCTCATCTTCCTCCTTCCCTCAACACTGTCCAATAATTCCCTGGCCTCACTTCTTCCTCCTTCCCCTCCACCTTCTTCTCCACCATCTCACTCGTTCTTTCATCTTCCCCATCTCCAATTATTTCTCCATGCTACCTTCTCTCACCTTTTCCTTCTCTTCCACCTCCTTCTCTTCCACCTTCTCCTTCTCTTCCACTTCCTTCTCTCACCTCCTCCTTCTCTTCCACCTCCTCCTTCTCTTCCAACTCCTCCTTCTCTCACCTCCTCCACCTCCTCCTTCTTCCACCACCACCACCACCACCAACTCCACACTAAATCTCCAGCCCAATACCCTGCAGGAGAATCGGAGGCACATATATTTCATGCGTTTGGCTCCCTCCCCGCTCATTATAATATTGAATTCCCACAAGAGCAATTTTTCCCTGTTGTGGCCCACCCCAGCGAACCATTATTGTCCGACTGCCCTAATCCGTTTACAGGGATTTCCATTTTGCATAATTTATAGTCCAGGCGTAGACCTTTTAAAACTACATACATATACATACATACAGTAAGGGGATTTTGTTTAGCTGGCCTTGTTGTTGTTGTTGTTGGTGGTGGTGGTGTTGGTACTGGTGGTGGTGTTGGTAATGGTGGTGGTGTTGGTAATGGTGGTGTTGGTAATGGTGGTGTTGGTAATGGTGGTATTTTTGGTAATGGTGGTGTTGTTGTTGTTGTTGTTGTTGTTGTTGTTATGGTGGAAAGGACCTTGGGCACCTTCACTCTTCTCTTTTTGTATTTCTATTACATTTTCACTTTTTCTCTCTCTTGGTGGAGCCTCGGGTGGTGAGGAGTATTGGCTTGTGTGTGCAGCGTCCTATTGTTGTACACGGTCACTTTTTATCATTTTTTTTTTTTTCGTTTATATTTGTGTTTATTTACATTGACATTGGTTTTAAATGCCATACGAGAAATCCAAAAACAAATGGTCAGATGTTCTCTTGTTTACATATACTATATTATTTTGTATTGCATATACTTATGTGTACTTTTAGTTTATGGGTAATGATGAGTTATATACAGTAAATCTTACAATAGGTGACACACACACACACACACACACACACACACACACACACACACACACACACAGTAGGTTCCGTTTCCATATGCCATGTCCAAGATGGGAATAAAGATATTTTCATTACGAAGGGGCCACTGACCCCACCTGACCTCGGCGACCCCCATTGCCTCCCTCCCTCGCCTCGACCGTGGGAACCAGATCCGTATTGAAGGAGGCTTTATGAGGTGCTGGAAGGAAATGTTCTCCAGTCCAGTCAGGCTGTCTCGTGGGAAGAGAGTCAGACAGTCAGTGAAGAGGAGGAGGAGGAGGAGGGAAATGGAGGTCGCACAACATCATGCACCTCCCTCACTTATGATTTACTGCTATGTATCTCTCTCTGTGTTTCTCTCTTTCTCTCTCTCTCTCTCTCTCTCTCTCTCTCTCTCTCTCTCTCTCTCTCTGTGTGTGGGTGTGGGTGTTTCTCTCTCTCTCTATCTCTTTCTGTTTCTCAGTTTCTCAGTTTCTGTTCCTCTGCTTTTGTTTGTGTCTCAGAATTTGTTCCTCTGTTTTTGTTTGTTTCTCTGCATAATCATCTGTCTGAATATCCATATCCTCAAAATGTTTTTCTATCCCATTCCCCCTTTTATTTCAATACCCCTTTCCCTTTTATCCTACCCATTCATTTTCCTCTCTTTCTGCCAACTCTCCCCAACACTTCTCTCCCCTTCTATCTCCTTGTTCTTCTATCTCCCTGTTCTTCTATCTCCCTGTTCTTCTAACCACTCTCTTATCATCTCTACTCTTTTCTTCTCTCTTCTCTCTCTCTTTAACTCTTTCCCTCCACTCCCTTTCACTTTTTTCTCCATATGTCTCTCCCATCCTCTGCCCTACCCCCCTAGACTCTCTATAAACCCTACTTCCCTCCCCTCCACCTCCACTTCCCTACCTCCCCCTCACTTCCCCTCCCTTCCCCCCACCACTTCCCCTCCTCCCGTGACGGTATCAGCAGCTCCGGGTCCCGAAGTTGCTAGTTTGAGAGAACAAACCGCCTCCGTAGTAGGATGTGTTTAATGGCTAAAGTTTTAATGCATTTATGACGAAAAACTCACCAGATCTTTTAGAATCCCACACGGCGGAGTGTGAGCTCACCCACCCCTCCCTGCCCCGACCCACTCCAACCCACCCTTCCCCGCCCCGCCCCACCCTACCCTTCCCCACCCTTTTCCTCTCCTCCCTGCCCCTCCAAACCCCACCCTTCCCCACCATTCTCCACCCCGCCCTGCCCCGCCCCGCCCCACCCCACCCTTCCCTAACATTTCACCGCCCCACCCCACCCCACCCTTTCCCGCCCCGCCTAACCCCACCCTTTTCGGCCCCGCCCCGCCCCGCCCCGCCTCACTGTTTCTTCCGTCAAGACACCAAACCTCGCCCCAGTCCACTCGTTTTCTCTCTCTCTCTCTCTCTCTCTCTCTCTCTCTCTCTCTCTCTCTCTGCCTTGTTTTCCAGTTTTCTTCCTTGGTGTTTTATCTCCAACTCCTTCTCTTATTAGTTTCTCCCCCATCCCTCTCATTTGTTCCTCTCACATTCTCCGTTCTCTCTCTCTCTCCGTTCTCTCTCTCTCTCTCCGTTCTCTCTCTCTCTCTCCGTTCTCTCTCTCTCTCTCCGTTCTCTCTCTCTCTCTCCGTTCTCTCTCTCTCTCTCCGTTCTCTCTCTCTCTCTCCGTTCTCTCTCTCTCTCATTCATATTATGTATATTTTTTTCTTTCCCTTTCCTTCTCATAGCCTATATAATTATGTCCTCTATTTCCAAATGTCTTGTGTCCATATTCCTATACCTTCGTGCTCCTCCTCACACCCATAGACTCATTGCTTTACTTTTCTTGTCTCTCACTTCGTCTCTTCTCGGGTACTCTACTTTCTCCACGGCTTCTTCCCTCCCTCTTACCTCTTCCTCCACGCCTTGCCTCATCACCACCTACACGCCATCTATTCTACTCACAGTTTCTTCCCCACATCATACATTTATAGGGAGAAACTATTTTGTTATTGGTAAAATGGAAGACCACTAATTCCTCCCAACTATGCCAATAAACAGACGACCCCAATACTATTAAACGTGTTTCTGGTTTCGTGGCATAGTTTGGAGTGTTCCTTTAATTCTACCTCACACTGTATTTACGTATCTATTCTTATTTCACCTCTCTGCTCCCTTCCTTCAGTTATAATTAAAATATACTTTCCTTTCATCAGTCGTGTCCCTGTTCTGAATAATATTATGTGGTTGATATTTATTTCAGTCTGGTATAGGTTGTATATTACAGTCTGGTATACTTTAGGTTGTATTATTAAAACACACTGAGAAAATAAGTTAATTTATTGAGTTCCTTTTTTACTACATCTTCATAATTACTTAGAAAAATTATTAGTTAATTGGTTTTGGAAGTGAGGGTTCCTTAGTTGTAATATGGTCAGCCTCAAGCCACAACAAACTACCAGCCACCACAAATATCCATCATCTATTATTATATTAATGTATACTGTCCTTATTTTTTTCACCAAGGGGTTATGTGTTTGGTTTTGTTCTTACTATTTATCCTAATGTAATGATAATGAAACTCTTATTCTAACCACCATCGAAGTCACCTCTGTCATCACTATATAGTTAATACCACCATCTTCATCATCACTAATCCTACACTGACGTCACTGCCATCACTACTTAGGCTACTAGATGTCACAACTTCCTTATTAGAACAAATCACGCTTCAGAAAATCCAAGAATGCCTGAATTAAAAGTCCCCAGAAATTCTGAAAACAAAAAAACTCTGACGAAATTCAAGGAAAAGGTAAAAATAATAACTTTGTTCCAAATTTCGTCTCAGAACTCCCATTTTTTGTTAGTTAAATTAGAAAAAGTGGAATCACCAGTAGGGCCACATCACATCCAGGTCTCCCCATTTACATACACGTTGGTGCTATTACCTCTAATATATCTGACACCCTCCTTCCTCTCTTCCCAAACCCTTTCCTCTCCTTTATAGGCATCACATTCAGAAGACAGTGAGCCAGCCAGCCAGTCAGCTTTTCAATCTCTTAGCAGTCAGACTCTCTAGGTTTAGTCACTGTTTCATCGTGGGTATTCTCGGGGCTTCGAAAAGAGTCACAACATACTATACTGACAACCAATACAGTCCCGAAGTTGAGGTGTATAAAAAAATAAATAAATAAACTAATAAATAAATCTACCTTGCCTAATCTTCACCACAATCTTAATTCTCCAGACACCCATCCTGCTTAATCCTTGCCCCAAGTCTGTACTCCAATCAATTCAAACAATTATTTACCCCAATCCTTATCCCAATTCTTATCTCAGTCCCTCATCCAATCAATCCAGGCAATCAGTTCACCCAATCCCTACCCCAATCCTTATCCAATCAATTAACCCAATCCTAATATCAGTCCATCCTCCAATCAGTCCAAACAATCCGTCAACCCAATCCTTCCTTACCCTATTCCTGCCTTCAGATACTTATACTGTGTTTTCCCCTCGTAGGCATGTTGTATAGAACTCCCCTTTCTCTCACTTCCACAGCATCAAGTCTCTCCCCTTCCTTCTCCCCTCAGGCTAAGCTTCTCCCTTCCCTCCCTCCCCTCTCCCCCCCTCCATCCTTAATCTCGCTCCTCTCTTTTCCTCCCACCTCCACCACCCTCTCTTTTCCTGTCTCCCCTACCCCCACCCCTCTCTACTTACCTGCACTTCTTATGCCTTCTTTCCCTCCCTTTTTTCTCTCTATCTCTCCCTCCCATTATTTATTCTTTCCTTCCCTCCATCTATATAAGATATCATATCCCCCCCCCCCTGCCCCTTCAATTTCCCTCTCGTCACTCCTCCTTTTCTTTACCTCTCCACACCTCTTCCCCTTCCACATCTCTCCCAATTCCACACCTCTCCCCCTTCCACACCTCTCCCAATTCCACTCATCTCCCTCCACCACATATCTTTCTCTCTATATATCTTCTCTCCCCACCACTCCTCCTTTCCACCTTCTCTCCCCACCACTCCTCAATTCCACACCTCTCCCTCCACCACAGATCTTTCTCTTTATCTTCTTTCCCCACCTCTCCTCTCCTTCCCTTCCCTTCCCTCCCCCAGTCGTGGCACCTTCCTTAATGACGCCCAACCAGCTGTTACCTTTAATTTTGCTCCTTTGGTTGTGTGGGTTTGTCTTCACGGCTTCTCCTTCGCCAGTGTTGCTTCTCGTTTCGTCTGATTCACACACAAACATTTAGTAGTAAACAATATTCTTTTTGGATTGATTTTGGGACTGGAAAATCTTTATATTTATTTGGTTTTACTGTTTCTTTTGCACTCATTTACAATTGGTTATATAATAAATATAAACTATAGTAGGTGTACGTGTGTAAGTATTCATGTATGTGTTCGTATCTACATAGAAATATATGAGTACGTATATATGCATGTGTGCAGGATATGTAGGTGTATATTTTGTGTGTATGTTTATATGTATGTGCCTACAAAACGTAAGAGTATATATGTGTACCGACGTAAGTTCCTCTGTGTGTGTGTATGTGTGTGTGTTATATACAGTGTACCACAACAAGACTCACTATGGGAACAAGTTTAGCGTTCTGGTATACATTATGCCTCCCATAAATAAATACAGCTCAAGTTGGCGACGTAAAATAGCGCAATATATTGTCCGCCGCGCAGCACTTACTCCGTCAATCCGTTTTCTTCCCCAACTCCTTGTGATCCAAATCCTTTACAAACGGATTCTGGATCCCCCTTGCGCCGCATCCGATACCATTATGTCAGGTCTGCTCGATGCCCGCCGCTCTCCAAATAGGATCATTACGGTTATTGTTCAAGTTGGGAAGTCGGGACCAATACATTACGTACAGATGGGTTCCCGCCTGCATGTAAATGTGACCTTTTTACCCACACTGCAGGATTTGGATGGCGGGAAATTTGTTTGTCGATAAGACGGCACGGAAGGTTTATGCCGGAGACGAAGCTCATTATAAGCCGCCGCAAGACACGGGGGGGAAGACGCCGCCACAAAGAGACGCCGGCAAAGTGAGCCATTATTTCCGGAGACGTGCGGGGAACAGCTGAGCTCCTGAGGAGATGAGGACTGATCGCGGATGAAGAGGATTCGGATGCTGGCGGGAGTCTGGAAGAGGCTGCAACTTGAGGGTTAGCGTAGTAGGCTTCTAGAATACACACTGAAGGCTGATGACTCGCTTACTATTCAGGGAGAGGCAGCAACTTGAGGGCTAGCGGGGTATAGGATTCTAGAATACATTTTGAGAGCTGATGGCTCGATTGCTCGCCTCACTCCAGAGCGGTGGGAGGGGAGGGAAAAGGAGGGGAAAGGAGGGGAGGGGAGGGGCCTTGAGAGCTGCCGGGAGAATATAGGCTTTTAAGATACATATTCGATGCTGATGGCTCGCTTGCTAGTCTCCTCTGTTTCCCTGAATTTTGAGGGCTGGGATAGAAGTCCCGTTTTGCCGCGTGAGTTAAGAGAGTTCTTGGTAACATACAAAGGAAAATAGGGTTACGTTTATTTACTTTATACTTCACGGGTTTAAGTCAAGCTGCATGGTGGAATTTTCTCATAATGTAAAATAGATTTTGTTTAGATATTTAGGAAGATGAGATATTGAGGGAAATAATTTGGTCCTGTTTCATATCTTTATCCCTTATAATATTATGAGTAAAAGTGTACCGTATGGTATGAATATAATAAATAAAAAGTAACACAAGCTATGACTAGGATGGATTAACCATTTAGGATGGCTGGGGCCAACTTGTGCTACGATTCCCAAAGTATCGTTGGAAAGTTTCTGATACAAGCCATTCAGATAATTCTCTCAGGAAAGCACTTGAGCTGAAGTTTGGAGAAGTCGTCTGCCGCTGGAGGGCTGGCTGGCTGGCACGGTGATCTGATTGGCCCTGTGGGGATAGTTGGCGTCCTATTGGTGGCTTGGGGAAAGACACGACCCATTAAGGGGATAGTAGACTTTTGGTACATACATACATTAAAGCGCCTTGATTCCTCCAAAGCATCCGAGGTAACAGGATCAAATTAACAACATTAATGGTGGCCCTGTTGCTTGGAATACTTTGGTTGAATCATTTTGCTTCAGATTTACGAATACTGTACTTCCCCCCCCCCTTTAATGTCGGCCCCCAGGACTTGACTATGTAATGCAGTACCCGAGATGTACTGTAATGTCCTCCATGCAGCAATACACACGAGGCACAGTACAGTCTGGTACAGAAAAAAGTGTATAATTACTCTACTTGTGTATTTTTTGTTTTGTTTTGCTGTTTGGTGGATTATGGCTTGTATGTATATATTAATTTTCTTTCTATGACTGATGATGCAAGGTTCGAATCAGGACGAGGCAAAAGTGTAGTAAAAGTATTCATGTTTATAATTTTTTTTTTATTATTATTTTTAAAAGCGAGATATAAATGGATACGAGTATGATGTCATAATACTACTTCATGTTTCAATGTTTACGCATTTCTCTTGACTCTGTACTCCTGTGTGTGTGTTCTTGCATGTGCAGTTTGTGTTTACCTTCACACTAAAGCTCTCCAAGTGCCTGAGAACCCGAGTGGAAAGAGAGGAAACTAGTGAGAGAACGAGTGGCCACAGCAACAGTACGTCAGCCCTCACACTATAAACATAAAAATTGTCCACTTGAAGTCTGGTGCTTGTGGCTGCATGCATGGGGAGACCCTCTCAGACCCACGCTACTCACCCCATTATTTTTGCCTTATTATCGCTTAGAGAGGCAAAAACAGGACAGGAGAGAGGCTCGTAGCAAGGGCGTCAGACTCCTGCATCTTCGTTAGTGATTATAATCCTGGCGGCCTCTTCTTGCAGGAAATGGAGCTTACCAACTAAAAGGGTAATGCTGGGTGTGTGAGCGGGCGACTCTGATCCCTATGGTAGGCGTGACGAGGGGCGAGAGTGGCCTGGCTGGTGAGGCAAGTGCGGAAGAGTGTTTGGGTTGGTGCTGGAGGAGAGTTGTGGGTATTTTCTCTGGAAGCTGCCGCACCAAGACGTGGCAGTGAGGGCTACTGGTGAGGCTGGAGTGTGTGGCGGAGTGGGGAGTGGAATGAGGAATGGTGTGGGGAGTGGTGTGAGGCATGGTGTGAGGAATGGTGTGAGGAGTGGTGTGAGGAATGGTGTGGGGAATGGTGTGAGGAGTGGAGTGAGGAATGATGTGGGGAGTGCATGGAGTGAGGAATAGTGTGGGGAGTGGAATGAGGAATGGTGTGAGGAGTGGAGTGAGGAATGATGTGGGGAGTGCATGGAGTGAGGAATGGTGTGGGGAGTGGAATGAGGAATGATGTGGGGAGTGGAGTGAGGAATGGTAATGGTGTGAGGTGTGGAATGAAGGCATGAGTACTGATATCATTCTTACTATTACCAAAATTATCATAATAAGTACCATTAGTATCACTGGTATATTATGGACTATAGAGACAAGAGTATTAATTAATATATCTATCCTTAATAGGGTGCGGGAATAGGGGGACAGGCTTGGGGGGGGGGTAGAGGGTTGAGAGAGTAGGGGAACAGGCTTAGGGGTGGTTTGGGGAGTCCGGGAGTAGGGGACAGGCTTGGGGGGGGGGGGGTTGCGGGGTGCGAGAGTAGGGAACAGGCTTAGGGGTGGTTTGGGGAGTGAGGGAGTAGGGGGACAGGCTTGGAGGGGGGTGTTAGGGGGGTGCGGGACACGAGTTTTGCCTTTGATAGTACATAGATGGTGTGAGTATTAAATGGAGATTCTTTTGTTTAGGTGAAATGGAATGTCTCTTGATTCCTCCAAACTATGCCAAGAAACAACAGATCCCCCCCTATATTAGTGAGGTCATCTGTTTCCTGGTATAGTTTGGAGGAATCAGTAGCCTTCCAATTTCCCAATAAGAGAATCTCCCCTTCCTCTCCCTTCCCATCCTCTCTCTCCATCCCGTCCCCTCACTCCCTCCCTGTATACCTCTATCCATCCCCGTCCCCTCTCTCCCTTCCCGTCCCCTCTCTCCCTTCCCGTCCCCTCTCTCCATCCCCATCCTCTCTCTCCCTCCTCGTCCCTTCTCTCCCATGCCGTCCCTTCTCTCCCATGCCGTCCCCTTTCTCCCTTCCCGTCCCCTCTCTCCCATCCCGTCCCCTCTCTCCCATCCCGTCCTCTCTCTCCCATCCCGTCCTCTCTCTCCCACCTCGTCCCCTCTCTCCGATCCCTGTACCCTCTCTCCATCCCCATCCTCTCTCACCCTCCTCGTCCCATCTCTCCCATCCCCGTCCCCTCTTTCCCTCTCTCCCCTCTGGACGGGTGCCACTAGCTCGCCTCGCCTCACTCCCCTCACTATGGGTTGCTGTTGTCCGCTCAGCATCACTCCTACACTCCAGCCACGTTCATATGTGTACCCACCACCTCAGATCAACATGTATGTGTATGTGTGTGTGTGTGTATTGAGGTGCATCTTGGGGCGTGTATGTGTGTATGTTTATGTATGTTTTTCGGGTCGTGTCGGTCTGCATGTGGGTTTGTGTAGTTCAGGAATTGTTAGTGTGTGTGTGATTGTGTGCACGTGTGTGATTGTGTGCATATGTGTGATTGTGTGTGTGTGTGTGTGTGTGTGTGTGTGTGTATGTGTGTATGTTTAGTCTCGCCAAACTGTCTGGCTGTATGTATATCTTATAGTTGTGCACGTGAAGGCCAAATGTACAGTCACGCTAAATAGTTTTCAACTCCTGCGAATGAAAACGCCTCGAAAACTGATGTGAAACTACAGCTGTTGGACTCTGTATTAAGAAATCCATACATTCCCATGAAGCAGGACATTCGATGGTGACTTTACCTATATGCAAAAATCCAGCCAACACACAAGTATATAATAATTATGTATGTATATCTGCACATACAGTCACTTCACTATATATATGATTAAAAGATATGTAGGCTACACCAGTAATATAAATGCAGGAATGTGTATAAATGTGTGCACCAGAAATGAAGCAACCAACTACATGTGTGTTTGCAGATCCGTGTGCAACATAAATGAAGCCAACATATGTGGGTCCGTGAGCTTTGCAGTGTCAAAATAACTCTTGGTATGTAAATTAGGTACCTCATTTGTTTCCTTGAATTGGTTTGCTGTTGTGGTGGTGTGGACATTGTCAGTGTGTGTGTTTGTTTGTTTGTGTGTACCAGCCAGCAGCAGCAGCAGCCAAACACACACACACTACCTTTGTCACTAGAATATCTCAGGGCCGTGTACGTATATACTTACAAACCCTTAATTATGCATGCAGGAAATATTCACACCCGTCTCTAAGTGCAAGAAGTATGTGATAATAAAGTGTGATATTATGTATGTAAGGGGTGATATGTCTCAGCTGGAGGTATGGTGCCAGTCCTTACACACACTCACTCACTCTATTCCTTCCCTATATACCTCCTCCTCCTCCTCCTCCTTACACACACTCACTCACTCTATTCCTCCCCTATGTACCTCCTTCTAGTCCTCCTCCTTACACACACTCACTCACTCTATTCCTCCCCTATATACCTCCTCCTCCTCCTCCTCCTCCTCCTCCTCCTCCTCCTCCTCCTCCTCCTCTCTACTTTTTCTTATGCATACCACTATATTTTCTTTATTTCTACCTTCCTCCCCTCTTCCTTCCTCCTTTCCCCTCCCCTTCCGTATCTTTCTCCTTCCCCCTCTTCCGTCTTTTCATCTGCTCTCTACTTCCTTTCTTCCTCTCTCCCTTTCCCTCTTTGCTACTAGCTGTCTTCCTCCTTTCCTCGTCTTTTTTCTCATTCGTCCATCTTTTCTTCCTTCCCTTTCCATGTTTATCTTTCAATTCACTGTTTCTTTTCTTCCTCCTTTTTCTTTCCATTTTTCCTTTTCTTCCTCCCCTTCCCATGTTTATCTTTCAATTCACTGTTTCTTTTCTTCCTTCCTCTTTCTTTCTCACCCCCCCCCCACCTCTGCCCCTCCCCTCCTATAGGCTAGTCACTGGCACTTCCCCTGGCACTCCTCCAAGCAGACAGACATATAGACATACAGACAGACAAGCAGGCACGGGGCGAACACCTTGCACTCCACTTCTCTTATCCATCATCTATATTTGCGGGATGTTTGCATGTGTGCTCGTGCTTGTGAGAGTAAGTTCACATGTTGAAGAGTGCAAGTGTGTGTGTGTGTGTGTGTTGTGTGTGGTTCTTTGTGCGTGTGTGTATGTGGTTCTTTGTGTGTGTGTGTATGTATATATGTGTGTATGCTTCTCTCTACTTACGTGTGTCTCTCTCTTTAGGTATATCTGTTTGCGTATTTGTATGTGTTGATATAAATTACAATAGTTGATGCAAATGTTATTCTACCTGTCTGAGTATAATAGCATATACGTAACTGGTGATATTAGTGAGAAAATGCATCTATAAATGACTCGTATATTAAAACTGGTGATAATAAGTGAAGTGTGCGTTCATGCGTCAGTGTGTGTTTGTATGGGCATGTAGGTCTCTCTGTGTGAACAACTACAGAGGATTGTTTTGTCGGAGGCAAGTACTTCTAACATACAACTCTATGTAGGCCTAATTATCTTATCTGTTTGAGTCCCTCCTTTTACTATATCGGTCTAAAGTTGCCGTCGTGTTGATATACAGTAGTTTCTTTGACTGTAAACCATGTAAATAACACTCAGATAAAACAAATGCACGTCTCTTTCACAACATTATTCTCAAGGTTCACTCACCTTCGTACAGAGAGGCGACAAAACTCGAACTCACGTCTGTACCACAACATATTTTCCTCGACCGTACTGTACCTTTCATCCCCACCCGTATACCCGGAGACAGGCAGCATATGCACTCTCGTCTCCCTGTGGGCAACCCTTGGCACCTGGCACCACTATATCAACACGTCATGTTAAGGTGGCATAGCGGCACGTTACTCTTCTAAGGAGGCACAGTATGACACCATCTCTAAGTGCAACCAACATCAACACGTTAACTCGAGGTCTTAGACTAAGATGTGTTGCAGAATGTAAGGAAAGTTTGCCAGAATAAGATATTTAAAACGCAGCTCTCTGTAGGACATAATGTAGTCAAAGCTTCCCACAGAACATAAAGGCTCACATAATACAGCAGACATACACACACAGCTCTCTACATACAAGGGTCACAGGGTCATACAGGACACAAGAGCCTGGCAGCCACTTGAGAGTGTTGAGCCTTGCATGATGTTGGCAGAGAAAGAGGACAGTCAGTGGTTGCATGATGCTCGAGAGATTGCATGGTCACAGGGAAAGTTGAGAGGGTCGCGAGTCGAGGGTAATGAACAGCTTTAAAGTTTGTTCCCCAACCCAGCTGGTCGACCCTCACTATGTTCACCTCTTCCACCTTCCTGCCACCACTTCCCACTTCACCGCCATCCACTCGCGCCATCTGTAAAGAGCAACCATTGCAATTGGAGTAAACTCTAGGTGATCGGCGCAGAATCTCCATATGACCTTGCATCCACGAGATCAATAAACGAAATACGAAAAATCGCACTGTATTCAAGGCAGCTGGCTATGTCATCCATCGATACAAACCAACACGTCTGTGGTCTTCAAGTAACAAACTTACATACCTCAAATTGTAAGTTTATTCGTTAATGCGAGTTTCTACGACTGTGTGAGATGTGTGTCTGTCCGCCATCTTTTCTTGGATTCCATGACGATTGTGATCGGTGCAGCCAAGGAGGTTGCCAGAGGTAAAATGCCGCCCCCAGTACACCCCTACCCACCAGTAACTGTTCCCTTACCCACCAAGCAATGTCAGACTGCAGTACTCTTTATTAGAAGTAAGGAAAGCTATACATGTTGTAGACGGGCAGGAATAGAAGTGTGCCGATAGAAATGTAGAAATTGTAGCTGGCGAATGATGGGAGCGCTGGTAGCGCCGCCCTCGGTCACAGTCGTAACCATGATTGGGAGAGCGGGGAGAGGGATGTCACTCTCCCGCTCTCCCTCTCCCCCAAACCCCCCTTGCTCTCCCATCTGGCTACTCTCACACTAAGAGATCAATGTGTGCCCTCTGAATATGGCTTGATACAACAACATATAATTCAAGAAAATCCATAAGGTGCACTGAACAGGTAGAGTAATTCACACGGTCATTTATTTCAAGTGGTCAGTAATGGGTACGAATAGGTTTCCTTTGTTACTCTACTACCAAAGATATTCCTACGTGTTGTTGTTACATGACGTTGTGGCCTTTGTTAAAGAGGAGAGAATGGGATACCTGTCCTACATAAAGCTATAGGAGGAGAGTCGAAAGTCAGACGCATGTTGTTTGAGATGATGAGAGTAGAGAGTGAGGTAGAGTCGAGTACATACAGTAGAAGAGCCTACAAGTGATGATGGTAGGTCGAAGAGGAAAACCAGGAAGTACAACTGATTCAAGAACTGTTGAAAGGGATACAAGGCAGAATGAAAAGAGCAGTACATGGCAGTGGTTTAAAAATAGCAATAGAAGAGTATAGTAAGGTTGGGAGGTAGTGCTGAAGAGAGTACGGGATGGTGTTTGGATGAGGAGATGGCAGCTGGTATAGTAAGTTGAAAGAAAAATGGAATGAGTGAGGAGACAAGTCGAGAAGAAACAAAGGTTGCAGTGAGTAGACGAAATTAGATTAGAGCGGAAATTGTAACAGAATGACGAATCAAATAACAACTTGCCTAAGAGTAGAAGAGCCGGTACAAGGAGAGTTAGAATAAGGAAGAGTTAGAAAATAAGGAGAGTTAGTGATATACAACATTAACCATCATCATCACCACCACCACCTTCACCGCCACCGTCAGTAGTACACTCAGGTCACCACCACTGTTGGCTCTATAGTCTGGGGGAGTGACGTTGTGGCTACTGCTCTCGTTCTCTATCTCACTCTCTCATTCTCTCTCACTCTCTCTCTCGCAGCCCTACTCTCTCTATCCTCCCCCCTCCTTCCTCCTCTCCTTCCTTCTCTCTCTCGCTCTCTCTCTCGCACCCCCACTCTCTCTAACCCCCTTTCCGCTCTCTCTCTCTCTCCCTCGCTCTACCACTCTCCTCTCTCTCCCTATCCCCCTCCTCTCTCTCTCTCTCTCTCTCTCACTCGTAACTCTCTTCCCTTGCCCCCCCCCTCTCTCTCTCATTTCCTCGCGCTCTTTCTTTCTTTGCGTTATTCTCTCTTTCTCGCGTATTCTTTCCTCCGTTTTCTTCATTTATCTCTCTCTTCCCTCTCGCTCTTCTCTACCCTCACACCACATTTCCTTCCTTACACACACACACACACACACACTCTCTCTCTCTCTCTCTCTCTCTCTCTCTCTCTCTCTCTCTCTGTCCTTCCCTTCCTTCTTTACCGATTTATACATTAACTCTTTCTTTCTTCTCTTCATTATTTTTTTCCTTTTATTTCTTAATTCTTATAAGTTAATACTCGCCCAACACTTTTTTTTTCCTAAGTTTCTTGTCCTTTTTATTTTCCTCTGTTTTTTTCACTACTCTTTTTTCATTTCATGCACCAATTCCTTATCTTTCCTCCCACCCCTTCTTTCTTTTCCCTTCTCTCCATTCCCTCTCATCAATTCCCTCTATTCCATTCTACACACACATACACACACACACACACACCCTCACTCACACACACACACCCTCACTCACACACACACACACACACTTACACACACACACACTCCCTCACACACACACACACTCACATATACACTTGCTCCATCCCTTTTGTGTCTTACCCTTTCATTCCCTCACTCTTTAAACCTTCTCCTTAGTCAATGTATATACAATGAGAGAGAGAGAGTGGGATGGCTTCTGCTGCTGCTGCTGCTGTTGTTGTTGTTGCTGCTGCTGTGTTGGTTGGTTGGTTGGTAGTGAAGGTACAAGTATACACACGTGCAGGGAGAGTCGACTGATAAACTTACTAAAGGCTCAAGTTCCAGGCGATGCTCAAGTTGATCATATTCTAAGTCACCAACAATGTGGATCTAGGAGCAGTGCTGGAGGTGGTAAGGGACGAGGCTGGGACCAAGGAAGCCTGAAGGGAGAACACGGTATGGCCAGGGAGGGAAAGGAGAGCAACACGAGGATAGATGGATACATGGATGAATGGATGGATGGATACATAGATAAATGGATGGATGGATAAATGGATGGATGGATGGATGGATGGGTTAGTGTATAAAAGAAATAGTTACCGGATTGACTATATAAAAGAAATGGTTTAATGATGATCAATGTATAAAATAAATGATTTAATGGATAGACTGTATATATAAAAGAAATGGTTTAATGGATAATCAGTATAGGAAAGGAATGGCTGGCTGGATGGATGGATGGACAAACAGTACATAAAAAAAAGAAATGGTTTAATTAATGGAGAAGCAGGCGGATGAAACAGCACATTTTATTGTATAACCAATTACGAGAAGAGAATGTCAATCGTGATAATACTTTATAAATTATATGAGGGGAAAGAAAACAACAAAGGACAAGGGATATAGAAAAAGTAGTATAAAAGTGTATGTGAAAATAGTGATCTCCAGCAGTGATGATGATGATGATGATGGTTGTGAAGGTGATGACACTGATAATAGAGGAGAGGAAGAGCGTGATGATGATGATGATGATAATTGGAGTAAAGGATGGGAAGTGAGGGGCCAAAGAACACTATAAAAACGAGGCGATAATTAAGGTGTTGGAAGGAACTCTGACGTCATCCTCTGTTCACTATGGTGATCTGGGGAAGTTTTGCTTTTGTGTAAATTTAATTAGCCAATACTCTTGTTGAAGAAGCATATAAACTAGCAAATCTGAAATAAAATGGATTCCAAGGGTTTGTAAATAGTAGGAAAGAGAACATAGTAATATATAGATTATAGCCAGGATTTTTGTAGCCAGGCTTTGTATAGTAAAGCTCTGTAATCATCACAGGCAGTTGTAAAATAAATATGCATTTTAAACTTAATAACAAATTTGACTTCAATTCCATAATATAACATGGGGACCAATAAAATCATATTAGCTTTGGAATTTTTTTCAAAAGTATGTTTTGTTGTTTGGATAAAAATGAAATGCATTGTTAAAAGACGAAACTAGAGCCTGTATACATTTAAAGTTCATCTGCACCAAAGGTATTCTGTCATAAGAACACTTGACATTCAGTTCAGAGACACTATATATAACAAGAGAATAAAGGCTAGTCACTTGAGGTAAAGTGTTGTACTCGACAGACTCAATAGCTGTGTGGCCCACTCAGAGGTTTTACTGTTTGGTGGTGGTGAGACGAGCATCCTCAGGCCACCATAACGACACTCATCCCTTGGGCTTTTTGGCAGCAGTACACCGGCCCCAAAAGCTGACACTAGCGTCGAGGGCACACCAGCCTACTAACGAGGGTGGGTGGGTAGGGGGTCGTCTTCCCCGGAATCCCTGTCCGTTGGTGGGTCCAAAAGGGCGTGAGTACACCACTAGGATCCCAGCAGGGGAGTACAGCAGCCAATAGGAAGGAGGAAAAGTGTGGCGTAGAATGTGTGGTGGTAGTGGTAGTGGTGGTGGTAGCAGTGGTGGTGGTGGAGGTGGTAGTAGCTAGGGTAATCCACCAGCTGAGTACTACTATCCTGGAGGACGAGTGATCAGTAGGACTAACAAGCTGCATGGGGGGAACCAAGCAACAAACTTTGATGCTTCACATACGCCCCCTCTGGTCCCGTTGCATGGTTATATTAAAGTTGCACAATAGCATGGGTCCAGACATGCGAGTATAGAATGGGTGTAGTTTAAATTAGAGAGTTGACTTTTGGTTCTCATGAGAAATATCGTTTTCAGAAAAGGAAAATAGGGAAGTTATCTCGTGCCGAATTCCATGATGGACGTAATGTATAGTTATTGTAGAAATTTTCTATACGTCCATCTCGTCTATTTGGTAACGTTGGTAACTGACCCTTCAGTAATATATGTGAGAGAGAATAAGACTTAGTGAGAGAGGCTGCAAAATCATACGAAAAATGAGAGACTTTTATATTACATGAGTGTGAGAGAGAGGGTTAGTTAGAGAGCAAGAGTTAAAATACGAAGAAGATCGACATAAACAATAATATAAAATGAACAAAGAGAGAGAGAGAGTGAAAGGGGAAAGAGGCGGGAATATCCAATGCCTCTATTCCATTCCAATCCATGCCAATAACAACAACACTTCCTGCTGCAGGCTTTTCACTCCATCCCTTCACCCTGTATCTCCATCACATCCCCACTCCCCTCATGTTCCACTCACTTTCTTTATATTTCCATTGTATCCCCCTCCCATCCTATTCCGTCCCCTCTCCCTATATTTCCATTACATCCCCCTCCCATCCTATTCCACCCTCTTTCCCTATATCTCCATTGCTACCCCCCCCTATCCTCCTAATCCACCCCCCTTCCTTATCTCTCCATCGTATCTCCCCCTCCTCCTCCTCCCCTCCGCCCCCGTCCTTTAGCAGTCTCCATCTCCCTTCTCCATTTACCAAGCTCCGGTGGGTTCATGGCAGAAGATTCTTTAAAAGTTTCTTGTGCAGCAGATGTACTGGAGAAGCCTGGCGCCGTCAGCTTATTGGCTCTCACAATGCCAGCCGCCTTAACGATCCCCGGCCATTGTACGGTGTTATTGTTGGCGGCTCTGTGGCAGGTGTTGTGGGGCAATGGTTGGAGCTCATCCTGACTGCCGGGGAAGCTGGTTAGTCAAATGGCAGAGTAAGGTGCGTACTTACTTCTAAATATGTGCTTGAAAAAGGCCAAAACTCAAAATCTGGAGATCATATGGAAATGAAGACGTCTGTATCTGGGTCCCTTCGCCTGCGTCGCCGCCAGCAGATCACGCCGCTGCCAGCCGTGCAACAACTACCTTCCTCCCTCCTCCATACAGTATACGACTATAGCCTATGTATACACTTCACTCTCACATCAAAGTACATTAATGCACACTGAGTCATGGGATTATTGTTAGCAGCATCACACTGTGAGCAACGTGAAGGAGGAGAGAGGATGACAGGTTGGTGATGACAGATGAGAGCTGGCAGTGGTGTGGTGATGCTGCATCAGAGCTGCGATCCACAAACCGCTTTATCTCGCCTTTTTGCTACCTGCACCCAAAAGAGCTTCTTTCTTTGCCAACTTTTACCCGATGAATGGGAGCTGACTGGCAGAAGCAGCACAACATTGCGGTGTTAGTCTACGATACCGGAGAGTTTAGTCAACTGTGACTGTTTCTCTTCATGAAGCAATACTTGAATAAAAGGAAGGACGGCGGTGCTACTTGCAAACTTCACAATGCTTTCTGCTTATCTGGGTTGAAAACAGCACACCAGGTCTCCCTTAACCACACACACAACCTTACCTTCTTTCCTGTGTGCGGATCTCTGCTCTCAATATTCCTCTTGGTAGCAATTAACACTAATGTACAGTCCAAGACAATACTTTTCCCATGCACAGCTTATTCTGAAACAGATATACCAGTTTGTTATCTTACAGTGAGGTACCAGTATACAGCCACACACCACATACGTAATGTATCAGAAATATCCATATACTGAACGATGTTTTATACGTTGTTACTGGAAGGTGAGCGGTGTATAGGCCTACTTCCAGCTACTATAGGCCGACGTGGCTCCATAGCTCTCTCATCTTTAGGTTGGTGTAGCACAACAAAGTTAAAGTCGGAACCTAACCGAAACACGAGGCAGCCTGGTAGCAGCCAACACTCAGCCCCAAGTGAATATAAAACACTCAAACATGAACTATAGATTTTTATAGAGTATCTTTGATCATTCATCTGAAAGGCTAGTAAAGGTTCAATGTTGCAAGGCTAAAGAGTTTTTTAGTCCTGTTGTGAAGAGTAACAGCTGTTCCTCGTGTCATACCATTCACCTTAAGAATTGTTTAGAAAAGTCATTCTCTGATAATGACACAGCAGTCCAGTTGTTGATGATGGTTTTTATCTCATCTGATTCAAAGCTTTTACATACAGGGTTAAAGGTGTAGCGTGTTTTTTTTTTTTTTTTTTTTTGTCACGACAGCTAAAAAATTAGTTATCGACATGTTTGTAGTTTTTGATACGCAGTGAATAAATACATCTCATTGTGTTTCCTGATGGACGCTGGAAAAATTTCCTAACTGCTTTTCACTCACATTCACAAATCCATTTTCACATACACACATCTAATTTACATACACATATAATACACACTCATTAGCTACAAGTACACATGCATATATACTATATATATATGCTATATATACACATGCAGATACATGAACACAAACATGTATACGTGTATATACATATTCATATGTACAGATTTACACGTTATACGCAGTACGATAGAAAAAGTAAGAGCGGAATGGGTGAGAGAGGAAAGGAAATAGAAGGGAAGGACTGAGTGAAGAAAAAAGGAGATGGAATGTGAGGGAGATGTAAGGGTCAGTACAGACTATTAGATGATAGAAAGCTGAAGGGGAAGGATTGAGAGGGGAGAGAAAAGGGAGAGAAACGACTGAAGGGACCAACTATAAGGTAACGAAGCAAAAGACAGAGAGAAGAGGAAAGGAGAGAGAGGAAACGAGGGTGGGAGGAGAAGAGAGAGAAGAGGAGAAATGGGAAAGGGTAATAGGGGATGAAAGAGGGAAGGGAGGGGGGGGGGGCAAATCACAGACGTTCTTGAATGTGCAAAGCAAATACATAGACGGAGGAACGAGGACGGAGGATGAAGGAAAACATACTAGAGAGTGAGATTAGAAAGTAGGGTGTGAGGAACGAGAGAGATATATATAGTGTAAGGAAGGAATAACACGAGGGGAGAGGAGAGAGTGGAGGGAGAGCCAGATGAGAGAATAGGAGGCTGGGGGAGAGGTAAAGGAGAGGGAAGGGACCTGCATGGAGTGAGAGGGAGAGTGGAGAGAGCCGTCAGGAGGGAGAGAAGAGAAAAGGGTGCAGGAAGGAGAGAGAGGAAAGGGGTGGGAAGGATGCTGGAGTGAACGAAAGGAGAGGGAGATAGGAGAAGGATAGGGAA
Source organism: Petrolisthes manimaculis (assembly GCA_034508575.1). Taxonomy (NCBI): domain Eukaryota; kingdom Metazoa; phylum Arthropoda; class Malacostraca; order Decapoda; family Porcellanidae; genus Petrolisthes; species Petrolisthes manimaculis. The sequence goes on from JAWZYT010000309.1 coordinate 338,761, forward strand.
GGAGGGGGAGAAGAAATGGTGAGATAGAGTATGAAAGGGAGGGAAAATAAAAGGAAAATGATTGGAAGGAGAGGAGAAATAGAAGGGAAAGGGTAGGAAGCAGAGGAGAAAGGGTAGGAGAGAGAAAAAATATAGGAGGGAAAGGGCAGACTGTTTACGGGGACAAGTGGGTAAGGTAGTGGAGTGGGGAGTGGGGGACGAGTAGGGAAGGTAGTAGAGTGGGGAGTGGGGAGTGGGGAAGGTAGTGGAGTGGGGAGTGGGGGACGAGTAGGGAAGGTAGTAGAGTGGGGAGTGAGGGAGGAGTGGGGAAGGTAGTGGAGTGGGGAAGGTAGTGGAGTGGGGAGTGTGGAGTAGGGAGTGGGGGAGCAGCCGTCGCCTCGGAGCGGACGGTGACGAGGAGGCCATAAAATCAATGAAGGAATCGGCCCGTTGCCATGCACCCCTTCCCTGTCCTGTCCTGTCCTGTCATACTTGTACCCTGTCCTGTCACACTTGTTCCCTGTCACACTTGTTCCCTGTCACACTTGTCTCCTGTCACACTTGTCTCATATCACAATTGTTCCATGTCCTGTCACACTTGTTCCCTGTCACACTCGTCTCATATCACACTTATTCCCTGTCACACTCGTCTCATATCACACTTATTCCCTGTCACACTTGTCTCCTGTCACACTTGTTCCATGTCCTGTCACACTTGTTCCCTGTCACACTTGTTTCCTGTCACACTTGTTCCCTGTCACACTTGTCTCATATCACAATTGTTCCATGTCCTGTCACACTTGTCTCCTGTCCTACAGCCTCCTCCTGCTACAGACATTCAATAGACACATTAACATTCTTAGAGGTTACACTCACTCTCTTACCAACCTTATCCTTTTTCTTTCACTTCCTCAACTGTCAGTCCCTTCCTTTTCATTTCCTTCACTTTATGTTTGCTGTCCATCCTCTCTGTCTCCTCCTATACCTCGTGCTACAAGGTCTTTTCGACGTGACGATGACATTTTCTTGCCCCCCCCCCCCTCTCTCTCTCTCTCGCTTTTTAAAATTTAGATTATAGTTCTGGGCGGTGGAAAAATAGGCCAGAAGAAATAACTTTAAATAAACCCGTTTCTTGAGATACTTTTGGAGGAAATAGTTACATCAATTATGCCAACAGTACCCCCTCAAAGGGACCTGTAATCTAGTAGGTAATTATGAAGCCTTTGATTCCACCAAACTATGCCAGAAAACAGATCAGGACCTCAGCATACGATTGGAGGACCTGTTGTGTACCATAGCTTTGAGGAATCAGGTGCACTCTAATTCACCATAAAGATATCAAAGGGAAATCCAGGTCGTCCAGTGATCAATAAACTGTCATGCCGTCAGAACGTTTATAGTCACAGCCACAACCAGTCACAGTCACACCCACAGTAATAACTACAGTCACATTTACACCCACAGCGATAGCCACAGTCACAGCCACAGTAATAACCACAGTCACAGTCACAGTCACAGCAATAACCACAGTCACAATCACAGCAATAACCACAGTCACAGTCACAGCAATAACCACACCCCACAGCATCAGTCACAGTCACAGCCCAAGCAGTAACCACAGTCACAGCCACAGCCTCCTCATCCCTCCGGCAGAAGGCGAGGCAGGCGAAGAAGAAGAAGCATCAACACGTGAAGATCGATGTGGCGTCGTCACCATGCAGCTGCCGCCATCTCTCTTTCCCTCCCTCCCTCCCTCTCTCTGTACTCTCTCCTTCTCTCTTTGTCTCTCTTCGTCTTTACTCTCGGGTTTTTCTTGGGCAGGAACAGCCGTCTCCGCCTCGCTAGATCCCGACTTCCCGGAGCCTCTCTTGGTATATACCTTTGTCGTGCTGGGAGCCATTGTCTTCTGGGAACTCTACTCGAGGCAAACAAACTTGTCACTTTATTTTTTTTCTCTTCATACCGGTACACACTGAACCTTCCAATAACCTATACAACAATAATACTACTGGTGTTGTTTTATTTTTTTAATCTCGTATCGGTACACAGAGAACGTCCCAACAACTTATTTGATGAGGATTTTTCTTGTTTGTATGTATGTATGTATGTATGTGTGTGTGTGTGTGTGTGTGTGTGTGACTGTGTGTGTGTGCGTGCGTGTGTGCTTTGACCTAAACCTCAAGAATAGTATGACATCCTCACAGAAGAAAAAAAAAATGTAAACGGAAAATAACCTCACCAAAGCCGAGACTCAGAGACGAGAGGGAGGGAGAGAGTCATTTGCAACTCGGTAAGGAGATCCTGCAGGGAGAATGACAAAAGTATACGGAGAAGAGGAAAGACTCAGAAAGGTAAAGAGTTACATCACGCTGGCTGGAAACTGCTGAAGATGCCAGACTGGGATGAGAGAGTGTGGAAGAAAAGACTGGAGGTGTGGATGGGAGAATGAGTGAGGGAGAAAGGGGTTTGAGAGTAAGTGGATAATGTGATGTGGATGCTGTGGATTATGTGGATACTGTGGATAATGTGGATGCTGTGGATTATGTGGATACTGTGGATGATGTACAGTTGGACACAGGAATTCGTGGTACAGCCCAAGTGAAAGATGGTCAATTTCTCCCATTATCAAGTTCTTTAGTGCCAAATAGCAGAAGTCAGTATTGAAGATGGTAATAAAAATCAAGTACCTGATAATAGACACTGGTTACTCAAATGGGACATGTATCTTTCACCTGGACTGTACCATCCATTCCTGTGTCCAACTGTACATGCTGTAAATATAGTGGATGATCTGGATGCTGTCAACACATGTAATGTGACACTCTGATACTGTGACACTCTGATACTGTGACACTCTGATACTGTGACACTCTGATACTGTGACACTCTGATATTCCAGCAATGATAAGCAAGTTAAGAATCTCTACAATCAGATAAATTTAGAACAAAATGCACATTATTATTTCTCCTCCACTCTCGTATATAATGAATGAAGACCAGACCTGACTCTACCTGACTGTGTGTGCTGAGGGAAGAGTCTGGGATGGAGTCGTGAGGGTAAAATATTATTTGAACGTACTACACTTTCACAATCGTGCAAGAGCTTCTGAGATTAGCGGTAATAATTTCCTCGCGTTAAAATTCACTTGTCTGTTTAATAACTGTAATATATTTTCTCTGTTAGTCTTGAGTGCAGGTATAGTTATTATAAATTGTCTACATTGCATTACAGGTTTTACAGAACTGCAATAATATCTATACCAAATATGCTGTATTCTGACTATATAAAAATATGTAAAAGTATGTTTTTGCATGTTTTAAATTGTAATCTGGACATTAAGCACAAAATTCACTCCACTACACATCCTCCTATATCATGTCTGTAGTGTACCTTTCCATTCACAGCCTGAGACAGTCTTCTTCCATCACATCAACGTTATTATTTTCTCTTCACTTCCAACACAGTGCTTCTTTCTTGTCCATCTCACATCTTCCCCTTAACCAACCTCACTAGTTAACCTCAAAAATATTCAAAGCCTCTTCAACACTATAAAAGTTCCTCCCCCTCTACCACACTACTTTCTTCCGTCGACCATTCCATATATAACTCCTTCACTTTATACCCCGCGCTTTTCTCACCACTCAGATTCAATGTCATTCTATCTCTCACTCCTTCGTCCCCATATCTCTCTTTCCGTCACCCCTCTTCCCACTCCTCACCCATGCACCTCTAATTGCTATCCTTGTACTGTAGCTAAAGTCAAATCTTCAACTAAACTTTCCTTCTCTCAATATAAATCTGTTACTAAAATTACACAACACAGTAAAATAAACATATATTTTATAAGGGCTGCGTCGTAAAAAGGTGATGCATAAAATATACGTTATAATTCTTTACTATATACATACAATGATGGTAGGAAGTATTTTGGTAACTTTTGATTTTTGGCTTTACATACCATTCCCACTTCTTCATCAGCTGTTTCCATCTCTCCACTAAGTACCTCTCATTCATTTTCTTAGTCACTCGTTGCTCCTTTCCATCAGCTCTCTATTTCCTTTCCTCAAACCATGCACCCTTTCCTCTCCATCAAGCAGCCTCCTTTTCCTTTTTTTCCTCCCTCTTCATCAGACCCCCGCTTCCTCACCCCATGCAAGCAACTTCTATCCCCTCCCCCCACCATGCAGGCAACCCCCACCCTCTTTCTCCCCCCACCACACAGGCAGCCCCTTCCTTCCCTCCCTCCCTTTACAACGCAAACATCTCTCTCCCCCTCCCCCTCTCTCTCTCTCTCCCCACCACACAGACATCCCCCTCCCTCTCCTGCTCTCCCCACTCGTAACTCCCCCACACTTGAGGTCCCGGGCGAGGCATGGCTGTCTGCCCCAGTTAATTACCACCGATAATTAGATAAGGCAGGAGTCGACTAGTTTTAAGATCGGACGGCGGGTTTATGACATCGATAAAATTGATATTAAACTCATCGATTTTAATTCCGTGTTATTGGCTGTAATGTTGTGTGTTTGGCTACGAGGCTGAGCACACAAGGTTGACGCTCCAGTAATAATGAAGAACATGATGTATCCGTAGAAACACGAAGGCGGTAAAGCTACATCATTTCCCCTTACCACCTCCTCCTCCTCCTCCTCCTCCTCCTCCTCCTCCTCCACCGACCTCTCCTCCCAGGGCCGTGTTATGAATATGCTCTCACGGACACTTGATGCGGCCGCGGCGTGACGAGGCCCCGGGAAGGCAAGAGACGCTGAGCCCTGCTGGATGCTAGTCAAAGGAGAAGCGACGCTGAGGGGCACCATCTTGCTCTCAACAGACTCGCTTTGATGTGTGGCCTCAAAATGGGTTTTTTGATGAGCTCTTGAAATGTGGACGCCTGGTTTGAATTTGCTTCCTGGCTTTTAATTCTTCGTGTATTATGTTTTGATGAGCTCTTGAAATGTGGGCTTCTGGTACGAGTCTGTTTTTTTATATATTGTTTCTTTCACTAGTTCTTGAGATATCGACCTCATTAATATTTGTGTTTTGTCCGTTCCTTCTTCAAACGCTAGGGATTGTTTTGTTGCCTTGCCTAATAGAATCCATGATACTGATAGTTTGATGATAACGTTTCTGGAAAAAGATGTAATCAAGAATGGAATCAATCCCACTCCTTGTATTCCTGATTAATCACAAACGGAATAATAAACTGCCAGTCCGTATAACCACCACTGAGAAATGTGAAGACTAAAACCCACCACTTCCTATACTACTGACTGAATCGAGGGAAATGACATACAAGTTTTCCTCACATTAACATCTGAGAACTAAACATTGGCCAGAGCTGAAGATGAAAACTCCAGCATCCACTTCACCCATGGACTGCAGGGGAAGGATGCAGCCCAATGACAAACTCCCGCTGCTGGTCTTGGTGACACTGAGGGATTATGCCTGATTACGACAATGATACATCACACACCAATTACCACACACCCCTCGCGCGTGAGTGATGGTGAGGGGGAGGTGTGGTGATGGCCAGACCTACCACGGGGAGACCAGATGAGACCAGATGACCACGTGACCCCCTCCAAACACTCAAAATACTACGGGTTTTTGGAAAGACATAAAAATTCACTAATAAGAGAATTGAGTTTCTACCACTTTTTTTATTATTATTATTTTATTTGAAGACGATGATTCATTATGCTGCAAGAGTTATATGGAAAACAGCCATTTAGTTTTCCATTATATTCGTCTGCTAAATGATGAACTCAAATTTCCATGATGTATTGTTGAGAATGAGACGCAGTTGATATTAATGCTTGGATAGAAAAGATATAATGTAATAAGTTAACAAAAGATAACATATTTTATCAATTAAAAACCAGGTTAGCCATGCAGGTTTAGCCACAAATTTTATCACCTTAAGCCCTGACTGGTGTCCTGTTACCTATCCCTCCTGCCTGCATTCATATTATTATACTTACAACCTATATATCTCGGCCATAAGTTTCCAAGCACGTTAGGAATTGGTGATGTGTTACCTGAGGGGTGGGAGGGGAGTAGAGGAGAGAGTGAGGGGTGGGAGGGGAATAGAGAGAGAGGGTTGGGTGGGAGGGGAGTAGAGGAGAGAGAGGGGTGGGAGGGGAGTAGAGGAGAGAGAGTTGGAGGCTGAAGGGTGGGAGGGGAGTAGAGGAGAGAGAGTTGGAGGCTGAAGGGTGGGAGGGGAGTAGAGGAGAGAGGGTTGGAGGCTGAAGGGTGGGAGGGGAGTAGAGGAGAGAGAGGGGGTTGGGTGCTGTAAACCTCGTAACGTCACTGGCTTTATGTTATGGCTATCAGAAATTTGGTGTATCTCGGTCGCTAATATAATGCTCCAATAAACAACGACGACGACAAATTGAGTAGGCGTACTTTTACAGCGGAAGAGTAATGTATGTGTGTGTGTATGTGTGTGTGTGGTGACGGTAAGAGAAGGAAAGGAAGCTAACGGACACAGACAGTCAGACAGGCAGATATAGACAGACACAGACAGACACAATTGGTATAGGCTATACTTTGCTTGGGTGTTTTTTTTTCTACGATCACGTAACCAATTCTTGTCGGAAATGGATTTGATGTGTGCTTTACGTTTCTACATTCCCTTGCACTGGAAACTCGTACTGTGTTAAAATGGTACACTGTGAAAACCCTCATATACATGGGGTTGAAAAAAATCGTTCGTACTTACTTTTCGATTTTATTTCAACTCTCGTCACACGAATTGAACGAAAAATTGAGTGAGCTGTGTGGCATTAGTTTGTATATATGTGTGTGTGTGTGTGTGTGTGTGTGTGTGTGTGTGTGTGTGTGTGTGTGTGTGTGTGTGTGCGCCCCCCCCCTCCTCCCGTACATACATCCCTCCCCCCTCAGCACGAGTTCAAACAAAGCTTTATGAATTTTTAGCTCAATAACACGCCGCCGACTGGTACCCGCGTTCCACCACAGGCAGCTAGACAAATATTCCATCCGACCCCTCCGCTATATATATATTGCATAATGTGTCATGATTGGTGCACCGAGAGCCGTTTTTATTTATTTATTATGAACTATTACCAGGACATCAAAGCCACATAGATTACACAGGCTGGCCGCTGCTCACATCCATGCAAACAGTCATGTAATAAACGAAAAAAAAAAAACATTATTGGAACGATCGCCAGTCATCAAGGTAACTAAACACTTTTTAATAGGAATATGTTATTTTTTTTTATTTATGTATCGGTTGGTGATGCTAAAATATTCCTGGTAACAATAGTTTGAGTAAAATATGCAATTTGTACTAAAAGGAAAGTTATAATAATCATGAAGTTTATATTAAGAAAAGGACGATTTTAAGGTGGTGATTCGTTTTTGTTACATTGCATGGAGTGCCTTAATTCCTCCAAAGTATGCCAGGAAACAGGACCAGATGAACAAAAATAATGGTGTTCTGTTGTTGGGAATAGTTTGGAGGATTCAGTTGCTCCAGAATTAATTACCAACACAAAACTTCCCCCTGAAGTCAAGTGAATTAGGTTTTTCTTTCATTTATTCTGATACAAAAGTGGTGAACGAGGGCCGAAATTCTATGTAAGATGATTCCCCAGTGCTCACCAAACCCTAACCGAGTCTCATCTGGCTGCATTTGACTCCGGGCCGGGCGTGATATATCATGGCGTCTCCAGCACCCATTTATTTTCCACTCTCGCCAACGTCACCAACTTCACTCACACCACCGCTAGCATCCCTTCTCTCCGTCTCATCAACGTGGCAATAGCAGTACACATCACTATAACAATTCTGTGTCACAATATCTGATACGAGGAGATGGAAAATGTACTGTATGTATTCTTTGAAGTATTATGAGGAGAATGGAAGAATATACAGTAGACTATTATTATTATAGTTGTTTGTCAGGTCATCGCTGGGAGGTGGTTGTGGTGGTGGCGTTGGTAACACTGTTTGTCACTTGCCGATGGAACTCTCTTCCCCGAGACGAATTGCCCTGTCAATCAAGTGGCATTGTGGGTTGGCCTTTGTCTAGCTGGTGGTGGCGGAGGTGTGGGTGGTATAGGGGACGTGAGCTCACCTCCCTTAAGCTGCTGGAGGCTCTGATAACCAGTGATGAGGTAATGAAAAGGGATTACATGTCCCAGTGAGGGCCTGATGCTTTACCTGGACTTTAACAAGGGAGATGGATGAGTTAAGGCCACCTGATGACACACAAGGAACACATGACACAACAGGAGCTTCACGTTGAATTTTACAGGAAATATAAAACAGCCTGGAGTTTCTTACTGAATAATAATGAATGCATGTAATGACGATTATGCAATTACACAAGGAAAGAAAATTTTGCTTTTATGATTTAGACAGCATTGAGTTCAAATACCCAATATTATGAACTCTCATGTAATTAGAAAGGGAAGTATTATACCAGCACACACACACACACTATCAGTATTATATTATATACTGTATAAAATGTGAGAAGTCATCAGTGGAAAGGTATTTTAGGAAATAAGCCCCTCCATGAATGAGCTTTTCTTACAAATGTGATTATGTATGAAAATGTGTCCTGAGATGGGCCATTATGTGGTGCCCAGGACTGTGTTCATCACGACCTCCATGAAATTAGGGCAAGGGTGAAGGAGAGGTAGGGGGGAGGGGGAGGGGGGAGGGGGGAGGGCCCGTCGTCAGTGGGACTGGTGAGGCGGTAGTACAAAGCCCAGCCTCAGGTCAATTTGACTCCAAGTTTCAGTCTATTGATAGTTTACTCAGGCCTTCCGTGGACCTCCAAAGTTGAAATTGGTTCGTCTCAACTCATTAGTCGCACAATACACGGGACTCACCGTGGGACTCGTCATCCGATGCCTAATTAACATACACCAACTTGATCAACGCCCCAGTCACCGAAATTGCACTAATACGGATGCCCAGGACGCAGGGGGGCTTCAGGAGGGAGAAGAAGGGGGAGAGACGAAGAGGGGGACGAGGAGGAAGAAGGAGGTAAGGTGAGGAGGAAGGAAGAGGTGGGGGACGAAAGGTGAGGAGGAAGTAGGTTCTAGTGAGCGAGGAGGTGGAGAAAGATGGAATGGTTTCTAAAGGGAAGTGAGGATGAGGTAAGGGCCAGATGAGAGCTGAAGGCTGGAGGGAATGTCTATAAGGGAGGGAATAGGGGTGTGGGTATATGTATGGGTGAAGGAACCAACTTACACAATACATCTATACACACCCTATACACTACTACAGTATATCACTATCTTCATATTCCCACCATATATATTATTCCCTACTTACTCCCTTCCTTCTCTCTCTATGAACGTGATAAAATATAGAATAGGGGAGAGAACTGAGAAGAGATGGGGAAGGTGATGATGAGGGGGAGGGTGGTGGTGGGGGGGAAGGGGGGAGCAAGACCAGGTGAGCTAGAGGAGGTGGTGGGGGGAAGGGGGAAGGACATGGTGAACTAGAGGTGGTGGTGGAGGGGCTTCTTAAGGGGTTGGGGGGGGAGGTAGGGCAGGGGTCAATAGCAACTAGGGCAGGTGATGACGTGAGTACTGGAGGGTTGTGGAAAGGGATATTGATAGCTAGGGGTGATGGGGGAGGGCTGTAGGGGTGATGGGGAGGGGCTGGAGGGCTGTAGGGGTGATGGGGGAGGGGCTGGAGGGCTGTAGGGGTGATGGGGAGGGGCTGGAGGACTGTAGGGGTGACGGGGATACTCTCGTGGTTAAATTAGGGTGAGACTGAATCCTCCAAACACTGCCAAACAACACACTGCCTTAGTATTCGTACAGGGGATCTGTTTTATAGCATAATTTGGAGCAATAAGTATCTCTCAGATTTAACCTAAGAATAATTAAGGGTTAGAGGGAAGGACAGGTGATGATGATGGGCAAAGAAAAGGTAAGAGGGAAGGAAGGAAGGAAGGAAGGGAGGGTAGGAGGTATGATGGCAGAAAAGGAGGTATTCATGACATGGGATGAGGAAGGTGAGAGGCTTCATGGCTAGGAGGAGGAGGAGGAGGAGGAGGAGGAGGAGAAGAAGATAGAGGAGGAGACAGAGGAGGAGGAAATGGAGGAGGAGGAGGAGGTGGAAGAGGAGGAGATGGGACATCTTGACACAGAGGAGTGCCGTAAAAGGTTAATTGCATGGTGTGTGGAAATGGAGAAGGGAGCGCTCTTCTTCCCACCAACAGAGAAAGAAGGAAATATCTTTACTAAAAAATGACTTGTATTGATATAATTACTGTATATTCAAACAGCATAGGAGGATACAAATAGGAAAGATTATTGGAGCATAATTATATGAATATAAGCTTTTACATAAATTTAATATTAAGCATATATATATATATATATATATATTAATAAAGATAGTTCTTGATCAATGTATGACGTACCCTTACTCACATCCACCATCTCTTGCCCCTCATCCATGTACCACCAACCCTTAACCATCATCCACCACCAACACTTGCCCCTCATCCACCACCAACCCTTACCAATCATCCACCACCAACCCTTACCAATCATCCACCCATCCCCCATCACCCACCACCACCCTTAACTCATCACCCATCAACACTTACCCATCCACCACCACCCCTTTACCCATCCACCACCAACCCTAACCCTTTGCCCTTTACCCTGACCCTTTCATTCAGTAAAGGGTCTGTCACTCTCTGGTCTCCTTCCCTTTACCCTTTGATCATTGCAAAGTTGATCTTATTACCCTGACGAAGGGCTGGGTGGCCGCTTTGGGGGCTTCTGTAGTAGTAGTAGAAGGACAGGGGGCGGGGCGGGGAGAGGGGAGGGGAGGGAAGGGGAGAAAGGAGGAAAAAGGAGGGGAAGAATGAAAGAATGGAAAAAATAGACTCAAAAGAAAGAGGGAAGGGGAGAGAGGAGGAAAAGGAGGGGAAGACAAACAGAAAGGGAGAAATGGACTCGAGAGAAAGAGGCGAGGGGAGGAGGGAAGGGGAGAGAGGAGGAAAAAGAATGGGAAGAAATAAAGAAAGGGAGAAATGGACTCGAGAGAAAGATGTGGTAAAGAAGTGTATATATAGGAGAGGAAAGTAAACGAAGGGAGAACGACGGAGGGGAGACGATGAAAAGAAGGGAATAGAGAGAGACTGGAGAATAAGACTGGAAAGAAGGGATGGGGGTAGGGAGAGAGAGGAGAGAAAGAAGTATATAAAAGAATATGGGGAAAAGAGAGAGAAATAGAAAAAAAGAGGGAAGAGGGTAGGGAG